>ML785093.1:453784-515285 GCA_009831015.1 Picea engelmannii | reverse complement strand
ACTCCATTCCTATCCGTCCTCTGCTAGACTATCTTGGAGCGTCAGCTATACTGACCTAACTCCAAATAGAACCCGTAAGTGGAAGTGTCGCTATCTCGAACAAGCTTCCCTAGCAGGCAACTGACAGTCATCATCACATGACCTGGGGAGCGTGACTAGCACCGTTCTCCCATGACTTCAGGTTTCGGAGGATACACGGTGGGAAATGCCTCCATCCCTCCTAATCAGATCTAGGGTGCACCCCTACGATGGCCCACCCTACAATGGAGGATACACGGTGGGAAATGCCTCCACCCCTCCTAACAAAACCAAGGTCAACACCCTATAATGGAATATACAGTGGCACTGTGTTGCTGGAGGTTTTGCCATCGTTTATTCAGTTTTGGGTAGTGTCGTTACCTGAAATCATGCACTGATCCACATATCATAGCAATGCATCCAAACCAATATAAATTTCCAAATACAATATTCATACCATAATGTTTCTCGGTCAGTGGTCTTGATATACACTTTAATCATCATTATCCCTTGGCTATTTCATAGCCCATAACCTACAGATTAGTCTGTAACACAAACTCATACATTTCTATGTATTATCATCATATAATTGCATACTATCATCATTTCAATTTGGTATCCCTGTACCAATACATTAACATCAAAGTTTCCAATTAGCATTAGATTTCATAATATACCATAACTTAAATTCGTCACCCATTCAAAAGATCATCATTTGCCCAAAATAGATTGCATCGTATCCGACATCATTCTGACAGTATTTAAACATTCATTAAATTCACATTCTCACAATATGTCGCATCATATAAATCATCATCAACAACATTTAAACATTTGTAAAATTTACATTCACATAATAGATCGCATTACATGTATCATCATCAATAACACTTAAACATTTGTAAAATTTACATTCACATAATAGATCTCATTACATGCATCATCATCAATAACACTTAAACATTCGTAAAATTTACATTCACATAATAGATCGCATTACACGCATCATCATCAATAACACTTAAACATTCGTAAAATTTACATTCACATAATAGATCGTATTACATGCATCATCATCGATAACACTTAAACATTCGTAAGGGTTCATAAATTTAAAGTTTGAGTATATTACTTAATAGTTTCACCATGGAGAGAAAATAAAGTGTATAGGCCTCAGGTAATCCTGGTTGTCTAAGTCAAAAGGTGGTGTTACATACACCCCACCTTCGAGAAACATGTTCTCAAGGTGGTCAAAATAGTGAGGGATAGTTTCGCTATAGTGTCTCGGCGTCTTCCCAAGTAGCAGGTCCTGGACTATACTTGTCCTACTAGACCTGTCTGCATTGCTGGCGATGATCGCGGTGCTGCGTTCGCTGCCATTGAAATCCCTGCAGCTTCTGTCCTTGGCGCAAATCTGTTACCATATGGCAGTGGCCTTGAGCCCCCTCCCCTAGGAAATGTCCTTGGGGCCTTTCCTACGAATCCCAGGCGATGCAGAAATGTCGGTCTTGCACCCCCAGTCAAGTTCATATGTTCTTCCACGTAACGCGCATTTTCCACCACTTATGCTACTGAAGACGGTTTCCACATCCGTACCATAGCTCTTATCTTCGGGTTCAACCCATAAACGAAGTGCTCTACCTGTCGTTGGTCGTTATCCATATACGACACATATTTGACCAGTTCCATAAACCTGATCTCATATTCTTCTACCGTTTTGTTTCCCTGTACTAAGGCATGAAATTCCCCAACCTGTTGTTCCTCGTAGTACGCTGGTAGATATTTCCTCCTGAACCTTTCCTCGAAAAGTTCCCAAGATACTGTGTCTGGGGTAAGGTGCAATTGTCTTTCCAGGTTGCCCCACCAGTTCAAGGCACTGTCCCTTAACTGAAAAATGGTGATCTTCGGCTTTGAGTTGGACGCATATTCCCTTAGGGAAAAACACCTGGTCATGCCTTCCAACCATGCTTCCGCGCGTTCACTGGCGCGACTCCCGACAAACTCCAGAAGTTTGATCTTCTGCAACTCTCGCGTGATGTCTTCAGGTGGTGGTCCTCCCCCTGAATCCCTTGACGCTTCTGGATTAACTGTTCTAGATGGTGGGGGTTCCACTTATGTCCCTTCCAGTTGTCTCCCCTTTAAAGTCTCGTTGATGGCTTCCAATGAGTGTAGTATGAGGGCTAGTTCGAGCGATGGTGGTGGTGACGCTGGTGGTGTTGGAGGTGCTTGCGACGACGCTCCCCTGTCTCGACTCCCTCGAGTCCTAACCATCCTGTGTGCTTTGACCTGCATCAACCAAAGTTGTAAGGGTGAGTTCTAGGATGTTTTAAATTGGTGCTACTAAACTTTAGAAATAGGGTTAGGCGTAAGTTTTCTTTACTTGTCTGTAAACAGACATTACTCCATTAGGGGATTGGCTAGGTTAGGTTTAGGTTTAAGCATCTAAGCTTCGTTTCTCTCCCCTACGAAAATAACTATTGGTTCCTTTGCCCTGTAGCTACGCTAGCTTTGTGCCTTACTCACCACTTCCTAGGCTTACTCTCCTAGTGCATATGCCGCCTCGTTCCCGCTTGTCCTAGTCTGAGCCCTTTTAATTTATGCTTACAACTTGACTAAAAATGACTTCCATCCTTATGTTTATTAATTTACGCCGAGAGGCATACACCTATCGACAATGGGCACAATTAATGATCTTTTAATCTTATTTAACCTTAAACCATTATCTGATAGCTATGCATTGAAGATTCTGGCATATTCTTAGTCATCCTCCAAAATCAATGGGTTACATTTATTGTTCATAACTTTCTCACATTTATCAGGGTATCCCTTAGCATGTTTACTCTCCTTTTTTTTTTAAACATTTACCTAATCACATTAAAAATGTTGTAAGGTTATATAATTATCATGTTTAATGATTAAATAGGATTAAACTGCGACAACTGAATAATTGTCCACAACTGCTAGCCACGTTTCGGCATTCACCAGCGCTATGTACCTTTGGACATTAGTGTTCTTCTTAAGACGTCGCCTTCAGCACATACGTCCCTTTGTGGGCTCCTCCATTTATGTCTTTGGTGCTTGAGAGCTTGGCATGTGACCTCTATGGCTCTAAAAGGCGCTTGATAGCTTGGCATGTGGTCTTGGGTATGACAGTTAAAGTATTTATTTGTGAAATTATACGTAAAAGAAACAACGCATGGCGCGTTGGTAGGGCGGCCATTGTCAAAGCTTTGCACGGTGGGGAGGTTCGGGGTTCGATCCTCACGGACTCCATAAAAATTTTCTTAGCCTTATATTACTCAAACTTAACTAATATTTTATTAAGCTAATTAACTCTTATTAACTTAACTAATGTTTTAATTAACTCTTAATAAAATTAATAAAGTTAATTAGTTTAATAGTTTAATTATTTTTACTTAATTTATTAATTAAACTTTATTAATTTCCTAAATTTATAATTTATTAGTTTATTAATATTTATTTCTATATATTATTTATTTATTATATATATTTTTTTGAAATTTATATCGTAAAGAAAAGAGTGATAAATACAATTGTTTGTTAAATAATTAAATTAAAAGGGACTTACCCAGTTAAGTGCATTTTGCATGCGCTCCACGTGTTAGTCCGCCTCCTTCTCGGCAGGCTCGCTGCTAGGCTCCTTCGTAAATGCTGGGCTCCCTCGCAATGCTTTTGCATTCTGTAACATGGGCGCTCCTCCCATTCATTCTTTTCACTTCCGTTGGCATCCATTTTCTCCGAGCTTTGGTTGGTCATGGAGTTCCATGAATAATTGCATCCAGACGTGGAGCTTGTTCCCAAAATCGACCTCCATTTTTCGTTTGGGTCATTGATTATTGCAGATTTCCTCACCTGGGTCCTAGAGTTGAGGCCATTTCGTAGAGATTTTATTGTACTAATTGTCTATTGTTTGATCTTTAATGGCTTCTGCGCCAAGAGACTAACGGTATGGACCTTAGTACGTACATGGTAACCCTTTTGGAGGATAATTTGTTGGAGGACGTGAGTCAACCGACAAATTCGTTCTTCTGGCCTGCTCAGCCCGTTAATGCTCAACTAGATTGCAGGTACTTCAACAATCCTCATTTCCTGTATCCAGATTTTTTGAAGATAAACAGTGTCATACTTCAATTGTATAGTGGGTTTTGCATCTTGGGTACTGTTCTCTCTCGAATTTTTGTTGTAACAGGGATTCTTGTTTCAATTTTTGGATTTCTTCTTTAATATATTTTTTTTTACTAAAGTCTTTTGTAGGCCTGAACAAAATCGACTGGTCCTAGCCGAGTGCTCTCTGTTTGCATGAAACATGTATTACAAGCCTAAAATCTTAGATGCTCTAACGCTGAATGGATAACTGAAATACTTTATTGTATTACAATTTTTTTTTTTTATTGCCATATAAATGGTCGAAAGATTCTTGGTATAGCTATCTTCTTTACTACAATTCATTGGATTCCTGTAATAGAAATATTCTTCACAGCAATACGTTACTATATTTTCTAGTTCCAATATGACGCATCTTCCTATTGCAAATATTTCATTGCAATATAAATAGTAGAACGATTCCTGTAATAACAATCTTCTTTGCAACAATTCGTCACTGTATTTTCTAGTTCCAATATGACACATTCTTCCTAATTGTGAATATTTCTCAAATCTCATAATTATCCACTATGGATTTGGAAGTGAAAGCCTCGTTACTTGTGACATGTACTATCTAGAAATACGTTCGTCTATAAATCCGTTCAAACAAACTAAGGATTCTAACATTGGGGGATCAAAGGTTGGAGATATTCCTCAAAGCCTTGGAGGTTGGTTATGCCCATTTGTTGAAGCCACTTTAAATTGCTCTCCTATGTGTGCACGCTGTAAGATATACACATATGGAAACTCACATTAACATTTTAGTCCGTATAAGTTCGACCTCTAATTCGCCTTTCTTGAGACAAGTTCAGTAAGCACTAGTTGTTGTTTTCGTTTCTGCCTGTTCGTGTGGTGACGGTGGCAGTCATCCATTGATGAGCCGATAGTTCTGCTTTTGGTTCGCTGTCTGATCATGAGATGAGTCAGTTTTTATATTTATGGGATACCTGTACATGCTATTTGACTGATTTTCGCCCTCCCGTTTTGTTTCCTGGCAGTATTGTATTCTCTGTTAAGACCCTGTCCGATCTGTTTATAGAACGGAGCTAGCTATGGTTTGTATTCAGTGAATTGTAAATGATTTTATATCACTTATAAAATTGAGATAATAGGTTTCTTGTGTAAAACATTTTGTATATATGCCATTTACAAACTAATTGCCATGCCCATGGACCTTTTGCTTCCACTAGGTTTTGTTGGAGAAAATCGCAGGCAAACCTATCTAATTACTCAGTTAGTTGAGTTGGCAATTGATGTAAATCACCTTCCTACCTTCTAATGATTGGGAGCTATCAGTGAAGCCTATCCTATTGTACAATACCCTGCATGCATTATTAAAGTGTGACAGGACTAAATTCTTAGCATTTGCCCTCAAATTTGTCATTCATGGTCTGGTGGAAATATTTAGTGGCACTTTTAAAAGTGTTTCCGTTTACACTGACAGCTTCTCAAATTCTCTAGTGCAAACCTCCTTATTTCCTTTGAAGATTTATCGCAAGAATAAGAGCACAACTAAAATTGATCTCGTTATCCCTACCTAAATCACAATTTCCAATTAAATCTCTATTGGGTTTTTCTCTTCTTTTTTTTTATAACTCCTTCAATTTTATGAAATGATGATGGGAAATCCTTCGATTCAACCTGGTTCTATTGTTTTTTTTTTTCTTTAACAGCGTAGACATTGAGTGATTATGTGCCCAGTACTCACTGGCCTTCCTTGTTCCGCTTTCCATGTGCAATTCCTACACATTGTCTATGTTTCTTCTTGCTCTTTTTCTTATTTTTTTTTTTACATAAATATACATATAGTAGTGAAGGCTTTTGGTCAAGTAATGATTTTAGTAGTAATACCGTCTATTTTCCTCGTTGTAGCTAAATTTAGAGTAGAATGAGCAAATTCGTCGATGGGGTTTCTTCCACACATCAAATTCTCGCTCTATTTAGCTAGGGAAATGTAAGTTCTATGTTTCTAAGTATGTTTGATGGAGAAGTAGATGAATAAGCAATAAATAAATGTAAAATGAAAAACCAATTTCCTTCATATTCCTGGAATAATTCAATCCAATTCCAGCCAAACCCAAATAAGTTACCACTTGTTTTATTTCGGTAAATTTGTTGTGCATTTATTTATTTTATTTTATTATTTTTATTAAAGTTTCTATGTTTTGTGTGCAGGTTAAGCGTGGCTGGAGTTTTTCTCAAAATAATGTACCAATAAAAACTACCCCTTATTTAGGCCCTCGGTTCCAGATTTGAACCAGGGCTCTGATACCAAATGTAATGGCTGGATTTACATTTTACATCAATTTATTTTGATAAACTAACTAATTTCATAACATAGTAATGAAATAACAGTAACTTCCGTAACATTGAAGAAATTTTACTAATTTAACTCATTCGTATGCAATTTCGTCAATATAATAAGATTTAATAACAAATTAATTCGAAACAATGCATAATTCTTACATGAACCTGATGCTACTATTTGCTCTCCGCTTGCTTCCTTCCCTCTTCTTTAGAACACTACCCAAAACTGTCCTCCCTGCCGACTAGTTAGCTCCTAGCCCCAAGATATCAACAGATATTGTGGCCCTCCGAGCCCAAAACCCCCAGCAACCCCCGGTGCACTGTGTAAATTCCACTCCAAGTTTCACTCTGCCAATTCCCCGCTCTCCCAAATTCATCCCCAACTCCCATAACATAATCCTCCCCCCAAAATCCTTTCCCCCCTTATCCCTCCTTCACCGACTTCCCTTCATTTACTCCCTTACCTAATATCTTATCCCATTATTAAATATCTTATCCCATTTATTAAATGCTTCCATTTTCGGGAACGTAACTTAAATTANATTTATTTACCATATTGATTAATGAGTTAATAATACTTAAATTAATCATAATCAAGAATAACTAATTAATAACAAATAATTAGTTAAGGTTATTTTAATAAATAAATATAGTTTAGCTAATCTTTTAGGATTACATTATTAAAATAATTATAATTTATAATCAAGGGTCGTTACACTGTTTCAATATGTTTTCTTTGATGGCTTCATTTTATTTCTGATACAATTAGTCTCCACCATAATGATTTGAACCATGACCAATTCTGCACAATTCTCTGCATAACTAAAATAACTAAACCTCCTCTTCATGTTGGGGTAATGTAAAGATAACAAAAATGACAAAAGTTTAGCAACCGATTAGTTTCACTGGACAGTGATGGATTGACTACTATTAACTTCACATCTTCAACAACAAGGGAGATGGATGTACCTGTCAAGAGGAGTTAAGTTTCTATCCTGAAATTAATTAGGGTCCTCTTAATCATCAGTCCCGATACCTCTCCCACCTGTTCTTCCCAATCCTGGTGTGCCAACTTTTCCCTAGCACATGGATTGTACCTTCCATGCTGTAAAGAGAGGTCCTTGTCCCTCTTAGGTTTAGGCGGTCTCTCTTCTGCCCTTGTGACTCCGAAGGATAGGGTTCTGTGTTATGCATTCCTCCACAGGGAAGGAATACTACCTCTATGGGCAAGCTTGGGTGAAGTCGACGGCGACAACCAAATTCTTGGTAAGTTTTCTAAGGGAACTATCGTGTCTCAATTCGAAAATAGAGTTCAATTTTTGGTTCATATAAAAGAACCTTTAGTTCCTGTAACCTTTACTATGATTTTAAAGGCCCCCTTTACTCTCGACAGGTATGTTCAAAGTCTACACATTTTTTATTCTGGTATCGACTGTAATGGGAATCACAGGATATTATTGCAGATTTATAGAAGGTTTCTCCAAGATAGCCTACCCTATCACGTCACTACAAAAGAAAGGGAGCAAGTTTAACTGGTCACAAAATTGTCAAGATAGTTTTAACAAGCTAAAATAATTATTGACATCGGCGCCCATCTTGAAGATAGCAGACCCAAATAAAGACTTCACAGTATGCGTTGATGCAAGTAAAGAGGGGCTAGGTAGTGTTCTAACTCAGGAAGGGCACGTGATTTGTTATGAATACTGGAAATTAAAGGAACATGAGCGAAATTATGTCACTCATGACTTAGAATTGGCAGTAGTAATACACGCCTTAAAAATGTGGCGACACTATATCATGGGCAGAAAATTCTTACTATTGATAGATAATAGCGGAGTGAAATATCTGTTTAACCAATGAGACCTTAATGCGAGACAAGTAAGATGGCTAGCCTTATTGAGCAAATTTGACTTCAAAGTCAGACATATCAAGGGTAAGTAAAATAAAGTAGAAAATGCTTTAAGCCACATAATCCATGGGTTATTTGAGATAAATATCAGCAGGGCAGAAGTGATCTGGAACAAAGAATAAGAATGGAAGGTGTTAATGATGAAAATTACACTAAGATGATGGAAAAATTGAAAAATAGTGTCACAAATTCAGATGAACCGGATATAAGTATCGACAAGGAGGGACTATTAAGATTTAAAAATAGACTTTATGTACTAGATTAAACAGAGCTAAAGTTAACTATTTTAGAAGAAGTGCATAAAAAACCATACGCTGGCCATCCAGGTTACCAGAAAACAATAACAACACTCAGAAAACTATTTTACTGGCCTAATATGAAGGGTGAAACAACAGAGTACTTGGATAGGTGCCAAGATTGCCAGCAGGTTAAGGCTGAACACCATCATCCAGCCGGCCTATTACAACCATTACCAGTACTAGAATGGAAATGGGAGATCATCTCACTGGACTTTATCACAGGTTTGCCTAAAACTCAGAAACATAATGATTCTATCATGGTTGTAATCGATAAACTTAGTAAGTCTGCACATTTTATTCCTGTAAAGTCTACGTTTAAAGATATTAACATTGCTGAAATATTCATGAAAGAAATTTTTAGACTGTATGGTATTCCTAAAATGGTGATTTTAGTTAGAGACGTAAAATTTACATCCACTTTTTGGAAGGAATTGTTTGCAGGGCTAAATACTAATTCAAATTTCAACACGAGTTATCATCCGCAAACAGATGGAAAGACCAAAACGACAAACCAAATCATAGAAGATATGCTCTGCATGTATGTAAGAACAAAACCAAACAAGTGGGAAGACTACCTACACTTGGTGGAATTTTCATATAACAATGGGTACCAAACTTCGACTAAGTTGAGCCCTTTCGAAATATTGTACGGCAAAAAGTGTACAACTCTGATTAGCTGGGATAACCCGGTTGAAAGACTCATGGTTGGACCATAGATGCTCCAAGAAATGGAGAACATGGTAAGAAAGGTACAATGGAACTTGAAAGAAGAACATGACAGACATAAGAGCTATGTAGTTCAGAAAAGAAGACACGTGGAATTTCGAGTGAGAGACCATGTTTACTTGAAGGTCAAAGCCTGAAAAAGCTCGTTGAAGTTAGGAAACTGTGCCAAGTTGGCACCCATGTTTTGTGGTCCCTTCAAGATACTAACTCGAATTAGACCCGTAGCATATCATCTTGCACTTCCATCTAATCTATGAATTCATAATGTATTTCATGTTTCTTTGTTGAAAAAGTATATTCATGACCCTACTCATATGATTGATTGGAACTTGGTGTAGGTGGAACCCAAGGGAGATTTCTAGGTGGAACCCCTGCTCATTCTAGACTGGAGAGAAATAACACTTCAGAACAGAGCCATCGCTCAGGTAAAGCTGCAATGGAAGCACTTTACTCCTGAGGAGGCCACTTGGGAATTGGAGGGAGATTTGCGGAAATCTCATCCAATCCTGTTCCAGGAAAGGATCGAATACTGAGGACAGCATTTTACTGAAGGGGGAAAGGATATGACATCCCCCAAAAGTAAAACATTTCTTATTTTGTGTGCTGGAAATTTATTTATTTTTTAGGCAAATTCGAATCTGGAAAATTTTTGCCATTTATGGAAATTTCAAATTTCTTATTTAATAATTGTATTTAATTATTGTGACTATTGGGCAAAGATCTGTATCACTATTTGACTATGACACTTGTATCACAACAGAACATTTTATATTAACTGCAGGAGGACAAATGGAACAACCATTTTAAAAATCAGCTGACCATGACTCCATGAGTGGGGAACAAGTTGGAACTGCCTCTGGGTGGATTCTCGAGCTCTCTTGTTGTTATGAACATTGTGGATTGAGTGTGAGGCAAGAGGAGTCTGCTAAAACAAAATTGTCTTGCTGTTATGAACACTGTTGAGTAAGTGTGACACAAGAGGAAAATTGTTGGAATTGAAGGACATTGTTGAGGAGGAGTTTCCAAGTTCACTCTAATGGATTCATGGTCAGGCTAGGGAGTGAATCGGGCAAGTGACTTTGGCTGCTCTGTTCTATGGTTGGGAGGAACGTGGTTGTTCCCTTTATCTTCCCACAGATTGCATTCAAATATGTTGATCTACCCCCTCTCTATTATGAATGACTATGTTTTTATTTCAATGTCTTATTAAATCGGAACTTGAATGATGTTCACTCTCTATCTGAGTGATTTTTCTGAGGCATTGTATTCATTAAATTGGAACTCTAATGTTTTTTCCATTTCTGTCTGTTATGGGGAATATATGTGAAGAACATCTGTAGTTATATTTCTATGGAAAGAGGAGATTAACGACAAAGAGGCAAATCCTCTCTGTAGATAAACCCCCAAGGAAACCAAAACTCAGATCCATCAGAACATCTTTATTAATGACCAATCTCTGATCGAATGATATTCTTAACTATGTATTTTCATAGATGCACAGATCTAGTACTGTTGACATTTAATGCATTGATTTAAAAGAGGCTCTAAGTGGATATTATAGAATTTACCCCTATACAGAGAATTTTATCCTTTATGCCCCCCTGTGCGTGTAAATTTCCTAAGTCCTTAAGTGTTTGGAATTCTGTGAAGTAAAAGTATATCGTATCCTTCTGCACCCTCAGTCTTCCAGAAACAAAAGTAAGATTTCTCCCAGAAAATGAAATTTGAGAGTACCCGCAAAGGTTAAACACCAAGGAGTGATGAAAATAGTGTGAAGAGTTACAGTAGGAGCTCTCTCTCCCTTTGCCTTTGTTTTTATTTCCTTAACTTTTTTGACAGGAACACTTAGTCCAACTTCCCTTTCGCCTTTCAGAGGTTCGTGTATATTGATGTATGGATTCTGAACTCACAAAGTTATGAACCCCGAAACCCTGAAGCTTCCACTTTTCGCATTTCGAAGATTGGTTACATGAGAGGTTTGGGGCATCAGAACTCACGAAGTTGCGAAACCCGAAACCCCGAAATACGGGTCCGAACTTTACCTTTTCGGAACTTCGGGAAATGTTTTGTGCTGTTGCTTGACATTTGAAACCCCGAAACCCCGAATTCCGAAATCCCAAAAATACGGGTCCCACCTTACCTTTTCGGAACTTCGGGAAATGTTTTTCACTATTGCTTGACATTTGACACCCCGAAACTTCGAATTCCAAAATCCCAAAAATACGGGTCCCACCTTTACCTCTTTGGAACCTTGGGAATTTTTTTGCGTTGTTGCTTAAGATTTGAAACCCCAAAAACTCGAATTCCAAAATCCCAAAAATACGGGTCCCACCTTTACCTTTTTGGAACTTCGGGAAAGGTTTTGTGCTATTGTTTGACATTCGAAACCCAGAATTACAAAATCCCGAAATACGAGTCCGACCTTTACCCTTTCGGAACTTCAGGAAATGTTCTATGTTGTTGCTTGACATTTGAAACC
The DNA here is from genome assembly GCA_009831015.1 of Picea engelmannii. Classification (NCBI taxonomy): domain Eukaryota; kingdom Viridiplantae; phylum Streptophyta; class Pinopsida; order Pinales; family Pinaceae; genus Picea; species Picea engelmannii. The sequence continues at coordinate 503,383 of ML785093.1, read as the reverse complement.
CCGAAACCCCAAATTTCTGAAATCCTGAAATACGGATCTCACCTTACCTTTTCAGAATTTTGGGAATTGTTGTGTATTGACGATTGACTGTTGTACTCACGAAATCCCAAACTCTGAAATCCTGAAGTGTTGGTCACTCCTCGCGATTTTGGGATTGGTTGTGTGTTTTTATTTGACTATTGACCTCGCGAAGTCCTAAACCCCAAAACTCCAATGGGAAGGTCCCACTTTCCTTTTTCACCTTTCGGGAGTTGTGGTATGTGGATCCCGAACCCCAAAATCCCAATACGCTAGACACTTTTCGCAAGTTTGTATATATATTGTTGTTTGGGTACTTGAAATCATGAAGTCCCGAACCCTGAAACCCCGATGGGCGGGTCCTACTTTCCCTCTTTCCCTTTCGGAGGTTGTGGTGTGTTGATGTTTGACACTTCAAAATGTGAAATCCTGAACCCCGAAGTGATGGGTCCCCAGTCTTTCCACATTTTCACGTTTTTAGAAAATGGCGTGGCCCCTTTGTTTTTTTTTGTGTTCGGCATTTATAATCGCCGAAACCCAATTGACCTCTGTTATGTTTCCCAAACTGTAGGAACCTAGAAGAAAAATTATTGTTATGGGAACAACTCTAATAATGTAATGAATGGACTAGTAAGAGAACATTGGACAGTCTTCATCCCGGATAGAGGTATGGAAGTAACAGACCATATTACGAATTGATTTTATTGCAACCATAGGGTAATATTTTTATGTAGGGTTGTGGTCATAAAACCCCAAAGTTGTTTGTATTGTTAAGACTGTGGTAGTGTTATAGGTACTAGCAGATAAGAGAGTATTTATAATTTTCAGGATCTTAATTAAACATTGAAGTGATGAGTAAATACTCATTATATCGTCGATTAGAAAACTTAAGTTGGATGGTAAGGACGGTCGACAACAATAAGGACTCAAAAAAGCCTTCAGACTCAAGCCTTTTAACAGAAAGCTTACTTGCTTGAGATCTCAAAACCTTTCAAGGATAAATGTACAAATAAATTTATTTTATTTTATTTATGGTGATTCATGAGGTACATTACATAGGGTTTATAGGGCTTAGTGGCTATAAGTGATAAGGTTTATGATTTAGTATTTATAGTGTTGGGGGTTATGGGGTTACACATGTTAATGCTTAGTTGTGATAGGTGTTAGGGATTAGTAGTTAGGGTTTATAGGGGCAAGGGTTACTGGTATTTCATGTTGAGGGTTATGTGTGTTAGGATTAAATACTAAGGGTTATAATATTTTGATGTTAATAATGTGCATTATGAATATAAGGTTGAAGGGACATAGGTTATATGGGTTAGGAGTGTTAGGTGCTGAATATTATAAGGTGTAATCATTGTAATGGTTTGAATTTATAGGTTTCAAGGGATACAAGTTATACATGTTAGGGGTTAGGGTAGATGAATTATACCTATTATAGATTAGGAGTTATAAGAATTACAAGGGATAATTATTAGGGATTAGACTTTATATTTTTTAGTGGTTATAAGAGTGTTATGGGATAGTGGTTAGAGTAGATAAGGATTATAAGGATTACATGAGATAAATATTATAGGGATTCAAATATTATTTTTAGTGGTTATAAGGATTAGTTACCCATTTTTATAGTTAGGAGTTAGGGGTGGAGGGGTAATAAGGTTGATTTGGGATAGTAGTTAGTGGTTATAAAACATAGGTCATACATGTGATAAGTGTTGGAGGGGTTATGGTTAGATGTTACAAGGGTGTATGTTTATATGCGTATGGGTTAAGGGTTATGAGGATTAGAGAATAGGGGTTATAAATGTTATTTGTGTAGTGTAAAAAGGGTTAAATACTATAAAGGGTTAGTATTTATAGGGATTATAGTGGTTAAGGTTTAACTCTTATAGGGAACTTTATAAATGTTAGCAATTATAGAGGCTACTTAAGTTTTATACTTGTTACGAGTTATAGAKATSAGGGTATAAAGGGGCTAYAAGTTAGGTGTTATTAAAGTTAATGTTTATAAAAGTAATAGGRATTATGCATTAGAATTTTGGGGTTTATGGATTATATGMATTAAGTGTTAGTGGTTATTAATATTAAAGGTTTGAGTTGTAGGTGATAAAGGTTTCTAGTTATATGGTTTCTAGGAATTTAGGTTTATAAGCGTTGTGGTTTTGGAAGTGAGAATAGGTAAGGGTAGGGGTGATTGAGTTGATTGGGTTAAGATCTTAAGGGTCATAATTATTTATATCATTAGTAGCTAGGGGCTTGTGGTAAGGGTTTATTTTTCCTAATTTATAAGTTTTAGGTGTTGATGTTGTAGTGGTTATAGGGGTTTTCAATTGTTGTGGTTGTTGTATTTTCATTATTTACAGAGCATTAGAGTTACTAGTGTTATTTTACTTCGTTACCATTAACATATGTATCATATACTCAACAGTAGGAACAGAAATAAGAGACATAAAAGAACACAATGGATTTATCCCGAGGAAACCCCAAATGGGGGAAAAACCCAACAACCTTTCTTAGATAGATTTTGTTCACAAAGAAAGTGTAATGTACCTCAAATTACCATAAAAAAATTATTCCTTTATTATTTTTTTGTACAACTAATATCTAATTTAATATATAATCATTACTAAGGCGAGATAATATTTCTTCCTAGAAAACTCGACGAAGTATCTTATATTCAGTCTATCACAAGGTGCCACTCTAGACCAGTCGACTTACTCGATTAGGAAGGTTAAATAGATGGTTTACCAAACTTTCAGAATTTTCCTTGGTTTCGAATCCACTTATTTACATAAATAGTTATATGCACATAATAGTTTGGTCTAGGACTTATAATCCTTTCCATCCCTATCGCAAGTCCCCTACATTGCGCACAATCTAACTAATGTATTTGACATAAAAAATTATGTGCCTTTTAATAAGGCTCGGGGACGGGACCATATCTCGTAACTGAACCAAATAGGGTTTGGAAAAAGGATCTTGGCAAACAAAAAATAATGCTAAGTCTCGTTTCACTCGAACTTTAACTCTGTGATTGTCTCAAAAAAAATTTCATCCGAATGATAGGATAAGTTACAAGTTAAAATTGGGTGTGAACGCACTTCAACTAGTCTAGTCATTGAGGATCAACATTAACTTCATGATTTTCTTAGGTGGAAGAAAGGTCTGTTTGTCAGAGAGAGTTAAAGCTCTTATGAAACTACCATTAATGGGGCCTAGGTATGTTGAATTTTGATGGTGTCTCATGTCCTTCCCTCCAATCGAGTCATGTCGAGTTGTGCCCCATCACATGGCCAAACCACCTACTGGTACCCTCAACATTTACTCGGCAATGATGAACTACTATTAGTGTTGAGTGAGTTTTTCCTTGTCATTTTGAATCCCTTGAGATGGCTCGAGAATTTATTCTTCGCAGAGGAAGCAGACGAAACGGAGGCCACCACCGAGTGTAGCATACATCGCAACAACCCTTTTTTGGTAAGTCCTTCTCTTAATAATACAAAATTCTATAGGGTAGGGAGAGGCTTCGGAGAATTCATAGCAAGAAGAACGCCATGCATTCTATAACTCTTGCTATAGAATTTTGTTATGCGCCCCTTGTAGTTACTCCTAGAATATTTAGGGGTAACCCACTCTTAGAGGTAGTTGTAAATCGTGGTTCTATTCTTGGGAGTGCTCTAGACTTGAATAGTTTCCCTCATATGTGTTTTAACTCTTCTTTCTTTCCTTACCCATTATTTCATTTTCCTTTGAGGCATCTCACCATGGTTATGTTGTCTTGATACTAAAACGTCGTGAGACTAACCGGTTTCTTAGAAGAATGGAAAATACTTTTTGTATGGTAAGGTGAAGTATTGTATTCTTTTTAATTCCCTGTACAGAGTGAACCATTCTTTCGTAGTTTTTTCCAAACCCTAGACAGGTTCCTACCCAGGTTATGTTCTAGGCATGTTTTTTACTTTCCTATCTGATGCCATTAAAGGGTGGGCTTGGAGGCATGCGAGTAGTCCATTAGAAGGATTTTGACACACTATATCTTGTGTTTATATTACACCTAGTATTTTTCGTGGATGGTTATTGATTTATACTACTTGGATATCGTAGAGCTATGGATTAGTATTTATTGTCGATTTATGAATCTTCTTTGTAACTGGTTTTCTGGAGGGTTTAAACTAACATTTAGTTAAATCTTAGGTCCTGTAGAAACATCCAAATTATTTCTTCGGCTTACTCCTATGGCAAGATTAAATAGATTAAAGTTAAATGTTAGCATTCTTGATTATATATTTTGTTTTACATAAAAATAACTTGGTACCAACACCAATGGTGGAACCCTATTAATGTGAGGGTATTCATCAGGAGTACTTGGACTCCCTTTCCTCGGACTGGAATGTCTACTCAGACGGTACATGACAAGGGTAGAATAGAAAACTTCATGAATGAGTTAAGTGTTACTTTGGTTTCAACTATTACCTGTATTCATCGTTTTGTTCAAAGTTTTTCATTAGAGTTGATTTCGTATAATATAGTAATGTATACCATGTTAAATCTTCTAGTGGCATTGACTATACAAGGTTATCGGATACTAGACCCTATCCTCTGATAAAAAAGGTATTCGGGTTCTATAGACAATGTCTCTCATATTTATCTTTCCGAGCTCTAGAGATGAGGTCAATGTTCTGTAAAAACAATTTCTTATTAAAGAAGGAAGTTTTCTCCGATATATGTATCGATGTTCTTTCATTTAAGGAAGTGGGAAAAACTTCTTCCATGACATAGACCAGTTGATATGGTGACATATCGATCGACCTTTTGGTGGTCAGTCTGTCGGCCCATAGTGCGAAAACCAACTTGTTATGCCACGACTTCTTGTTTTCCTGCAAAGTTTTCTTGATAATGTTTACCAGGGTTTTATTTGATGATTCTGCTAGCCCATTTCCCTGAGGGTAGTAAGTTGTAGAATGACCCAAACCAATATGATACTAGTTGCAGAAATCTATGAGTTTCTTAGATCGAAAATCAGTTGCATTGTCAGTTATAATCTTTCTAGGACATCCAAAGTGAGACAAGATATTATTTTCAAGAAACTTAATAATGACAGAATCAGTGGCTTGCTTTCTTGGTACTTCTTGGATCCATTTTGTAAAATAATATGTGGTAGTAAGAATCCACCTGTGCTGGCCCGAAGAAGGAGGATGTATTTCCTCGATGAAGTCTAATCCCCATTGTTGAAAAGGGGCCTCAACGAAGATTGGTTTCAGGGGTAGGGGAAGAAGTTTCCTTTTGCCTTCGAACAACTGACATTGATGACATGAAGTCACTTTATGATGCACATCAGTGAATAGATTTGGCCAATAGAATCCATCTCTGAGGATTTTGTTGGTTGTGGCCTTCCAGTTCAGATGACCACCTCAGTCTCCTACATGAAACTCCTGTAATACTTTGTCAGCTTCATCCTTCAATAGACAATTTAACAAAATACCTCCAGGATCTTTCCAATACAGATTGCCTTCTAGAATAAAAAATTTTAATGCTTTCAATTTCAAAAACCTACCTTTAGTCTTGGTTAGAGAAAGGGGAGCTTGTAAATTATGCAAAACAAATATCATGTTTGCATACCATGGAGAGTTGATAAATACCTCTCTCACGCTTGGAGTCGCCTACTCGCCCTTTTCATCTACTGCAGCTAAGAAATTAATATCAAGAGCATGGAAATTTGATTCAGCCATTAACTTTGCTAGACCTTGACCTTTAATCATTTTAGTAGGCTTAATCTCTATGTCATACTCTAGAATGATAGCAATCCATTTTCCTCTTCGACCATTTGGATTGTCTTGGGTTTAAATGTCTTTTACTACCGCATTCGGAACATATGCAATGGTGTGGGAATGGAGAATGTATACTCTAAAATCTTTTATGGATTTCACCAAGGCAAAAGCTTGTTTCTCCATTATTTTATAATTCAAAGCAACATCTCTTAAAGATTTACTAAAAAAGTCTATGGGTTGTTCATACCCTTCGTTGTTTTTTTTGTAGTAATACTGTTGCAATGGTATGTTCAGAGGAGAAAGAAAAAATATAGAAATATTTGGTGAAGTCAGGACTGATCAAGACTGGGGACTGCGTGAGTGCGCGTTTGACTTGTTCAAAAGACTACCTGGACTCGGTGACCTATTTTATTTTTGTGTCATTTTTTAACATGTTTGTGATGTTTCTGAGAAGCTTAGCCAGGTTGGGTATGAATCTCCGCAGAAAGTTTATTTTTCCGATAAAAGACTGTAACTCTTTGATATTTCTTGGGTGTTCTAATTTATGAATGGCCTCTACTCTGCTGGGGTCTATTTTAATTCCATCCTTGGAGATTATGTGCCCTAGAATTTTACCTTCCTATAATCCAAAAGGGCTCTTCTTAGGATTTAAAGAAATCACAAGTGCTCGTCATCTAATTGGGAAAACACAGTTACGTCGTCCAGATAGATGACAATAAATTTGCTGAGTTCTTCCACGAAAGTGATGTCCATTGCCCTCTCGAAAGTGGCCCTGACATTCATCAACCCGAAAGTCATTTTCACATACATGAAAGTACCCCATGGTGTTGTGAAAGTGGTTTTGTCTTGTTCATCTGGGTGAATGAGAACCTGCTTATAACCCGAGAACCCATCCAGTAAAGAGATTAAATTGGATCCGACTACCCTTTGTAATATGTGGTCCATTTTTGGCAGTGGGTAATTGTCCTTCAGAGAGACATTATTCAGATTTCAAAAATCGATGCAAAGCCTGATTTCTCCGTATTTCTTTTGTGTTGGGACCAAATTTGAAACCCATTTGGAAAACTGTAATGGGAATATGATTTTAGCATTGTACATTTTTTTGATTTATTTTTCTATCACGGGAAGTAGCTTGGGATTGATTCTCCTAAGTTTCTCTATGAAAGGTTTTTGGTCTTCTTTTATTGGAATCCTATGTTGTATGATGCTAGTGTCACAACATTTCAAGTCCTCGTAACCCCAGACAAATACGTCTGAATATTCCTTGAAAAGCTCAATATATTTGAGTTTCTTCTCAGGGTGTAATGATTTGGAAAGTTTCACCATCCTGGGTTTCTCTTCTATCCCTATATTACAATCTTCTACTTCTTGACCACTGGCTTCAATTTTCATTTTTTTCGCTACATCATTAAAATCAAATAAGTCATCTAAAGGAACTACACCCCTAGGTAAAACATTACTTTTCAAATGAAAAATATCAGCTTCTATCTCATCATCACCTAACTCTCCTAAATCTATCTTATTTACACTATCATTTCCAAAATCAGGTCTTTTTACATTTTCATCTTCATTTTCTAAGTCTATGTTTGTACACTTGAAATCATTTTTACATTGCAGAAAATCTTCAATTTGATCGTCATTACCAAATACCTGCCAATAGTTGATGTTTTATGGAATAGTTGGTCTGCATTTCACATCCACTATGTATGGGCGACTGGAATGAAAAGGTATCTTGCATGTGGTTGCTGATGTGGCTAACCCGTCTGCCAAAATATTCTGTCCCCTAGGCATCACCTGCAAATCAACTTCAGTGAAACATTCAAGGGCATCCAGAACAACATTCCTATAAGCTCTAAGACGGGGGTGTTTTGCTGCATACTCACCTTTAATTTGCTTGATTATTAATTCAGAATCACGTCTTACCATAATTTGTTTTGCACCAACCTTCTTTAGAAGTTTCAAACCGAGCATCAAGGCTTCATACTTGGCAATATTGTTAGTGCATTGAAAATTTAATTTGTAAGAATGGTTTTCCGAATACCTGGATTTGTGATTGTGCAACCAAACTCCTGCTCCAGCTCCTTCTTTACTTACATCTCCATCAAAATCCATGTTCCAGAATTCCGCTGGCAATTCTTCAGTTATCACATTTTTCATTCTTTCTGCCTCATCGATTTCCTGGACTTGGTCCAGACCAGATGTATCTTCTTCTAGTTGAATGATTTCTTCTCTCGTATCGCCATCGTTGTATAGGATGAAGGAGTCTAGGTTAGAATGTGCAGAGTATAGAGGATAGTTATGTGGTTTTTCTTGGTTGCTAACCATGTACTTCATCAGTGTTTCTCTGTATAGTCTTCTTTGTTGATCAAAAACTAGGACAGTGGCATACGACATATCCAACTGCAAAGTACCTTTCAACTTGGCCCTCCAAGACCCGGATAGCAACATACCATACTTCGGGGGAATTTCTGAAACCACAACATCCATGACCATGCTCTTCGCGGGAATCTAGACTAGGGTGATACATAGCTCTTTGATCAAACCAATACATCTAACTTTATTGGAGTCAAAAGAGAGTAAGTCCTTGTAAGGTCTGGTAACTTCAAGTCCCAATTTTTCCATCACTGCTTTAGGCATCAGATTATGGGAAGCACCCAAATCTAACATGGCATTATGCAAAATCAGGTCGTGTATATTAAGGATGATGTAAAAAGGAGTGACAACACCATTGTCGATTTGACCATCCACTTCAGGTCCAAACAGGAGTTCAGGTTGATCATCTGTAAGGTTCACAGTATCTGACTGATTCGTTGAGCCAACAGTTAAGGCCTTCATGCCTATATCAGGTTCAATGGTCAACTCTTTAATCACTTGTGAATGGTAAGCATATTTGCTGAACAACTCGGAAAGGGGAATGGGAATTTTTAATTTGGCTAATTCCCCTTCGAGGCTAAAAGGTGTAGGTGCTTTTCTTTGGCTCAACAATTCTGATTTGTCCACCATAGTCTTCATGCCAGAATTATTTGGTGGGTTAATTGATGAAACATGAGACTGCAATGATCTTTTTAGAATGGTAGGGTTTATTTTTGATGGAAGTTTAGCATTACCCTTCTTAGGGCTCTTCTCGGCAGAAGGCTCAGGGGATTTTTGGGCTTCAACTCTCTTCTTTGGAGAACTTCCATTTGTCTTTTTACTTTGCAGATTGTATTGCCAGTGTACCTCCAAAATAGCATTTCCAAATTCCTATTGTTCAACGTCTTCAACTTCTTCACTTACTTTTGTTTGATTGAGGAGAAAAATTTCTTTCTCTCCCTGGGTAAGGAAAATAACTTCGTTATTGTGAATGCCCATGAGGTTTATGTGAGTATCCTCCAGTTCTTCAATTAATTCCTCTCCTTCATCGCCATAATTTTCTTATAGGGGAGGTCTGATCTGTTGATCCGGACCTCTATGTTCCCTCTGATCCCTAGGATCTCTGTGCCTGATTTGAGGAGTGTTTCTTCTAAAGTTAGGATTTCAAATTTGAGGAGCTGGTGGGTTTTATCTAGGAGGATTTCTTTCGGATACAGTAAGTCTCTCCATCATTCTTTCCATTTCTCTGGCCAAGGAATCCAATTTGGAATCGGAGGTTGATGTGGAAGGTTCCTCTTTGATTGTGACACTCCTCTTTGTCCTCTGTCATGCCCTTTTTGCCAATAGGTTGGCCTCCACGCTTACTGCACTTTTCTGCATGTCCTCCAGGGTGGTGGAGTTTCTTTCCCTTAATTGATATGACATATCAGCGTCAAAACCATCAGGGAATTTTATCAATGCCAAACCTTGTGGAGGTTTAATATTGGCTAGAATTGCATTGTACAGGATATTGAAATGGGTGCAGTAATCTTGTATTGTCTCACCTTGATTTCTTCTTATGTTTTCGTATTCTTACAATATTTGGAGGGTATTTTTATTTACCTCCCATCTGTCTAGAAATATTCTTTGGAATGTAGTAAGGTCGAGAACTGAGGCAACACGTAAACCTTTATACCATCTCTGAACATCACCCATCAAACTCTGGGCAAACAATCTCATTCGATCGTGAGCCTCGTCTACCTCTTGGAGATCAAAATAATCATTCATTTTATCAACGTGTTGTTGTGCACTCAAGGGTTTTGTTCCATCGAACTGTGGAAGTCTCGTTTGATAGTCCCGGGGCATAGCATGAAGGGGTGTGGCCAACACCAAGGGGGCATCTCTGGCTACCATGATAGGTGGAGGAGGTGGGATGACAAACTGGATGATAGGTGGGGAGGTGTAAAAAGACAAGGATGAGGAGGAGCTAGATGGCACAGAGTGAGTGGTTTGAGGTTTAGCAGTGGGAGATAGAACTTCAGGAGTCTGGGGTTGCAAGACGGTTGGGTCTAGGACGGTTTCAGCCACAAAGTTATCAAACTTTGTTCTGAACAAGATCTGTTCGAAAAATATGTCAAAGTCGAGATCATGAATGGAAACAAGCTCCTCTAGAAGAGAAGGGGACATGTGAAGGGGATTATGTCTTACTGAACCTTCAACAATGGTCTTTTTCCTAAGCAACTATTCTGGATTATCTGTTGCTATCGCAGGTTCTGGGTCTGGGTGAGATCAAGTATAAGCTCTTTTGGGAGCCAGATTTCTTTTTGATTTATATATATATATATATATATATATTTAGTTTTATGAATCTGAAAATAATATGTGAAAATTTTCAACAACCTCTAAACGTTACTTCTTTCTCAGATTTGCAATATTTCAGAAGCAAAATTTTCTTCTAGGGAAAAGAAAACGCGAGGTTAAAATTTGTTCAGTTCTTTTCCCAGTATGGTCGCCACTATGTTAACGCCCTGTAAATTTCCTAGAGGTTGTCAAGAGAGAAGAAATCTATGGGAGGTAACTTTATCCAACCACTTCGAAGCTGGGATCTAGCCCTACCAACTTCAGAGAGGGATCTCTCTATATGATTTAGATATGTTTCAAATTTAAAATATTAGGCTAGGTAAACAAAATATGTTGGTTTTGTGTGTTGTAGTTTTCGTTTGGTTGGCTGAGAAAAACTTTACACACCCATTGGGATATGGGGTCTGTATCATGAAAAATAAAATCTAAACCAGGAAACAAACGATCTTTTCATGGGGAGAGATAATGTAATCGCTGGATTCTTTTAGTAGCATAAATGAGAAATAGCAGAAAAAGGTGAGAATGTCAATTACAACAAAGCAATTAAGAATTTCTTTATTGTAAAATCAGAAGATGAAACACTAAAATCTTTCAAAGTGAGAAACAAGGTATACAAAGATAAATCTTGCAACATTCATTACTTTCAAAGATTAGATTTAGCAAAAAGTGTGATAACTAAGCGAGAATAACATTAAACTTAGAAAGAAAAACATCACCAATGAATACACGCAAGAATCCTGTAAAAATTCCTCTTTGCATTAATGGAAGATCTCTTGAAAAATATTATAGTCTGATAGCTTGCAGGGCATAAAGATCAACCCTCAATACTTCGAAAAGTGAAGTATTTGTAACCCAAAATTACAAACGATCCTATCATTAAAGATCAAGACGTGGTAAATCTATTTTTAGCCTCACTACATGTTGTTTTCTCGGTGAGCCATTGGTGAGGCCTCTGCACGACCTCATTTGACTGGATAGCTGACTGGGCTGGGACAACTCATCTACTACTCGATCAGGTCACAAAGTTCTTCCCATTGAAGATGATTGGGAACGCTTACCTTGAGTAACCTTCTGTAGACTTCATCCATCTCTGTGTACTTGGAAAAAGTAGGCTTGGTGATGAAGATATACCGAATCTCATGCTAAATGTTGATGTTCAATTGAAGTGCATCTAGGAATGCTTTACCAGTGATGCTTCCTTGAATTTATTAAAACTTCGAACCAGGAAGACCTTTATCATTTATAGTATGGGAGTGTCATCAATTTATCATTTATCACTTTCAAACGAGGAAGACCTTTCTTCTATAGAGCCTCAATCTTCCTGAAAAACTTTTGTACCCCCAGGTCAATGTCTTGAACCTTTTTTTCTAGCTGTAGAATCAGTCCTCTCTTGGTCAAGATGCTTTTGACCTCAAGGATGGTCTTTGTTCTATCCTCAATTCTCATCTCTTCCAGCTCCTCTCTAGTTTTAGAATTCAAGAATTTGATGATTTCATTAGCCTGTGTGGGCATCTCTCCCAGTTTTGATCTGATCTTCTCGATGGCTTGTTTACTTCTCTACACCAATTCATTTTTCTCAAACACAATCTATATCATTGGCCATATTTCTCTCATAGACTTGGTGATATCTGTCCAAACACTTTATTTGACTTTGGCCAGTGTTTTACTTGACATTGTTTGCTTCTGGAGTTGTTGTAACTCTTGTTTGAGCTGGTCTGACACCTTTTTTCCTTGGAGAGGCTGGTTTGATAAGAAGATTTGAGTTCCTGAAGGTTCTCAATATCCTTTTTGAGCCTGCTAATCTCTGTCTCCTGCAAGTTCATCTCTTCCATAGATTTGGCCAATTCAATCATCTTTTCCAGAGATGTCAGTGGATTCGCTAATGGGACTTCTGCTAGTGATGTTGTGCTCACTCCTGAGAGTGGAACTGCACTCAATGGAATGACTTCCATTGGTTTTAACTTCTCTTTCTCTTTTACTAGCTTCTCCATCCCAGCTTCCATCTCCTTCAGTTGTGCATTATGTTCCATGATCATCTTAAGCATATCAAATTTTTTTCCTTTTGTCTTTGCTATTTCCTTTGCCTGTGAGTCTACTGTTGGTGGCAGCTTCAATTGCTTCCTCAAACACGCTATATCTATTCTTTTCTTCTTGATCATCGCCTCGACTGATTTCACATTCGAAGGATCATACCCGATCTTGAGGACCAGTTCCTCCAGCGTCTTGATCCTGTTATCTTTGTCAAAGGATGATATTTTCTCCAGCTTCAACTATGTCTGGACGTTGTTCAGAGACACTTGTAACCTAGAGGCAGTAGTGGAAGCATGTGCCAGCATGGAGAAAACCATTTCTCTCATCTGCCTATGCAAATCCATTTGATCAGCAGGATGCATGTCTTTAGTCTGGAATTCAAAAGTTGCCCTCTTGTAATTGTTGATTACCTTTGGATCTGATACCTTTGCTTGGAGAAATGCCATGTGCATTATGCCCGTCTCTGTGTCAAACGCCAATAGCAACCTGTGTTGTGTAGACGACGTCTTCTTCCAGAATTGGGCGTATGTGCTGCTGGTCAGAGTTTGATTCTTTTTCTTGATCAGCTTTGGTCCTGTCTTGCCTGGTTAGTTGATCGGTGGAGTATTTGTAGGCTTCTTTGGTAACACAGTGGTTATAATATGCTTTCTGCATATGTTGAGGAGAAACTGATCAACCTCTGTCACTGTGGTGGATGGAATTTCCTTTTCTCTAGCCGGGGCAGGAGCTGGACTGGTTTTTGGCCTCTTGGTATGCAGTCAGAATTCTTCTAATGACACTTTCGTGACAAGAGGTGACATATTCTACCTAGGCCTTTTCTCCTTCAGAGCTTGTGGTGTGGTGGTCAGTGATACAATGACCGGGGGGTCTTGTTGTTCTATTTCAACCAAAGTGTTTGGTTCCCATCCTGTCTGGTTTGCAAATTTCTCTACCTCAGGCCTAGATTCCTAGACATACGGAATATTCTTATTTTTTATCCTAATATCTGAAATGATCCTGCACAGATCATAGTGCCATGTGAAACTCATGAAGAATTTCATTTCCTTCAACAGCCTGTCTGCTTCCTCCTCGGTGCCTTGATTGTTGCAGATGAAAGACCTAATCTTCCCTTTGATTATGAGCTATTGCTTCTTCTTTAAAGACACAAAATGAATGTCATCCGATTTTATCATCAGCCTTATGTAATCCAGAGAAAAAATTATAACAGGTAAGTATTTGGGCAATTTATATGGGGCCAACTCGCACCCATCGACTCTGATCTCAGTGTGATTTTGGTACAGGTACCAATCACCAGTCTTTGTATGATACAAGAGATGTAGGATCCTCTGAACTTCGTCATTAGTCCTGGGTTCAGGTCTGTCGTTGAGCATACTCACGACTGGGTGGTAGAATTGATTGATCAAACTGCTTGAAACTGAATTCCGTGGAGTTATGCCTGAGCAAGGAAGTCCATGCGGTTACTTCCTGGGGTCTACCATCTTTGTCCATCTTCTGCATGGAAAAAGAAAATTTGCCAGCTTGGAATAAAACAAACAGGTATGCCAGTATTGAAGAATACTGGAACATGCCTTCTGTGGAGAAATTGACAAATTGCTCATGAATATTGTTTGCCAGGAATGTGCTGAAGTCGAGTTGTGTACTAGGCTTCTCATCTATGGAGAAAATAGACAAAAATCCCATAATGGGTTCATCTACCCACTGATATAAATAATAACCCAACAAGGCACATAGGGATATGGTAACCTGGTTTCCTTTAGTTGAGAACATGTAGGAAGGATAAGGGGGATTTGTAGTGGGGATCTGAGTGGATTGTGGTAGAAAAAGCTCAAATATTTGAGCTCTTTGAGGAAAATTCATCTTCTGGTATAACTCTGTAAGGATTTCAAGGTTGAAAGGTGAAGTGGAGTCGGCTCAGGATATTTGCATCATTTGGTCGATGGTTTCTAGCATGATGAGGAAGAGAAATTCCCCAGAGGAGGATACGATGTCTCTTTTATCGGGAGTATAGTGGGCTTGGCACTTGAGGGAAAACTCTGGGAAATGGTGAATCTAGGGGAAGAGATACAGGGGTAGGTTGGACTCCCAGAGTCCAATTTCACCACTCTGGTCCAGGAAGACTTTTTTAATCCATGATTGAAGGTCTACAAATTCGAAATCGCACTTCGTGTCGGTGATTAAGTAATCTTTGTCGGATAGCGGAATCCTGTCGAGGTCGACAGGAGGTGGGAGAAACAGATTCTCCTCTCCTTTTGTTTGTTTTGACATTGGCACCATTACTGTAACAATACCTGCAAATAAAATAATGTTAGCGGGGAAAACTGTAGATGGGAGCGACTGAATGTAATGGAGAATAAAATGGGGTAAATTCTCTTGTGCGATGAGTGGGTAAATGGTGAATGAATGAAGTGGTGAGGGTAGTTTTGAGTAAACGGGTATCCGTTGGGCACGGGATACAGGTCAGTTGTTTAACGGATAAGTTATCTAGTAATAAATGGCCAATGGGTCATTTTGAACGTGATATGGTAGGTGACAATAACCGAGAGATACGGATAGGTGATGTGGTGGTTATCGACTGGGGGAAAAAATCATGGTGAGGGGACTTGCCACAAGTGAATGAGGGAGAAGGAATGACAGAGTTATGGGATGTGACTCTTTCGGAAAGGTGGATGATGATGTCATAGGTGACGAGGTATGTCAGACAGTAGGAGGTGGTGGGACTCGAGACTAGCGGATTCATGCCATGTATAGATAGGGGGCCCACCAGAGTAAGATTCCATTCCGGACCCCCCCCACCGTTAAAGGTAGATCAGTCGGGGGGGTCCGAAAAACACCTTGAGCCATCGATCTGCATGCTTTGCTCTCCACCACAGATCTATGCGAGATATTTATCACACATTCCAGACCCCCCCCTCCATTAAAGGCAAAATGGATGGGGGGGTCTGGAATCCTATACAGACCGTAGATCTAAGTGCCGAAACTTGGGCCGTCCATATGCGCGCATGCATTATCAGCGATTTCGGACACCCCCCACCTCCATTAAAGGTAGAATGGTCGGCAGGGGCTCCGGAAATATTTGTCCACCGTAGATCTGGGCACAATCATCTGGACCATTGATATATGAGCAGTGCATAAATGTGGGCGCGGAAAGTATATGTCCCAAGAGAACTTATGATAAGTGCATACCATGGGTTTTTCCTAAGATTTTTCATGTTACATCACCAAGGGGTTAGGAAAACAACTTTTTAAGCATTGAAGACATGGTCCAACATTGATCGTCGAGATGGTTTTATTTAAATCAAGCAAACTACCCTATGTTCTAACCTAACTTCCTATGACAATTAACACAGATTAAACTGTTGGGCTAAAAACTTACTCTATCCTGGGGCTACCTAACCAAGATTAGAAAGTCTGGCCAGATTTATTCACTCACTAACCTAGATCACTTGGCTAAGATTAAACAATTTAGCCAATCTTATTCACTATTCCTATCAACATCAATTTAAAAGTACTTGGCCATGCTTGAAAGGCATGGACCAAGTCACTGTTATTGCATGGGGCTCTTATTGAAATTCTTTTATTCCCTCTTTTGTTTTTGTTTTTCTTTCTTTTCTTTTTTCTTTTTCTTTCTTTTCTTTTTTCTTTTCCTTTCTTTTCTCAAATTATTTGCAGAATGAAAAATCATTTGACCAATAGAAACACTAGAGAGATAACATTCCAGTCACCAGTTGATCCTATAAATTATAGGGTGATAACAACATGTTTGTTAGGATTAGAGGTATAATGATATCAATTCAAGAACATGATCAGATATTAGAGTCCTGGAATCATGAAAAATCTTACAGAAGTGGATGTGGTACTACAAAAGAAAGAATCGTCACATAGGATATGAAGCTAGTAGGTTAAAAATGTCATTGAATGGCCTAGAAGGAAAAACGTAAGGCTCCATAGACTTGAAGGTAGAAATGTGTAGACAATTGAAAACCTTAAGTGTGAAAGAAATCCACTTTTGATATAAGATTTCACAATGGAAGCAGGATTCCAATGCAGAGAATTAGGAATGCTCTTTCACTTGAAAAATGTCACTAAGTGAAATGGACTTCCATTGGGGAATGGTATTAAGTGTGAAAGGTGTGGTTTCACAGGGAAATGTTAATGAAGTAACCTAATGGAAAACTAAGGAGTAATAGTATTTGATTCAAAAATGTTGTAGTAGCATGATGGAATGTTTGAGATACTTCATTCCATCGTGATGGAATGTTTCATAAAGGTAAAGTTGGATATGATTTCCTAGGAGAGACTGTTGAAAATAGAACACAATGGTTGGATTGCAAAATGTCCAAGTGGAAATTGGCTAGAAAGTGTTCAGACTAGGGAACCATAGTGGATATGAGCAGAATGAGAGCACACAAGGTAGCAAGTATTTGAAGGAGTTCAAGGACAACAAACTACAACATAAATATATAAATGAACGAGTGACTTGAAACAAACAATCACTAGAATGCATGAGGAATACAATGAAGTTAAAATGCATATGCATTAGTAGGCATGCTAAGAATAAATGCTTGGTGCATATGGATGTGTAATTGCACATGCTTTGATATGCATATAACATGCTTTTGAACCTAGAATAGTCTATTATTATGAAATAATGTTTGAGTATGACTAATGATGGATTATGAATTTAGGAAAAATGATATGGCAGGGCTAAGGATGTGGATTCTACTGTTGCTTATGATTTCCATCTAGGTGAAGACCCATGAGGGTGGAAGGAATAGTGATCAGAATGATGAAGGAGGAAGTCTGTGAGCTTCTACAAATATCAGTTGGTCAGATAGCAACAAGTAGGTTTATAACAACCAAGCAGGTATTCATTTATTTTTTGTTGATGCATACATGTTGAAGGGGATTGAGGGAATAATTCCCTGAGTTAATTTTCAATATTTAAATTGATATGTAATGGCCAAAGTCCTAGAGTATGTAAATGTTGTTGATGCTAGAATGCATTTAGAGAAAATGTTGGTTGCATATTATGTTATGATTGGTTATGGGATCATAACTAGGTCAATTCAAGAGACATACTCCTTCTTTAACAATGAATATTCATAGATCTAGTCATGTGTGAGACCATAATATGGTTGGATATGGAAGGGATATAGCACTATGTGAGTGCTCAATGGTATCTACTGTATAACTGATGTTTGGAATGCGACCTCATTTCCGACACATAAGAGCACTTGAGAATTACAGTCTTTGTGTTGTGTTTGGGTTGAAAAGGAAGGTATCCAAATAGTCAAGAAAGAAGTAGGAAGTGTGTGGATGATGTGTTGAGGAGTTGGTCAGGCCTTCCAACTCATAGTGGTGGAATGAATGACATAGTTATGTGGTATTATGTATCCAATGCATGGATGCATTTTATTTATGTGGCCATGGGTATTGGCACATTGAATGTTAATTTATTTAGTAATAAATTGTTGCATTAGGAAAACCCTGTGGTACTGAAAATACTTAATGATGGATACATGTATTATATTTAATATGAATACTAGTTGAGGGTGATTGGATTGTTGTTGTTACAATTTCAAGATTAGTTTTGGAGCAACTAAAAATGTTACAAGTACAAGAATCATTGAGTGCATTTGGGGTGAATGCATATATATACTATATAACATAGAAATGATTATGCTAACAACTGGAATGATGTGAGTATTGCTAACTCATGAAGTTGAAAACACTTTAGGAACTGTTAGATATTACAACAAGAAAGTTTCATGTTAAAGTAGCTACATAATGAAAAATTACATAAAATATTTGTTGGGGGAGACATAGTGATATTTTTGGAAAGTAGTGGTTGATAATACATGTGTATGTAATGATGAGATCATTCCAATTGATAGTTGGATAGATGGAAGTAAATTATTTGTAGTAGCAAATAATTATGAGATCACTTGGTTCCGTGAATATATATATATATATATATATATATATATATATATATATATATAGCTTGTACCTGAGATATTAACAATTTGTTTGGCTCAGGAATGTTGAAATTGCAAGAAGAAATGGTACTGAATATTGAAGTATATATATATATATATAGCTTGTACCTGAGATATTAACAAGTTGTTTGGCTGAGGAATGTTGGAATTGCAGGAAGAAAGGGTATTGAATATGGAATCGTTGCAAGTCCATAAAGAAGACCAGTGCCTATTGCTACAAGAGCCAAATTATTATGAGCAGAAGATCATGTCTCGAAGTTTTCTTTTTCCTAAATGAAACAATTCTGGAAATTATAATTTAATAAATTACTGAAAAATTATTTTGGTTGAAGGTAAATCAAGGAAATTGCAGGTAGGATGGTCTTGAATATGGAAGGGATGTAGTCCCATAACGAAGACTGATATCTACAACTGTAGAGCCAAACATTATGAGAAGAAATCTCATGCCTGGAAAATTTTGTTTTCATGTATAAAACATATCTGACATTTATGATTGAAATTATTATAACAATATCTCATGATGACTACATTTTTATAATACAGATGAGATGTTGACTATTGAAGTTGGAAGCTCTCAAAAAATAACACTCGAAGGAAATCGATCTTAATGATGAAGGCATGGAATGAAGAAATTCTAGTGGACTTGTTGCAGCCAGAGTTCTTGAAGTCGCAACTCCGAAACTTCTTGTTGCAGTGCACTAGATTCCTAGAGAGAAGTGGAACAGCCTGAGGGACTGTATGGTAGAGAAAGGGGTTCATTTCTTTGGTTTGTGTAGGGCTGAGAGGGAAGGATAGATTTTTGGTTGGAAGTGCTTCCAGAAATACAAAGTCTGAAGATCATTATACATGTTTTGGGTCGGGATACCTATGTATACATGTTTAATTTTAGGCCAGAGTGCTTACGCATATAAGAGTTGGTTGGAATGCATGTGTGGATTAAGGAAAAAGATCCTATATTTGTAATGTTAATAACATTGTAATGGTTTTTTTCACTAAGGACAATGCCAAAATAAGGGGAGGGGGATGTAACATCCAAATTTTAACCCTTATGAACTATAATGTATTATGTAATTGTGAATTAGGCTGGTGAGCTGCTAAATTCTAAAAGGGGCCAAAGTGCCTAGGAAATGTAATAATTCATATACATTAATAAAATACACTGTTGGATGTAAGACAAACAAGGACAAAATAGATAGGGGGCTATGATTCCACGAAAGAGGGGGCTTGAGGTGCTAAGTATTATTATTATTATTATTATTTACCATAATTGATTTTATGGAGAAAATTGGTTACATGGGATTCTTGGGGAAGGCCATGTTGTTCTTGGTTCTTGTGATTATATAAACATCCCTTGAGGACTGTTTTGGTGCACTTCTTCTCTTTGGGTCTTCTTCCTCTTCCTTTTTCTTCACTCGAGATGAATTTGTGTGATCTTGGTCTGAGCATGGATACAAATGGTTGCATGAAGATGGCTCTAAGTGAAGTTTGGGGGTCCTTCTTCACTTTTTTTCATCTTCTTCCCCTGGTATGTTTTGTTCCCTTGTTCCCTTGTTCTTATTTCCTCTTTACTCATTATGGATAGTTCATATTCTCTTGGGTTGAGCATGGAAATGAATGGAAGGAAGAGGAGAGTCATTGATGAATGGTTGTAATAATTATTGATCATTCGAGAAGGGAATGGATGCCTCTGTGCATGAGCTTGATGGAAGTTTGGATAGAAATGTCCACAACTATGAGTCTTGAGAGTCCTAGTAGGGAGATTCTTAACCAAAAGCATTGGAGCCTTGGAAGGAGATGGACAACCTAAGGGATTGTGTGGCAAAGAAGGGGGTCCATTCTCTCTGGGTTGTGCAGGCTGGGTAGAAGAGAGTTGGTGTACTTGGGATTTTTGTGTTTGTTGAAAAAAATATGAGAGCTTGAGTGCTAAGAGGCCTATTAGTTCTGATACTAATGGAAATTCAGATAAAACTTTCCACAATTGAGAATCCTTAGAGTTTCTAGTAGGGATATTTCCTAACCAGTAGCACTAGATCCATGGAGAAAAATGGGACATTCAGAGGGGCTACACGGAATACAAGGGTGTTGATTTCTATAGATGGTGCAGGATGAGGGGGGAAGAGAGCTGGAAATTCGGCTTTCATTGTGAGGTTGGGAAACCTGAGAGCTAGTTAGCCAACTGCTAGGTGTTTTAGATTTGGCCCAGGACCCGTCCTTGTGGATTCATAGCCCTGGCTCAGGGGTGACCTATTGTTGGGAGTAAACAAACAATAGTGTCTATGGTTGGGAGGAACATACCTAGTCTGCATCCACTCGGTGAATGTTTACTTGAAAGATAAGTGCTCTCTATGTTTTATGTATATGTTTATTCCATTGTGTATTTAATTATCTCTAAGAAACATATTTTAAGTTGCATGTTTGCTTGTTATTTATTTTACATGGCACGTTGTTTATCTCTTTTATGTCGTGGCATCAATCTTGTCTTATACATGTGATTTTCATGCCTCTTAATTAACTTAGAAGTGATTTGAATTGAGATAAGTCACTTTGAAGTGAGTCCCTAAATTGCATCATGCCTCGCCTATGGGTGGCTAGGTGTGTTTCAATCGGATTAATTGGCATAGCCTAGCTTATGGGTGGTTGGGTGAGATCTATAAAGGAGTGGCGTTCTCTAAGAAGTGTGTTTGAGGTAATAATTTTTCATGGGTTAGAAATTTTTTACAGAAATTTCATTAGAAGTTTTAGTAGTATTTGTGCACACATAGTAGATATTATAAAGAAAGAACATGGATCCTTTGATTGGAAAAAAGAAGCTGAGAAGGGATTTATACTGTTAAAGGAGAAGATAACAAAACAACCCATCTTAAATTTTCCAGACTTCGAGAAGAATTTTCAAGTCAAATGTGATGCAAGTGGAGTGGCCATCAGTGCAATTTTAAGTTAGGATGATTAACCTATTTCTTATTTCGCTGAGAATTTGAATGACACTAACAAGAAATATTCAACTTATGATAAGGAATTTTATGCTATAATTCAAGCTTTGAAAAAGTGGAGGAATTATCTTATCCAAAAATAGTTTATTTTGTATACTGGCAAACATGGTTTGTAGTTTATAACTAGATAGGAGAAGTTGAATCAGAGACATGGAGAATGGCTATAATTTATGCAGAATTTTACTTTTGTTATTAAGCATATTAGTGGGATTTCTAAAAAGGTTGTAGATGCTTTGAGCAGGAGATGTTTGATCTTGCAGGAATTCCATGTGGAGACTCTGGGGCTTGAACACCTCAAATAAATGTACAAGGAAGACCCAAACTTCAAGGAGGCCTATAAAGCTTGTGAAAATACTTTGATAAGGGATAGAAGTCAATGGATGGAGTACCAAATCCAAGAAGGATTACTTTTCAAAGGAAGCCAGTTATGTATTCCCAAATGCTCAACAAGGGACAATTTTTTGAAGGAGAAGCACAATGGAGGATTGGATGGACATTTTGGCCATGATAAGACATATGCACAGTTGGTTTCTTCATCAACCATTTCCTATTCCAAATAGGCCATGGGATGTTATAAGTATGTATTTTGTTCTGGGATTTCCAGGAATCAATAGGGGAAGTGTTTCAATCATCGTGGTAGTTGACATATTTTCAAAAATGGTGCATTTTATACCATGTCACAAGACAAGTGATTCTACCCACATAGAAATTTTTTTTTTCAAGGAGATTGTGAGAATAAATGGGTTTCCTAAGAGCATAGTCTCAAACAGAGACAAAACAATTGTAGGACATTTTTGGAGGACTTTGTGGAAGAAGTTGGGGACTAATCTATATTTTGGTTCAACATATCACCCTCATACACATGGATAGACTGAGGTGGTGAATAGAAGCTTGATAAAATTTCTAAGAAGTTTGGTGACTGAAAATAAGAATCAATGGGATCAAGTTCTTCTTGAAGCAGATTTTTCATATAGTGATTCACCAAACAAGAGTATTGGTAAGATCCCATTCCATATATTATATGGAATGCACCCCTGAGGATTTTTTGAGTTAATATATTTCGGACAAGATGGATTTTGGAGTGCAGGAGTAGAAGGATTTGCTACAGAAATGAAAAAATTGCATGAACAAATCAAAGGTCAGTTGTAGAATAGAAACCAGAGATACAAAGAAAGAGTAGATTAGAAAAGGAAAGAGGTAAATTTTGAAGTTGGAGATCAAGTTCTGGTACATCTGATAAAGGAAATATTCCCATGAGAGAAATATAATAAATTGAAGCTGAAAAAGATAGGGCCTTGTAAGATCTTCAGAAAATTTTATGCAAACGCTTATGAGATTGAGCTAACAGAGGACATTGGCATTTGACCTATATTTAATGTAGAAGACTTATATCCTTATAGAATGGATGACACAATATAAGAAAACGATCAAGATGATGTCCAATGGATGTAAAAGATACCCACAACAAAAAATCTCCAGATACAAAAGATTATAGATTAGAGGATGTCTAAAAGGACTAGGAGAAAGGTTTGTTATGAATACTTAAGTCAAATGGAAGGATCATCCAATAAAAGATGCCAACTAGTTGACTGAAGAGACATTAAGAAACATGAGAAAATAGTTCAGGAGCCCATGGATATTTTTTCCAGTGGATTCTAATGCAAGAGCATCATCAGAGGCAGTTGACGAGACAGTGTGGGTGACTCAACATACAACACAGTTCACATTAAACTAGGTTGAAATCCAAGGAAGGCACACCATTTAATTTTGGAACCATTGTAATAAAAGATCCCTTGAGTTCAAGAGGCTAGATACATTGTACACTCCAGGAAGGCTATAAAAGCGCCCTTAATGACTCTAGAAGGAACATATTTTGAGCATCAACTCATATATGAGTTTGTAACTACACATTTAATAAGATGTGAAAGCACTAGAATTCTCTAGAGAGGAAGGCTTGAGAATCCAAGATTGTATAAATCGTTGTAATCTATGTTTTAAGATAGTTTTTTT
This sequence comes from Picea engelmannii, assembly GCA_009831015.1. Lineage (NCBI taxonomy): Eukaryota > Viridiplantae > Streptophyta > Pinopsida > Pinales > Pinaceae > Picea > Picea engelmannii. Next base: position 479,875 of record ML785093.1, on the reverse strand, counting down.
TTAAGAGAGAAGAGGAATACTCTAAAAAATATTGAGTGGAGACGGTAAGCTTTCTTTGTTCTTTCTGAAACTAAATATATGTCGTGTTGTTGTATTTATGCATCCTTTGTGTTTGTCTATTTTATGAATGAGTTTATGATTTTGTTTTAAGTTTCAATTGTTTATCTTCTAGGAGTAACAATGCAAAGTGTGCATAATGCCAATGAAAGGTCTATGGATGCCAAACCTTTTACGGGTTGAAAATCTAAGGAGAGACAGTGCAAAGTGTGCACAGATTCGATGCAATGTGTGTAGAGGTCATTACTTTCTAAGGATTAGATCTCATAAGGGATACTGTAAAGTGTGTCCAATGTTAGTTTAAGGAGTGTGTAGGCCATTCAACACAAGGGTGAAATCTGAGAGTTAGCGCAAGTGTGCATCGGAGATCACTTCATAGAAGTGATAAAGCTCACAAGAGAAAGCACCACATATTTCAAAAGAGGGAGCTCAAAGAATTGTCAAAATCCTTTAGTAAGGGTCAGATGGTCAAGATTCGTGCACATCGAGCCCAAATTATTGCCAGTCGTTGATCAGATTCGACCATTTAGAGTAGCGACTTGTTTTGTGGAGTTTTATACCCCGAACTTTTGAGAGTCGTTGATCTGGGAGTTCTGGATCCGAACAAGCGCTATTCATTGATCAGATTCGACCATTCAGAACAGTTGGGTTGTTGTCGAGAGGCGTAGAGTCACAAATTCATGTGAATCGTCGATCTGAGAACTTAGATCTAACATCATCCATATGATATCTCACTATAATAAAACTTAAGATAGTTATTGACCCCTTTATATACTTAAGATATTCTATTCAAAATTAAATAAATATATGTTATTATATTCTAAGTTGTTGATATCTTTCTCTATACTCAATAAATCTAAAATTTAAATTAATTTATATTAAGATATTTGATATTATTGATCTTTTCCATAATAAATTTAAATTTAAAATAAATCTATAATATTATATTGAATATAATATATTAAAAATATATATCACATTTTTCATATATAATATTTATTAATACTTTCTACTTTAAATATAATTCCAAAAATTAGCAAACCAAACATGCTTCCCATTTCATAAACACATATGCATGTCCGAACACACTTATGTGAAAAACCACCATAGCACAACAAAGAAGAGGACAAACTTGAGAAATCCTTTCTCTTTGTTTTCCCTATGCAGTTAATGTTTCAGAATGTTTAGTCCTAGAGTTTGTAGTCCTGTGTCTTTTTTATATCACATAAGACTATATTCACATGATGGTTTATTTTGTGCGTGCAAAAGGGATGTGCGTTCGAAGATTTTGCATTTCCTTTTGTTTTGATATCATGACATAGGTGGCTAACACTGACAACATTGTTAATATGAGCGAATTAATAAATTGATAATCACAATTTTTGTTTTGTTAATTATTTTTTTCAAAGTTTCAAATATTTTGAACATTTTAAAATATCCTTGAGTTCGATGGAAAAGTTACGTAGGAACTTTTAAAAAAATTGGATTTCTCTGCTTTTTAAATTTCTAAGCTAATTTGAACTCATGCAGTGTAGCGATGGGATAATCCATCTCTCTGATAAATTGTGAAGCAAAGAGAAATGCAGAGAGAAAAGAATAGAACAGTATATTGAAAATGTATGAAGAAGTACTGAAGAAGTTGAAGTAGAATGCAATGGGAGATGGCTGAGCTAAATAGGCTCAAGCAAGACAAAAATAGAAAGTACAGTTGTCCAGTATAGCTGGCAGTGTACAGTCAGACTGTTGAGGTTACAATATGTTTAATACTCCCTCTTAAACTCAACATTTACAAACATCAACACTGATTATGCCTAAGTGTTGTCTCTGAAAATCAAAAACTGACTTTCCTAGTGGCTTTGTAAAGATATCAGCAAGCTGATCTCGTGTACCACAGAATTGTAGTGCAATATCTCCATTATTGACTAGCTCGTGTATGAAATGAAAAGGAGTGTCAATGTGTTTGCTCTTCTTGTGAAACACATGATTCTTAGATAAAGTAATTGTTGATGTATTGTCATAGAAAATAGGAGTTGGATCATTTTCTGTATGTGACATATCTTTCAATATTCTTCTCAGCCACACAACTTGACAGTATGTTGAGGTAGCAGCTACATACTCTGCGTCTGCAGAAGATATTGATACAATTGGTTGCTTCTTTGATGCCCATGAGATGAGGTTTGTGCCGAGGTGAAAAACTTGTCCAGATGTGCTTTTCCTGTCATCTAGGCTGCCTGAAAAATCATTGTCTATGTAACCAAAGAGTTGATTACTATCAGATTTAGTGTACCATAAGCCTAAATTGAGAGTTCCTGCAACATATCTCAAAATTCGTTTCTCCATTTTCCAATGAGAATCTTTGGGGGATTCCATGAATCTGGAAACAAGGCTAGCTACATACATAATGTCAGGCCTAGTTGTTGTAAGATACAACAAACTGCCTACTAACCTTTTGTATAAAGTAGAGTCCACTATAGGACCTTCATCATTCTTGCTCAATTTTGTGCCTAGTGGTATGGGGGTTTTTGTTGGATTGCATCCTTCCATGCGAAATCTTTTGATGATGTTTGCTGCATACTTTTGTTGAAAGAAAAAAATTCCTTTGGTTGATTGATTAACCTCAATCCCTAAAAAATATTTCATTATGCCAAGATCTGTCATCTCAAACTCAGATTGCATGGCATGTTTAAAATTTGTTAACTCAAGATTTCTAGTATAGATCATGTCATCAACATATAAACATACAATCAAAATTTTACCATGCTAATCTATTTTCGTGTAAAGAGTTCGCTCATTTTGACTTCTGCTGAAACCACTATTCATCAGATAAGTGTCAATTCGGTTGTACCAAGCTCTTGGAGCTTGCTTTAAGCCATACAGGGATTTCTTCAACCGATATACTTTGGCTGGGTGCTCTTGGACTTCAAATCCAGGTGGTTGATCAACATAAACTTCTTCTTCTAAGAAACCATTTAGGAATGTTGACCTGACATCCATTTGGTATACTTGCCATTTATGTTGTGCTGCTATGGCCAATAGAGTCCTTACAGTGTCTAATCTTTCTATTGGAGAAAAAGTTTCACCATAATCAGTACCTGGTTGTTGTGAGAAGCCTCTGGCAACAAGTCTTGCCTTGTGTTTTTCGATCTTCCCTTTTTCATTGAGTTTAGTTTTGTAAACCCACTTGACACCAATACTCTTCTTGTGAGTTGGCAAATCAACAAGATCCCATGTCTTTTTCTTCTCAATGGAGTCAATTTCTTGGTTCATGGCTTGAACCCAATATGGCTCCTTAGTTGCTTCCTTAAAGGATGTAGGTTGACATGACATTAAAGAAAAAAGGTTGTGTTGCTCAAAGTCATCCAACTGCTAATGGATTTCTCTCAAACTTTGAGTTCTCTGATTCTGTGGTTCAGAGAATGATTCTCTGTTGTAAGTTGAGTTATCCTAAGAATTTTCAGGGTGTCTTTGTACTTGCAATCTTGGGAGAATATTTTGAGGTACTTGTTGTTCTGAATTTTCTGTGTTTTTAGAACTTGGTAGCAATGGATTTTGATTGTCCATCTGTTTATTTTCTGAATCATTCTAGAATTTATTTTCTAGAAATTTTACATCTCTACTCAGAATTAATTTCTTGGTGATTGGATTGTAAAGCCTATAATCTTTAGATGTTTCACTATATCCAGTGAAAATACATTTCTCACTTTTTTCATCAAGTTTATTCCTTAATTCGGAAGGTATGTGAGCGTATGATATGCATCCAAATGTCCTTAGATTCGCTACATTAAGCTTTGTCCCACTCCATGCTTCTTGGGGAACTTTCATCTTTAGACTTGTGGTGGGTGATCTATTCAAGAGATAAACTGAGCATGCTACTGCTTTAGCCCAAAACCTATTTGACAAACTTTTATCTTTAAGAAGTGTTCTTGCCATATTCATTATTGTCTGATTTTTCCTTTCAGCCACTCCATTCTGCTGTGGAGTATATCTGGTTGTTGTTTGCATGATAATGCCTTGTGATTTGCAGAAATTTGCAAATTCTCCGGAGTTGTATTCTCCTCCTCCATATGACCTGAGTGATTTGATATATTTTCCACTCTGTTTTTCATCTTCTTCTTTGAATTCTTTGAATTTTGTAAATGTTTCAGACTTGTGTCTGAGAAAATAGATCCATATTTTTCTGCTGAAATCATCAATAAATGTTAATAAGTAAAAACTACCACCTATTGACTCTGTTTGCATTGGTCCACATAGTTCAGTGTGAACAAGTTCAAGATGTTGTTTGGCTTGATTTGATGACTGTGGAAAACTAGTTCTCTTATGTTTTCCAAGTATGCAAGACTCACATGGGGGAATTTGCTCTTTAAAGATAGGTAGACATTTGACCATGGAGTTCTTCTAAAGAAAACTTAGACTCTGAAATGGTAGATGTACGAATCTTGTATGCAAAACCATTGTTTCATTCAGGGTAGATGCACTCTATGCATATGGTTGACTCAGATTTGCAGTTCGGAGTGTAAGGGGAAACATCCTATTTGGAGTCATATGGATTTCAGAAATCAATTTTCTCCTGGGTATTTGTCATATATTTTGCAAGATGCTCCCTCAAAAAGTACCTTATAGCCATGTTCAATGAGTTGTTGTACACTTAGAAAATTATTTTTCAGATCTGGAACATGATAGACATTGTTTATGTCTTTCTTCACATTCTGTTTAGTAAGAATAGGAACAGTTCCTTTTCCTTCAACTTTGACTAAATAATCATTTCCAAGTGTAATATCAGATGAGATTGAAGAATCAATGCATGAAAGTAATTCTTTGTTACCTGTCATGTGATTGCTGCATCCACTATCCAGCAACCAGAGATCTTTAGGTTGTTGTTCAGTCTTGTGGCATGAGAGAAACATACCTTTTGAGTTTTCTCCCATGTGATTTGACACATGTGCTCTGCCTGAGAGCTAATCTACTTGCTTCTTCCTGCATTCAGATTCATAGTGCCCATACTTTTTGCAGTAATAGCATTGTATGCTTGATTTCTCATTTGATCTTCTCCCTCTTCCTCTTTGAGGCTGGAAATTCTGATGTTGATTTTGTTGTTGTTGTCTTTGACCTTGGAAATTTTGATTCGGATATTTCTGTCTATTACCTCCAGTGGAATGAGAGGTATTTTGATTGCTCCCTCTTCCTTGGTAACCTCTGCTTCTTCCTCTGCCTCTCCCTCTGCTGAAGGAGAATTGAGTTTTGAAAGCATTGGAGATTGACACATCTGTGAGATGCAGTCTGGTCTCATGTGTCACCAGAGAACCAATTAGTTCATCTGTTGAAAATCTTGACAGATCATTGGATTCAAGGATTGTTGTTACAACCATTTCAAATTTCTTGGGTAAACTTCTGAGAATTTTCTCAACAATGCGTTCATCAGTGATGGCTTCACCAGTCATTCTGATTTGGTTCACGATGCCCATGACTTTGGTCATGAACTGATCCACATTTTCGGACTTTGTCATCCTTAGAGTCTCGAAATGTGTCCTCAAGGTCTGCAGTTTAAATGTTTTGACCCTGTCATTTCCTTGATAGGAATATTTAAGAATATCCCAGGCCTGTTTGGAAGTACCAGCACCTGTGATTTTTGAGAAAATTGAGTCATCCATAGAATTCTGAATCCAAAATTTCGCTTTATTTTCTTTGTTCCTCAGTGTTGCCTCAGCAATTCTCTACGGATTATTCATGGTAGAAAGGGTGGTTGGATCTGGTTCCACATATCCAAGATCCACCGGTTCCCATCACTCTTGTGCTCTCAAGAACGACCTCATTCGTAGAGACCAAAACTCATAATTCTTTCCCAGAAGAATCAGACCCTGAGTTGGTCCTAAATTGCTAGACGACACCATAAAAAAAAATTGCAGAAAAAATAGAGGGAAAATTTCGTATTTACCTCCAATCGCCGAAACGCCAATTTGTCGATGGCCGAAAAGAGATTATCGGCCTTGAGTTTGGATTTAGTCACTGTGCAATGTGACCACGTGCCTTAATGTTAAAGCACTACGGGTTTTTTGGGTTCTTTTTCCTTTCAAATTGCCGAAATGCAAAATTTGCTTTTGGATGATTTAACGGTCCAGATATTTATGTGATCTGACGATCCAGATCTTATTGGGATATCACGAATCAGTATTTCGTGATTTCTGATGAAGAGATCTCTTGACTCCTCGATTCCTCGATCTCCGATTTTCCGATGGCGCTCTCCTTTCGGGACTTTCCCAATTGCTTTGATCTCCACCACACGTCCTTCTATATTGGACAGTCCTGATTTCTCCTCGTGATTTGATATGTTCCAGACGTCTCATCTCCAAGATCCTCTATTTTCCAAATCCCGATATGCCGATGGCCTTTTTATTTCGGGACTTTTCCCGAGTCCTCAGATTTACCTTTTATCGGGGCTTCGGGGTTTCAAATGATGAAATGCATTTGCCCACGGGATTGTCGATCCCTCGAATCCCGATTCTCCGATACGATGACAGTTGCAGCCTCAACATAGTACAAAATGGTTATCAAAGGGGGAGGGAATGGCACCCCATCATACAAGCAGGTAGTGGTCCACAGGGGGAAAGACCCACGAGGCGTTGGTTTCAAAGAACCACTGATGAGCACCTCAGGATCAGAATCGAAAAATAACCAGGAGAGTAATCAGGAAAAAAGGGATCGCGTGGGGGAGGAAACTAGAGAAACCTAGAAGGTTGCGCATGAACCAGTGAACCCCAGTGGGCAGATGGGCGCAACCCATGAAAACCTAAAAAACCAATGATACCCAAGGTTATATTGGAAGACCCAAAAACACAACTCTATTGGGACGAGATGGAGACACATGCACTAATATGCAAGTTCATGGGGTTGTGTCCCATAGAAAGAACATTGCACAACTGGATACAATATCAATGGAAGCCAAGTGGAGAAGTGGAACTCCACCTGGGCTTGAAAGGATTCTTCACATTAGTCTTCATGAACCTGGAGGACAGGGGTAGAGTATTTGATGGAGGGGCTTACTTCCACACCTTAGTAGGGTTGTACATGCGGTTGTGGAAGGAAAACTTCTCCCCACAAAAAGAAACCTTTAAAAATGTCCCAGTCTAGCTGAGGTTTTACTCCTTACCGCTAGACTACTGGTTTCCATCCACCTTCGAAGCAATCAGGAACAAACTTGGAAAATATGTTAATACATCGAAAGAAATACTAAAAGGGAGATATACATCCTATGCAAGGATATGCATAGAGATGGATGTGTCGGGGGCTCTCCTAGAAGAAATAAGCCTGGAATTCAAGGATGGGAAATGGATATAAAGCATCGATTATGAGCAGATCCCATTTAGATGCAGAAGATGCCATGAACATGGAAACTTAATCAGAGAATGTCCGCTCAATAAAAAACAAGAGATGAAAAACACCAAAGCACAATAGGATGAGGACGGGTTTGTAAAACCGAACCACAAAAAAAGAGAAAACAAGAAACCAAGCAAAGCCCCAACAGAAAGAAACCCAAAAGCCAGGACTAGACTAGAAGGACAGGACAGGGATAAACACGTGGAAGGAGGAAAGGAAAATACAAAAGATAGAGTAGCTAGGGAACAAGCAACTCAGGAGAACATCGATATTCCAGGCAATAAGAGAGAACAAGGAAGTAGCGCAAGTCCTATGGAAGGAGGAATCGAAGATGCCAATACCCCAATGCTGGAGGCAGAAGGAGATTCATAGATGACACCAAGTGAAGTAGGCACGGAAGATCCTGATCTCAGAGACATTGTGGAAATGGAAGGCATAGATCTCTCAAACATCCTGGAGCAATGGAAAAAGTAGGGAGTAGACAATGTGATAGTGGAGTAACTATATCATATCCAATACTTCTTCCTTCTAAGGGTGGAAGAAAAATCTAGAGGGATAAATCGTATGCACGACAAAATAGGACACCTGGGAATCAAAGTAGGCGAGGGAAACCCACAACATTCACCCAAGAAGACAAGGCGAAAGAAAGGAAGGAAGTCAAACAACATAGACCTACAAGAACTAGGACCCTTGCTGATAAATTCAGGTAAGATAAAAAAAATCTTTCCCAACTCCCCCCCACATGCTTAAATGAAGATTATCACATGGAATATAAGAGGCCTAAACAACCCATGAAAGCAAATAATACTTAAAAATAAACTGAGGAAGGAACAACCTGACCTTTGTTTCATTCAAGAGACAAAATGCACTGTAGACAGAATGGAAACAATCAATAAAAAACAATGGAGCAAGTACCAAATGTTGTTTGTCGAAGTCCAACATACGATAGGGGAAATACTCACCTTATGGAACCCACAATCACTGAACCTACTACAAGCTGAAGCTACGAGACACACACTCTCAGTTAACATGAAAATTATAGGCAACACCAAGGCAATTCTATGCACCAATATGTATTGCCCCAAGAGGTTGGAGGAAAAAAGGAGAATGCTCGTAGACCTAGAAAATATAAGAGCTAGATCGCGTAACCTCCACCGGATCTTGGTAGGGGACTTCAACATAATCACAACACTTGCGGAGAAAAAGGGGGCACTAGGAGACTAGATAGAGATGCGGAGGAATTCTCAAATTTCATTGAGGGAATGGAAATGGTAGACATCTGAACCAGTAATGGCCAATTTACCTGGAATAACAAATGAGGTAACAACTACCAAGTAGATACAATTCTAGATAGATTCGTGCTGTCAAAATCCATCATTATGCAGGGACTAACTTTAGATTGCAACATCCTTCCATGGGGGGGTTCAGACCATTGGCCAATCCAATTGGAAGCAAACTTCCAAACCACTACGAAGAACATACCTTTTAGATTTGAGAAATTTTAGATCAAACATCCCACCTTCAAGGAGCACATAAACCAATGGTGGTGGGAGTAATTACTGGATCAAGGGACACGGATGTTCAAACTTTATAAGAGACTCAAGTACATCAAACACAAACTCAAAGAGTGGAACAATGAAATCTTTGTCAACATAAACCAAGAGAAAAAAATATCGAAGAGAGATTGAGGATACTCCAGGAACTCTGCATAGACAAGGGTTACATAGAGGATTGGAAAAGAGAAGAGATCCAAATGACCTAGGAATGGGAAGCAAGATGCCAACAGGAAGAAACCCTCTGGTACCAAAAGTCCAGAATCAGGTGGCTAAAGGAAGGGGAGTGGAATACCAAGTTTTTCATAGAACCACCATTGTAAGAAGAACCCATAACAAAATCCTGAAAATTAGGGATCAGGATGGGATCGAAAGAGAATCCCACAAGGAAATTGAAAATACATTGGTCAATCACTTCCAGGGAATAGCCCAGGAACCCAACCAAGATAGAACTAAGGACATAAAAATGATAACTCATCACATCCCCAGGCTAGTCACAGAGGAACAAAATATCAATCTAAGCAAACCCATAACAAAGGAGGAAATCAACCAAGTGGTCCAGGAGATGCCCAATGGAAAGGCCCGAGGCTCCAATGGCTTCACAGTGGAATTTTTCAAATCCTGTTGGACAGTGGTTAAACACGATGTTTATGGAGTGGTGGAAGACTCTAGATGTTCGTCCTCTATCTTTAAAGTGTTAAATGCCACAATGACCACTCTAATCCCAAAAGAGAACGATGAAAGGACCCCAGATCACTACAGGTCGATAGCTTTATGCAATGTTGTTTACAAGATTATCTCCAAAGTCATAGACAATAGACTGAAACCACTCCTACCCACACTGATTTCACAGGAGGAGGCGGGTTTTGTAGAAGGAAGAAAAATATTGGATAACATCATCCATGCCCATGAACTTATTCAGATGCTAAAAAGCCAAGGAGGAGGGGGAATGATAATCCAAATTGACCTAGTGAAAGCCTACGACAAGATTAGCTCGCAGTATATGGCCCAAATGTTGGAAGCCTTTGGGTTTGAACAACACTGGATCAACTAGATTGTCAATCTAGTCTCGATGACAAGCTGGTTTCTCCTCATTAATGGAGCCCTAACAAAACCCTTCTCGCCTTCGAGAGGCATTAGACAAGGACACTCGTTTTCTCCCTTCCTGTTCATTCTAATGATGGAAGGGCTCAACAGAAGCATAAAAAGAACAGCTGTAGCAGGAGAACTAAAAGGAATCAAACCATTTGAAGATTGTCCAACCTCCACACACTAACAGTTCGTTGATGACACCATTCTCCATGGCACACCCATGGTCAAGGAAGCAAAAAACTATAAAATAATATTACAGGACTTTGGGGAAGCCTCAGGGGCAGAGATCAACCACTCCAAATCCATGATCTATTTCTTCAACACTAATCATGCAATCCAAAGAAACCTAGCCCACATTTTGGGGTTTTAACACAAAACGCTCCCAACGAAATACTTAGGAATCCCCTTGATGGATAGAGCTTGTAAAATGGCAATGTGGGAAGGAGTGATCAACAAACTGCAAGAGAGGGTAAAAAATTGCACTTACAGAGATCTCAACTTGGCAGGGATGCTTATCCTCACCAAAGAGGTCCTACAAGAAATTATGGCATATATGATATCAGTGTTCCCTGTTCCCAAAGGAATACTCCAAAAGATAAGAGCCATTCAAAGAGATTTCCTATGGTGAGGTGCTGCAAATAAAAATAAATGGGCACTCGCAACCTAGGAGAAGGTTTGTCGGCCAAAATGTAAAGGCGGCCTGGGGTTATAAAACCCATAGGTAACCAATGAAGCCTACAGGGAAAAACTCTGGTGGAGATGGGTCAAGGACAAATCAGTACCATGGGAAAACCTCTGGAAGGCTAAGTATGCCCCGAACATCAATGATCAAGACCGAATTCATCTCATGGGAACAATGGAGGGATCACCAATCTGAAATATTACTTGGCACAACAAGAACTGGATTCATAAACACAGCTTCTAGGAAGTCAGAAATGGTCAAACGACTAGATTTTGGGAGGATGTGTGGCAACAGGAACCAAAAATGGAATATCCAGATAGGGAGGAGCTCTAACAGGAAATGATTGCATAAGGAAAAACAACAATCCATCACTACTAGAATCCAAGAAATGATAGTGACAGATGGAGGCCCTGGGACAAACTCGATCCACAAAATAGGGACTGTATCGCAACTCTAGCAAAAGAGGTGGAAGAAGAATTGGGGAAAAGGAAAATTGCAATCTCAGAGGATGAGGACCAATTAAGGTGGGGTAGGGAAAATGGTGGGGAGTTCAACTTAAAATAAGAACAGTTTTACATCACGTACCAGGTTCAAGAGGACCCAGTGCAACAATTGGGAAAGATCTAGAGCAACCCCCAATGGCCAAAAATCAAAATGTTCAAGTGGTTAGTTCTCCACAACCGAATTATAACCTGGGAAGACCTCAGGAAAAGGGGTTACATAGGCCCTTCTCGTTTCCACCTCTGTCAAGATAACGAGGAAACAACCAATCACCTCCTCCATGAGTGTAGTTACACAAGAGATCTATGGGATTGGGCAACAAGCATCTACCGCCACTCCAATAGAATACGGGTACACATCAACGTAACCATCAACAATTGGAAAGAGAGCTACATTGAAAATGAAAAGGTGATCCTTTGTTTGAACCTAATGCTAGGGATGATCATCTGGAAATATGGAAGGAAAGGAATGGACACATCTTCAGGAATGAAAGCCTACCAGAGGGAAAGCTTAAGGATGCAATTATCTCACAAATACGAGAAACGATGTTGAGCCACAACTGCAAGAAGGAAACAATGCAACTCACAGATCAGGACTTCTACATCCTGGAGATTTTTCACCTAAAATAAGGGCACAACAACGCAACGGTAGGGTGGGATCCACAACTCCAACTAGGAGACCGCAACTGGACGCCCCCTCTATTAGGGTTCCTCAAATTAAATTTTGATGGGGTGACAAAGGGAAACCTAGGAGTGGTAGGGATGGGAGGGGTGATGAGAGACAGTGATGGTAACATCATCTAAATGTATGGTGGGAGTATGGGGAACTCAACCAACAATGCAGTGGAATTTGGAGCCCTCAAGCTTGGCCTTGAAATCCTAAGGCACGAGGGGATGACAAACACTATCATGGAAGGTAACTCCACCCTGGTCATCAATATGGCAAAGAGACTCCAGAACAGTAGTAGAGTGGGCAAGGTTCAGAGAGACTAGTGCCTACCTCTCTCCCTATAGAAAATCCAGGAGCATCTAAAACCTTTGAACACCGTGGAGTTGCACTGGGTCTACAGGTCAGCGAATGTCCTAGAGGAGAAACTAGCCAACAAGAGGGTTAGCAAGGAAGGTTAGAAAATAGACACTACCTCGATCAGCCTTCTGAATGACCAACTTAGAACAGACTGCACCAACTTAGTAACAAAATATTGTGAAGAAAAGTTAAGTAAGGAAGGTCACATCGAGATGGGAAGTGCAAGGCCTAGCGACAAGAAAGAAGCACCCATGAAGCATATGATGTCCAATCACTTGATCACTAATGACCATGCATGATCAACATAAACAATTGGTGAGGGTATGACAACAAGACCCTTGCGACAAAAAGAATTGCAGGGAAATTACAGATGATAAAGTGAATGCAACAAGTGACGTAAGGCATGAGGGAGTGACATGGATAAGAATCTATCCTGCAAGACAAAGTACATGTAATAAGAGAAGCAAAGTAGGATGTCAAGTGAGAAGGGGTAGGGATCCGTACAGGGATAAAGGACGAGTCATCATGATCATACGAGCTGCCACCGGGAAAAAGGAAGGGAGGGATCACCACTATGGACAAGCCATGATTGGAAGGAAAAGATCGCAGTAGGAGAAGATCAATAAGAGAAAAAACAACAGGAATATCCACAAATAGAAGGAGCGCAATTGCAGGGGCTGCCACAGATACCAGGGCAGGGAAATGAAGATTTTTTGTGAAGTGAGGTACAGGATGATTAACCAACAAAGAAGCTGTGACAGACCAAACATGATGGTGAGAATGAAGCACACACATAGGAAGAGGAATCCCCTTGGAAAGGAAGTACTAAATAGTCCACTGTGGGTGTAAAGTATGGAGCAGGTGGAAAAATATGAGGAGGTCACCTTCCAAACTCTGGTTGTGCCAAAAGGAAAATAGGACATCACCCGTTGGGAAAAGGAAATCAAATAAAAATGCAAAGGAAAATCTTGAGATGCACTGGCACAAGAAGCGTATTGAGTAACTGATCTGGGGGCCACATAGCCCAGGAAAATCCTCTACCATAAAACAATGGAGGTGGTGTGGCTAAAAAAGATGATGATTGACAAAGTGAGTTTGAAAATGGAAGATGCCAGACGAGAGGATAACTTGGATCACAAGAAAAGGATAGACAAAATCCTAAGTTTCCTTAGTAGCCTGGAAACTATTACCAAACTGTTAGTCGAGATCGAGAAGGATCATAAATCCAAGATGAAGTAGTTGGTTGCTCAATTTCACCTCTATCTATGCTATCTCCACCACATGGACATCACACCAGCCGATGGACACTGTGTTCCATCCCATATCAGGAATACTTGATGGTCTCCCAGAAGAAGGATAACAAGAACTGGGTGGATGACAGGAAGAAACACATCATTGTCCTAGATGAGTGAATGGTTAGTTGCCTGGTTAGTTCGATCACTAGCCTCTCAGGCCTAGTGCGTAGTCTCTTCATATGTTTTTTTATGTCTATGTTGCTTTTCCTTTTCAAACTGGTTATGGTGGGAGTGGCCTGGTTTCCCCTGGTGGTAGACTAGTCCCACCCCTCGTACATATCAGTAAGCACAACTCAAGAACTCCTAGTCTAGTTTCCTATTAGGCAAGTCAAGAGGCCCCCTTTTTTTTGTATCATAATCTATTTTTCACTAATAAAACTTCTTACACTCACTTACAAAAAAAAAATTAAATTCTTTTATAAATTTAAGATAACATATCGATATCTATATTAATATATTATAATATCTATTTATCTATAATAATATAATTTAATATTTTTATAAATTTAAAATAACATATCATTATCTATATTAATATATTAGAAAATTAATGAAGAATATGATCGAGAGGAGCTAAAGGGATGTAAACTCTAGCGCAGCCCGAAACATCTTGCGACTTGACTGGATTATCCCACTTTGCAGCAAACCCTCTGCCATGGCTAGACATGGATTGTCTTCTGCCTGACACGCTGGAATGCATTCAAAAGAGGGGGGGAAACCCCCCTCGTACAACAATGTAATGGCCAATGATCAGTCGGGAACAAGGGAAAAACGCCCAACATTTGAGCCACCTCTGCAAATGCGCGACCAACTCCTCACCAGAGATCAAGGACTTAGGAAGGAAATGGATGTGGAAGCTAGCACATCATATCCAAAAACACCCCGTGGATGGGAGCTCGGCCAATGCATCCCACAAACAAACAAGACACCAAGATACATCATCAACTCAACAAGAGTGGGGGAACACACACAATTTATGAGTGATCATGCCCTTATTATCAAATTTCTGGGCCTGTGGCCATCTGAGTGGGACCTAACTAGGTGGATAAAGCACTAGTGGAATCCCAAAGGGGACTATGATTTCCAACTCAACTCCAAACGTTGTTTCAAAATCATTCTATACAACCCAGAAGACAAAGATCAAATCTTTGAGAATGAGCCATATTTCTACAACTCGGCAGGGTTATTTCTATGTTTTTGGATGGAGAGATTCAACCTAGACAAGGAGGAATTCGCCATGGCCCCCGTCTAGATCTGCCTCTACACCCTACCATAAGAGTTTTGGCTGGAGGAAATCCTCATGGGAATCGGAAATACAATGGGCCAATACGTCAAAACCTCAAAAGCTACAAAACAAAGGAAATACACCTCATACGCCCGAATCTGTGTTTACATGAACATCTCCAAAGCCCTACCAGGAGCAGTAATGCTGGAATACCAGGATGAAGATTGGCAACAAACTTTGGACTAAGAGCACATCCCTTTCCGCTGCAGAAAATGTCACGAACATGGTCATCTCTTCAGAGACTGCCCTCTAAACAAGCAAGCTACCAAAGTAGATGATACCTCACAGCAAGATGGCTTCACCACTGTCACGGCCAGGAAGAAAAATCCTCCGAGGAAACATAAACCAGACCCTAAACCGCAGATCCTGACCAAGAACTCCTATGAGATCATGAATCAACTACCAGAAGATGGAGCCATCCAAGATTTGCACAAAGAGTCCCTTCAGACCAAAGGTAAGAACCAATACTCTGCCCCTCCTGATCCAAATCATGAACACCACTCAAACGAGAAAGGGGATGCAGATGAAGATATCCTAATGCACCTGGATGATAGAGATCTGGCATGCATCAATTTGGAAAAACTTGAGGAAGCCCTCAACAAAAGGATCTGCATGCACTTCTCGAAGAGAAACTCCAAAAGGTACACAAAGTCTTTCTTGACTCCTCAGCAGGATCCACAACTCATCTAAGTATAGCTACAGATTCTGGTTAAAGCTAAAAAAAAAGTGTCATGAGAGAATAAAAGAAGAGGGAGGAAACCACTACATCAACTCATCAAGGAGGCAGGTAACCTTATGATCAACTTAGGGCATATTCACAAGCTCTCAAAGGGGTACCTCCACCCAACACCCCCCTCTTAATGATGAAGATCATCACCTAGAACATTAGAGGACTCAATGGTCGATCCAAACAATAGATCCTCTGAAACTGCATCCAAGCAGAAAACCCAGATATTCTAATGTTACAGGAAACAAAATGTGCAGGGGTAGAAGCTGAAAGAATCTTCCAATGCATTTGGAGAGGATGTGACTTCATTCTAATCGACTCCACAGGGGCCTCAGGAGGTCTGGTCATTTTATGGAACCCTTGCAATGTCTCCTTAAGAAGATTGTTTGCCACCATAGGCACAATAACGACCCACTTCGAGATCACAAGATCAAACTAGATGGGGACTGTCACAAATGTATTTGGCCCCCAAAGTCAACAGGAAAAAGACAAACTTTTGGAATGGCTAATCTTCATCAAATCCTAGCTGTCTACTCCCAACTGGATCTTAGGAGGTGATTTCAACATGATCTTGTCGCTTGAAGAAAAAATAGGAGGAAGCAAATGACTTGAACAAGACAGCGGTAAGTTCAAAACCCTCATTGATCAGTTAAAGCTAGTAGACGTTGAAAATAGTAATGGCACCTTAACCTGGTCCAATCATAGATCATGAAATCAGCACATTGCTTGTTGTCTGGATTGTCTCCTCGTAGCTAAAGAGATAATGGAAGAATCCCCTTACATGGAAAGTCTAATTCTCCCAAAAGCAGGGTCAGACCATTGGCCAATTGCCTTCAGCCTAGAAATAGGGGAAACTCCCAAATACAAACCCTTCTTGCTTGAGAAATTTTGGCTCTCACATCCAGACTTTCACCATATTGCAAAGACCTGGTGGGCTCAAGCGGAAATAGACCATGGCACAGGCATGTACAAATTTCAGCAATGCCTCAAAAACTTCAAGCACTCGCTGAAACTTTGGAACAAGAACAACTTTGGCAATATATTCCAAAGTATGTAGGAGATAGAAAGAAAATTGATGGCGATACAAAAAACCTTCATCTCAGGAACTCGAACAATCAAACTAACGAAAGAGGAGGAGGAGCTTCAAAGGCAGCTGGAAGAGAGGAAAAGGCAAGAGGAAATCTAGTGGACACAGAAGTCCAGGGTTCAATGGCTCAAGGATGGGGGAAAAAAACACAATTTTTTTCGACAAAGAAATGATACACCGCAGACATATTAACAGGATCACTTAGCTAGAGGACAACCAGGGTAATCCAATCTGGGAGCATACAAAAATAGAAGCATAACTCAACAATTACTACCAGGATCTCTTAACAGAAGACAAGGAGGATATACCTGCAACCATCAAATGAGTAACTAGACATATACCCTCTTTGGTGACTCCCGAACAAAATGCAACCCGCATGCAACCTATCACCCAAGAGGAGGTAGATTAAGCTATAAAAGCCATGCCACCAAGGAAGGCTCTAGTTCTAGATGGCTTCACCACCGACTTCTTCCACAACTGCTAGGATCTAGTAAGAACAGAAGTTTGGGAGGTTGTTGAGGAATCAGGCACCTCAGGCCAAGTCCTTCCGGCCCTCAATGCGACCTTCCTCACCCTCATACCAAAAGAGGAACGGGTCACAAATCCCAAACAATTCATACCTATTTCTCTTTGCAATGTGATCTACAAAATCATAACAAAAGTGATGGAAAACTGCCTTAAAGCCATCTTGACCTTCGTCATCTCCAAGGAACAAGCAGGGTACGTTGAGGGAAGACAAATTATGGACAGTGTCATTCTTTCTCATGAGGTCATTCACTCTCTCAAGTCAATAAAAACTCTAGGTATGTGAATCAAACTTGATCTCTCAAAAGATTTTGACAAAGCAAGTTGACAGTACCTCTGGGCCATCTTAGATTCCTTCGGATTTGACCAGGGTTGGGTGAACTGGATCTTAAACCTTACCTCCTCTCATTTCTTCTCAATCCTAGCTAACGGGGTCCCTTCCCAGCTCTTCTCTCCATCCCAGTTCATCAGACAAGGTGACCCTCTCTCACCCTTCCTGTTTTTTCTTATGGTGGAAATTCTCGGACGCTACATCAAGGCAATAGTCATAGACGGTTCTCTCAAAGGTCTATCGCTGCACAATATCCAACCATCACCCTCACATAGTTAATTTGTAGATGACACCCTACTGTTGAATTCCCCAACAACCAGAGAGGTCAGCAAGCTTAACTCCATCCTTTCAGACTTCACAGAGGCATCTGGAATGACTCTTAACCTAGATAAATCTAAACTCTACTTTTTCAACACTCTGGTAGCTGTCTAGTTCCACATATCCAGACTCATGGGAATACCCAAGAGCTCCCTTCCGTCCAGCCACCTCGGCATACCTCTCACAGGGGGAGGAACAAGATCCATCTCCTGGGACAACCTTCTTTTTTCTATCTCCAATGGACTGAGCAACTGGAATTTCAGACCGCTTAACATTGCAGCCAGGTTGGTCCTGCTCAAGTCAGTTCTCCAAACCCTACCCACCTACCTCTTCACTACCCTAGTGGCCCCTAAGAAAGTCATCGAAGCCATCCAGAACTTCCAAAGAAACTTCCTTCGACACGGGCATCAACCTAACAAGAAATGGGCGCTGGTAGGATGGGACAAAATCTGTACACCCAAAAGCATAGGAGGGTTAGGGCTTCGTGACCCAGCGAAACTCAACCAACTAATGGGAGCCAAAATCTGGTGGAGATGGTTAAAAATGCCAACAACCCTATGGGCATAAATATGGAAGCAAAAGCACGCCCCCATCACACCAGACAACCAACTCATTAGACATAATACCAGAATACAAGGCTCTAATATTTGGAATACATCTTGGCAAAACAGAAACCTGATACAAAATCATGCTTTTTGGGAAATATGAAATGGAGAAAGTGCTTTGTTCTCGCAGGACTCCTGGAAGAAATTCAAACCCCTCAATAGCCTCGAAGAGACAACCCCCCTAAGACAGGCTCTAAATCAGGATGCTCTTCTAAAAGTTGAAGACCTTTGGAAACATGAGGAATAGGGTATGAAATGGCGTCTCTGGAAAACCTCTAATCAGGATCTTGGGCCCCAGGGAACCCAAGGAACCTAAACCTGCAATCTTGGAAACACTATGCTAGTCAACTGGAAATCCCCCACAAAGATCCCCCGAACATCCTCAGATGGGGACACTCAACAACTGGCAACTTCTCAGTCAAGGAAGCCTGCTATCTACAAGGAAACCACGAGAATCAGAGCAAGGAAAACCTTTGGAACAAAGTTTGGAATCCTGCACTCTGGCCCAAGGTGTCTACCTTCCTCTGGCTAGTCACACACAACAAAGTTATAACTTGGGACAACCTCAGAAAAAGCGGATTCATTGGCCCCTCAATATGCATCTTATTCCATGAGCAAGAGGAAACCAAAGAGCATCTCTTCAACAGATGCCCCTTCAGTCGAAATATCTGGGACCAAGGAGCCCAAATAATGCATCGAGCCAATCAAAACAGGACCAGCATCAGTGACATGATTGAAAACTGGGACTCGATCACCTACAACAAAACTCTATTGAATCACATCTGGCAACTTCTCCCAGGAATCATTCTTTGGCAACTATGGAAAGAATGAAACAAAAGAATTTTTCATTCTAAAGCCTCCACACCAGATGTAACATGGGAAAAAATAGTCTCCCTGGTCAAGGAAACGGTTAGTAGCAAATCCTGGAAAATAGAGGACTCAAATTGCAATATAGAAGAGCAATATATCCTCCAAAGCTGGCAACCCAACCTGGTCAATCAATCGACTTTGAAAACTTCCAAAAGCCAGCATAGCAACCCAACCACCTAGACCCCTCCCCCAACAGACTTCATTAAAATCAACATCGATGGGGCCTCCAAAGGAAACCTAGGACTAGCAAGATATGGAGCCACACTCCGCAACTCCAATGGGGATGCCCTCTGTCTAGCAGCAGGTTACCTGGGAGAAACAATGAACAATGTAGTAGAGCTTACAGGCCTATTGTGAGGCCTCCAAACAACCATTGACATACACTATTGCAAGCTAATCCTAGAGGGAGACCCTCAAATTTTGCTTCAACTAATCACCAAGATCCTTCACGGAGCACAACCTCTGAAAATATCACCCAACTGGTGACTCTCAGAGCTGTTAGAGGACTTCAAAAACCTCCTTAGCACCAACCTCAACATCATACCCTCCCACGTGAAGAGAGATGCAAACAAGGTAGCAGACTGCCTGGAAAATCAAGGAGTAACTAAGGAGATAGACCACTTCTATTGGGAAGCCTGCACATCTGAAGACTCAAACATCTCAGATTATTGCGAAGCTTTAGCCAACAAATATCTCCAACCCCCGAATGGGGTGCCACGTCGAACAAGCAGGACAAGTGGCAATGAGACAGGCAGAGCCATAAATAATGGCCACCGCCTTCCATCCTCTCACCATTAAATCTGGGAGGGCACCCGCACAGTCATACCCAGTTGATGAGTCCCCTCAAGCATGCAAAGGGAATGACACATGAGAGCATTAAGCACTCAGCTTTAATGGTCGCCATTGTCACAATCAACCTCACCCTTATCAGCTACCTGGATGGTAATGTGATGCATTTGCAAATTCAATTTGCAGGGTGCTAGAGCAGTGATAATCTTTCCATCAATCCCCCAGCCTCAGCTCATCTCCTCCACATGCCAAGAGCACAAGGAAATAATTGCAGAGGCTCAGCGTGGTATGCCTATGAATCTCGCAGGAAGCGATAGAAGGTCTTTGAGCAAGCATTCGCTCTTACATCTGCTCGGCAACTAGGGAACATGGGAGACATAAAATGCCACCCATGGCGTATGTGGAGGAGACTTCTCTGGACGAATCCATCTAGAACTGTCCAGAACACCTCATCTTCATTGTCCTGGACAATTGGAATCCCCCCATGGATTTTGGAAACGAGACCAAGCCTCCAGATCCTAGAACCTCTCACAGACGCAAAGAAGAAGAGCGAGAAGAGGAATTCACAATCTGCTACATCCAGGAAGATGTGCCAGGCAGTGGAGACAGAACGACAAACCCAACAAGAAGACCACCCCTAGAGACAACAATCCAGCAGCACAGTCAGCCAACAGGCCATCTCAGCAAAGCTATGGCAGAAAAGGAGGGAACCCATGCTCAAGGGCCAGATCCCCTCTCGATTGTTCACGAGGAATGGGAGGACCAGACTCCTTACAACAATTTGAGTTATCTCGAGGTCCTCTTTGAAACTCGCAGTATGGTGGATGACAAAATCTTCAAAGCCATTCAAATCAGCCATCGCCTCGATATGATGTATGCAACACACTCCAGAGCATCCCCATGACTACAGTGCCCTACGTGTGTGCAAGCCTATGTGATTCCAGTAGGATGGCGAAAGAAGGATGATGATGGCGAGTCACCTGGTCCAAAGGTCATGTGAATGTTTCTAATTTGCATTTTCTCTTAGCAATGGACTATAGCTATGTTAGTAGTTAGGTTGTTAGAGACTGGATTGAATACATTCTGGCTGTGTGTCCTGGTTTCCTCCGGGCAGGACGACAGGATGGAAAAATTTTGTTTGTTTGAGGACAGATGGCATCTTAAGGCCAACTGTCTCTGTTTCCTCTTAGTAAGAAGGATAGTTGGCGGCATTACCAGACTTTGTAAACACACAATAGTAATATAAACAAGATACTGCCCTTTTTTACTTAAAAAAATATATATATATATTAGAAAATAAAAAAATTCTATATTTGTGTAAATATATTTTAATATATAAAAATATCTTTCATTGACCAATATACCCAACGTTTCCCAAATAATAAATATCTCGGTATAATTAAATATGCTTCTCCATTATATTTAAAAGAATATTTTTCTCCATATATATGAAAGAGGCGTTAAACAACCCTTAGCTAAAACACAATGATTAAATTGAATTTTTTTATTTTAATAAATATAAATTAATAAGGTGGTAGTTAATCCTTTTTCATATTTCATTAAAATAAATATATATTACTTCACTAAATTGAGTTTTTTTTTTTTAATAAATATAATTTAATAAGATGATATTTAATCTTTTTTATATTTCATTAAAATAAACATATATTACTCTAATAAATTGTTATATTTTTTATATTTTATCAATTTTAAATTAAAATAAATTTAATTTTATATTACTTTTAATAAATTCAAAATTATAAAAAAATTATGAATATAATAATATGAAATTAAAATAATTCTAATTCTAAATTTAGAATTATAATAATTTAGAGATTATTAATAAATTTGAAATTATAATAATTTAGGGGTTATTGTGGTTAAAGTTTAAGTATCAAAGATGTTAAAAAGAAGAGGGTTTATATTTGTTAAATTAATTCTATATTTGTTAGAAATGTTAAAAAGAAGAGGGTTTATACATGTTAAATTAATTTTACATTTGTGAGAAGTTATAGAGGTTGGGATTTAAAAGATTGTGAGTTAAGTATCTTTAATATTTGGGTTTATAGAAATATATGGATGATAGATTAGGTTTATAGAAATATAAAGATTACATAGATTAGGGTTTATGAATTATATGCACTAAGTATTAGGGGTTATAGTATTTTCATGGGTTGGGGACTAAGCTAAACATTCTTTTGCTAACACAATTACTAAATGGAATTGTTTCATTTATTATTATTTTTCTTTAATAGATAGAATTGAGGTAGTAGTTAATCCTTTCTCATATTTACATTAAAACCCATAATTTCTCATATTTAATAAATTGTTGGATTTTTTTAGATTTTACACATCTTAAATTAAAATGAATTTAATTTTATATTATTTTTAATAAATGAAAATTATAAAAAAATTATTAAAATAATAATCCCAAATTAAAATAAATCTAATTCCTCTTTATTAATAAATCTGAATCTAAGGGTTAATCCTTATAGGGGTTATAAAGATGATGTTTTATACATGTTAAATAAGTTTTACACTTGCTATAGGGTATAGAGATTAAGGTTTAAAGGGATGGCTAGTTAGAGAGATTCTCAAGGTTTGAGATTATAGAAGTATAGGGATTATGGGTTAGGCTGATAAGGTTTATGAGTTATATGGATTAAGTGTTAGGAGATATAGTATTTGCATGGGTTGTGATTATAGGTGATAGAGGTTTGTAGTTAAAATCTTTCTAGGAAATTAGATTTATAAGTGTTAATGATTTTAGGAGTGACAATAGTTAAGCGGCACATGTGATTCTGGTGATTAGGTTGACAGATGCAAGTTGATAATGTCTAATATAATTAGCAGTTAGGTATTAATTGTTAGGGTTTAGTTTTTATGATTGTTAGGGCTATTCATTAATGTTATACTAGTTATATAGATTAATAATCGGCGTTAATGTCAATTATAGGAGTTAGGGTTTAAATGAGTTAGAGGTTAGTCAATTATAGGAGTTAGGGTTTAAATGAGTTAGAGGTTAAATTTCTCATGGGTTATAGCGACTAAGGTTAATATGATCCAAGATTGGTAAATAAGTGTTTGAACATTATATAGATAAGATATTGTTGAGGTTAGAAGAATTAAAAGTAATAAATATTGGAAGTTATACTAGCCACCTATGATATAGATTATATTAGTTTGGTAGTAAAATAATAGCATAGGTTACTTCTCTCTATTTAATATAGATTAAGCTAAAATAGTTATCAATCTCTCTCGATGCTTCAGAGATTATATACAAAATTAAGATATATATATATATATATATATATATATATATATATATATATAACAAACCATGCTAACAAATAAGACACCAAACTTGAAAAATCTTTTGAAGTTTTTAATTATTTTTTCGAAAATAATTAATGTTTCATATAAATCATTTATACTATGTGTGAGCAAAAATATGTTCAAGCAAAGGTAATGCAATTCCTTGTTTTTTATATCATAAAATACTATATTCATATAGAACATTTCTATTATGTGCAAAAAGATGTTCATTGGAAGATTTTGGAGTTCCTATTTTTTATATCATGCAACATTGTACTGCAGGTAGTTAAAACAAAAACATAATTTTTTAATGAAGTAAAATTATGTTTTTATTTGTTTATTTAAAAAAGAAATTAACGCAATTGAAATAAAAAACATAACCTTTTTGATGAAATAAAATTATGCTTTTATTTGTTTATTGAAAAAAGAAATTAACGCGTTTGAACTCTTAAAAAAATAATAATTCCACGGGTTCAGTGGAAAAGCTGCGTAAGAATTTAAAAAATTGAATTTCTCACTTATTAAGTTTCTCTTCGCAGAAACATTGTCCTATATGCATTGGGGATAAAGATTTTTTTCGAGTTTTGAATGATCGCTATTAATGCTTAATCAGCGTTTAGTTTTAGATCGTCTCTTATCTAATATGATTTGAACAAGTGCAGTGGCAGGGGTGGGATAATCCATCTCTCTTACTCAAGGCGATTTGAACAAATGCGGTGGCAGGGGTGGGATAATCCATCGCTGCATGGAGTTTACACTATCAATCTTTGCAAGAGCGATTCCCATAAGAATGAATGTTCAATTCTAAATCATGTAGGATTTTATTAATGGGTTTGATGATAGAAAACTTATGAAGACGTTTCAGAGATTCAAATGGCATCATGTCTAGGCAATTGGGTGGTTTATGGATCTCACATACAGCAAAAACTTATTTGAAACAAATTAAGTGGTTTAGAAAGTAATGAGGTGGGAAGATTCTTAGTATTATGGTTACTGTGAAGAATCTTAAATAATGATTTTCAATAAAAACGAACATCTAAATGCTTTTCTTAGAAAATTTATCAGCCTTTTGGATTAAGTAGAAACCAACACCAACTAACCAGACAGGTTCTTTCCTCAGCTAAACTCATGAGGAGGATGTGAAACCAGTTTAAATTAAAACATTATTTTCTGTTTGTTAATCTTTCTCCTTATTCATGTAAGTCTTATTCATGTAAGTGATATTATATTTTTTAATAGATATTAATTCAGGTGGTACTTAGTTATTATTCATCTAAATTGTTAATTTTTTTTACATTTTATTAATCTTAAATTAATATTACTCTATTTTTTTTAATTTTTAATAAATAAAAAATTATAATTTTTTTTTAATATAATAATCTCAAATTAAAATAAATTTAATTCTTCTTATTTTATTAATAAATAGGAAAATTATAAAAATTTATATTAATACATTCTAAATTTTTTATTAAAAAAATTTAGTTTCTAACCTTTTATCATATAGATTGTATAGATATCTCAGTTTTGTTTTCAAAAAAAGTTTATAAATTGTATAAATGTCTCAGTTTTGATAAATTACTCATGTTGGTACTACAGAAATGTAAAACTCTCATTTTGTTGACTCTTCTTTATTCAACTTCAAGCTTAACAACACTGTTACAATTCTTATTTAACTTCAAGCTTAAAAACACTGTGACAATTGATCTGATCTGGTTTATTCTATTTAACCTTTTTAAATATTTTGAAATTGTTTTAGAATTTTTGTAAATATTTTAACTTGATATTTTATATAACTTTTCCTAACCTTAATTTCCTAAAATATTTAGAAACTATTTTATACTTTTCCTAACTTTTATATAACTTTTCTAAATATTCTGAAACTGTTTTATACTTGATATTATAAAAATTTAGTTTTTACACTTTTATAATATAGATTGTATAAATGTTTAAGTTTTTCTTTATAAATAATTTTCCTAGTTGTTTTTAAGCCATACAATTGAATTTTGGTGTTACAAAAATGTAAAACTCCCATCCGGTTGACTCATTTTTATTTAACTTCAAGCTTAACAACCTTGTTACAAATTACAATTGACATGATATTTTGTATAATTTTTCTAAATATTTTGAAACTATTTTATAATTTTAATAAATATTTTATATAACTTTCTAAAATATTTTGAAACTGTTTTATACTTTTTTTAAATATTTTAAATTGATATTTTGTATAACTTCCATAAATATTTTGAAAATGTCTTAAAAATTTTTAAACATTTTAACTTAATATTTTGAAATTGTTCGAGGTCCTATAATCATGTATGGAGCCATGCTTAGCATGTAAAAATTTGTAAACAACTGCAATACACTCTCAGTGTCAACCAAGGCTGCAATTAGGATTTCAATAAAAATAATCAATTAAAGAGTTTGATTTCTAACATTTTTTTGGATTTCTGAAATTTGTAAACAACTGCTATACAGTCTCTAGTATAAACCAAGGTTGCAATTATAATTTCAATAAAAATAATCAATGAAAGAGTTTGATCAAAGTAGATATTTAATTCTGCAACATTTACCATTTTGTTATATGTTGAAACTTTTTAATGAAAAATACAATAATATGAGAATTTAATGAGAAAAAAATTATTAAATGGAAAAAACAATAACA
>ML785093.1:437094-453605 GCA_009831015.1 Picea engelmannii | reverse complement strand
ATATATACTAAAATAATTTTATAAAAGTTGTTTGGAATTTTCTTATATATAATTTTAAATATGTAAATTAGATTTATAATGATTTATTTATGTTAATAAAATTAATTTATGTTTTTTTATTATAGAATCTTTTTATAACAACATTTTTTTCTAACACTCTATACACCCTTTCTCTGTTATGATTATAGGTTATAACAGATGAGTGTCCGTGAGAGAAAAGCCAAATGGAAATGATATATATGAAAAATAGAAAAAAAATATAAAATAAAGTTAAGTTTCATAACAAAGAAAAACAAAATAAGGGGAGTGTAGACACCTACCTGGAGAGAAGAGGAATTGATAATTAGATCCATTTCAGGTAAGTTGTCAATATCTACAGGTATCGTTGGGCTGCCAACTGTGACTTCGTCCATGTCTACTTAATCTGCGAAACAAACTATACATAACAGTTAATTGCGCAACAATCTAATGCGCAGCTGTTATAAATAGGGAAACAATCCTACAGATCTAATCGAAATTAGATATTATCATTGAAGAAATACAAAAAAGGGAGAGAGAAACATGCCTCTAGTTTGATTGAACTGGGGTTATTTAGCTTTTTCCAGGCAGTAAAGTGTGAGTTTATTCGTGTATTTCTGATATGTTCAGAAAAAACAACACTAACGAAAAGCTAAACAATACAAAAGAATTAAAAGACCCAAAAACTACACATAAAGCTAGACAAGGTCATCAACCAGTTCGGTCACCTCCTAAAATAGGACAGAGTCAATCAAAAATAAAAAATTTAAATGTGTAAACAAAAGGAACGTAAGAAATGCTTGGTGTAGAATCTGTTTGACAATCTCCTAATTTTAAACTTAATCGATTTATGTTATTTTAGGCATATATAGTAAAAATGTAAAATATTTGCAAAAATAATTGTTGTTAGAATTAATGATTAATTTAGGGATTGGTTTGGAGTTGGTTTGAGATTTTGTAGGAGCTGTTGAGATATTATCTCAACCTCCATACCTATGTTTGGAATTGGTTGGATCTAACTCCAACTACATATACCTATTGTATCTTGAGATTTGATATTGTAATACAATATTATTTTGTGTGTAATTTTCGTGTTATAATTGCTCTCTTAAATTCTGTCATGGTCTCAAAGCTAGAGCAACCCTGACTCTCGGGCTGGAATATGAGAGCAATGATTGTCAAACCACTGTTGTAGGAGAGTAGATAGTTCAGTGAGTTTATTTTGTGGGTGAAAGTTTTTATGTGTGCCAATTAAATTATTTTGTGAATGAGCGGCCTTACTCCCGTAGAGAAAACTCTTTTCCATGCAGAAAAAGAAGAAAAAGAAAGGGCACGTGATGAGATATTTAAGAGGCGGATCGGTGCAATAGATCAACGTGTTGAAATATAGGCTAAGGGAGGCCTTCGATCATCCTCGTCCTCACAGGGCAGGTTATTGTTGGTGTTCATTTTGAGAAAGATGAGAGACTTATTATCTCTTGTTTACTGCGTTGAAGGAACGATCACAGTTAATGAATTTCTTGCTTATCGGCAGGAGACATTTTCCCTCATATATCTATGGAAATGAAGATTGGAATATGAAGTGTTTCAACTTATTCAATCTTTTACCTTCCTTTGACCAGGATACCCAGACGTCGGGAAAGGGAAGTCCGGGTTTCAAGAACAATTGTTTTTATTGGAAGTCACCTTGTATAATTGAATGTTGAGGATCCAAACTGCTCTTCTAGACACTGAAGGATAGGCGAAAGCAAAAATCCTACAGATGGAGGCATGTTCATAGAATGCATCAATAATTGACATCTTTTATCACGGAAGCCCCGATGCGCCGAGTTGTCAAATTGTCCATTGTACAAGTTCATGAATGATGGTCTGAAGCATTTATGCTTTAAATGAGTTGAATGTAAGCTCGAAGAAGAGGAAGAGAAAGAGCGCAGATCTATGTTGTGATTTGAGAATTGTAATATGTGGTTTATTTGTAATGTAATCATTAAGGAAAGGTGTTAGAATTAATGATTAATTTAGGGATTGGCTTGGAGTTGGTTTGAGATTTTGTAGGAGCTGTTGAGATATTATCTCAACCTCCATACCTATGTTTGGAATTGGTTGGATCTAACTCCAGCTACATATACCTATTGTATCATGGGATTTGATATTGTAATACAATATTATTTTATGTGTAATTTTCGTGTTATGGCTACTCTCTTAAATTCTGTCAATTGTGTGCCCTATTTTGGATTTTGGATAGATGAGGCTTCACACCATCAACAGATTAGAAGGATAATCAACATTCACTTTTCAAATAAATTAGAACAGATGGGCCGTCTAAAATGTTTAGATGTAAAACACTTGCACTGATTAAAGGGATTCAAACTGCAACAAGAAATACTTGGAAAAAACATTTACATGAATATTAAAAAACAACAAAACCCTTATACAAATTTTGTGGACCACGGGTTAATTTGAATTGCAAGATACAGACCAAAATGAACCAGATCCTTCATGCGAATTAATGGCCTGAAATGGCAATAGAACAGGGTGGTGATTATGATATCATTTGCGAGCATTAAAAGAATTTCAGCAATTAAGATGAAAACCAATATCGGCTGAACGTACCTGCAATTTAACGGAATGGATGTCTGTAGCTGTATTTGATCGATCCATTGCAGACTAATTAGTGGCAAGCTTGTGGATTCCCTTCTGTTCAGCTTTTCTTATCCACAATCAACCCTAGCCAACGAACTAACACAGACGAAAACAAATCTAATAATAGAACATTAACCAATTGACTGTGAACCGGCACATCCACATCCACACAAGTTTCAACCTCCATGAACAAATTAAACAAATTACACAGACAGAAACCAGATAGCCTGACTACTACATGGATGGAGAGGAGAATAAAAAAAGAAACGAGAMGATGAATGAAAAGCATAATTATATAAATCTGGGTAATAKATTTTTTCACCAACGGCTAATTTCTCATCGGCATGTGCTATTTCGAAAGACCGACACTCCCACTTTCTAAACCTGTAGTATTCAAAAAGACCGAAATCATATAATTATGTAATGCCACCTGCCAACTTATTTTTACCATTTAAAGAAAAGTTCCGCTTACAACATCAATATCGAAAACGGCAATTGTGATTTGGCATGTCGTTGTAATGATTACAATAACTGCATATCAGGAAAAAGCCATAAAATATTCCATGCTATGCCATCATATTAACAATACCCAACGGTTATATTTGAGGAGCAATATTCCATGCCATGCCATCATTATAAGAATACCCCATGGTTATATTTGAGGTGCAGAGCACTGGGAGGTGGTCGACGCCTTAATCGTATTGATAATATATAATTACAAATATTTAAATTCAGAAAATCTTCATAAACGCATCTAACATCCCAAAGTGAAGTAAATAACGTTTTCTTTTACATCGATACAAAAGTAATCATAATAAAATATAACATCGTGGTGTGCTTAATAGTGATGTCATGATAGATATTTAGAATTAATAAGTATTAAATATTTGTTATTAAATGGATGTGCATTAAAAAATAATTGTTTTATAATTAAAAAAATTGAATTTCAATTACTTTTATAAGTATTTTTGGTTGTTAATTTTTTTATTCTCATATAATTATGTGAGTGCATTAAAGATTATTTTGTAAGTTTAATGATTAAGAACAAGTGTTATATTTTAACAATCAAATTTTTAAGTGGAGAGGGTTTATTGTCCCATAAAAAAAAAGGTTTTATGCATCAATTTTGTGTATGTTTATGACCTTAAAAATAGATTATTACTATTATTATTATTATTTATAAAATAATACTTTGTATATGTTTTTTAAATATTTAAAACTAATTTTATTAATATTTAGTTATTTGTAATAAGTCATAGTGGAGATTAATCATCATCATCATCGTTTATAATAAATATAATATTAAAAAAATGTCAAATCACAATTTAAGGAAAAAATGTTAAAAAGGTTGAAGATGAAAATCACTTTCTATTAGATTGTCCAATCTATACCCATATTAGATCTCATTTTCAAAATATTGATCACACTACCAACCTTCCTAACCTCTTAACTCAACAAAAGTATGGTGACCTTGGAAATCTTCTCTTAATGTTCAATAGACCAATTAGATCTTAGTGGACTTTAATCATCATCATCATCATAAAAAATTAATGCATATGTATATAGTTATTTTAATATTATTATTTATAAAAATTAGATTAGTATAGAATCATTTATATGAGTGTATTAAAGTTTATTTGAGTGTATTAAAATTTATTTTGTAAAATATAATTTTAGTTTTTATAAAATATTATTTTTATTATATAATTTTTAGTTATTTAATAATTAATTTTACTTATAATAATATTTTCATATTATTGTTTATGATCATTAATGTATGTATATATATATATATAGTTATTATTTAGATTAATATAAAATTAGGTAAGAAAAAAAGTTAGCTTGTGAACTTTTTTTTTCAATAAGAAAAATAATGTATATTAGTAAATTTAAAAGTTCATTTTTCAAAAATTTACAACTTGTACAAAATTGTACATCTCTTTTTTCAAAACCTATAAGGATCTTATGAACTGTTCACAATACATAAAAAGTCCAGAAATCTAGCCATTGTTTACATATTGATATCAAACAGACTATAGATATTTTTTGTCGTGCTTGCAACTGTATTTTATATCAAAAAATATACACAAACCAAAATTGTAGCCTTTCATACAGTGACCTAAAAAGTGATAGCTAGTCTTTCAACAACCAGTACAAGTGCTTCCTTAGAAATCCGTCCGGCCTCCTTATTATATATTTTGTATATATGTTGTCCTTTGAGTTGTTGAAAGTTCCCGCTCAACGATCTAGTATTTGTCAGCAAGGCTCTAGAGATATTGCTTGTAGGTTATTCTCATTAGAAAACCAATCGATAATAACCTTTGAATTTCCTACCAGTTGTAACCTAGTTAACTTTTTAATACAAGCAACAAATAAAATTCATAATAGGGAAAGTAGTTCTCCCCTCGTATTGGTTCCTCTTCCACAGTTCATTTTTAGTGTGTAAGTGCCCAAAACTAGACATTTCAATAAAGATCGAGCCCCACGTTTAGAGCCTTTTTCCTATGATGCCCCATCAAAGAACCCCACTGCCAAATACCAATCACATATGGGTGGCCTATAAATCCTTCTAAGCTTAGAGACCTGTGTAATTTTTTTCTCTCCCCAATCCTGTAGAATAGAGTTACAAACTCTAACTTGATTTATGGGAAAGTCTTCAAATATAACGAAATTCTTATGCTTCCAAACCTCCCAACAAATAAAACAATGGATTTCTTTCCAATTATCCTTTATCCTTATCCACTTTTGTAAGTTGTCCACAATCCTCCTTCCCAAATATTACCCAATTTTAATTCTTTTGATATAGTCTGCCAGATACCTTTGATGAAGCTCCATTTCACAAAAAGATGGGACACATTTCCTCATTGTTCCCACACAAAACACATATACTAGGACCATGAACACCCATTTTGTTCAAGTTTTCCCAAGTAAGTATTCTTTGTTCCAACAATAACCAAATAAAAAGTTTGACTTTTAAAGGTCATTCCCAATTCCTAGTATTTTTTTTATTTTTTTTCTCGTATCAACAAATACTCCCAAGCCCTATCTTAGAACCCGAGTACCTTTTCTAGATTCAGAGTCATCATAAATATGGGAATCTCAAAGGGAAGAAGACACTACAAGAGAAACGTGAAATTAAAGTTAATAACCATATAAATTTGTAATCAAGAATCTCACTGGCAGAATGAATAACAGAAAGAAAAAGAAATAAAATTTTCCATAGATCAAATTACGAGTCTTTACTTAACTTAAAGGATGAATATCGCCCTTCCTTTTATAAGCATTGTCGAAGCTCCGTTCGGTAGCTCGAAAGGGGAAAGTGGGTTGATAGACCCGTGATGGGTACCCTCGTATACAAAAGGGCCCCATCATTAGATATGATAACAAAATTCTTGCACTCGAGAAAATGAAACAATAAAAAATACAGAGGTTTACATAACCATACCTCGAGAGGTCGCATTGCAACATGTAGTGTTATTAACACAAAACAATACTTTTTGAATATCATTCGGCGGAAGAAAACATTATTTTCAAGTTAAAAACAGAACTATACTTTTCTTGAAAATACACCTACAGATAGTAACAATATGATGGAAAGAAAACAAATGCCTCAATGTAATCACAGACTATAATACTTGACACAAAAACGACTGTATTTCTTCTTTATCAAAGCCTAGTATGCATATAGTTTCCACCTTACATAGATGGGCATATTATGTAAACACCAAGAACCGTAGAGGGGCTAGAAAGAAAAATAATACAAACATAGAATTCAATGGGAGTTGTGACAAGATCCACGGAGTAATGGGTTTCGAAGATAACCTAGTTCCGTAAGTAAAATTATCAATGCGTGATAGGAAAATCAGAGTTACTAGCCAAGAAGATACCCCACGGGCCAGGGTTTTCCTAATTATGTTAGTAGATATGGTGACATAAATATTTGAATCTTTTCTTCCCAGAGAGAAAATGACAAAACCCCGATTAAAAAGATTCTCTTACCTATTGTATTATTCCTGCCTTATACAAGAAAAGTGGTCGAGAACAAAGGGCCTTATTCACTCTGTAATGCCCACACTAGTTCAAGATAATAAGCTAGTCCTGCTAACTAGTGGCCGAGGAAGAGAAACGTGGGGAACAACTAGGGTTTTTCTTTATAGATAACTACACCCTAACTAAACCGTTTGAAGCTTGGTAAAACTTATTCTGAGTCTAGATAACCCTTTTCTGAATCTCAAAGAATATCGAGGGTAATCAAAACTCAACTAAATCAATTATCCAACAGTCACCTAAATAACCATAGCATGCAAATGTTGATAGTGTGTTTGAATAAGTTTACCAGGTATAAGGGAAAAGTGGATGGCGATCCTTCTCTCTCACAACAATAAAAAATCCCATTGTCCCATGAGTCTTACGCAAAAAGTGATAATAGGAACCCTCGTAGTGGTGGTTTACCTCTGAGTCACATGAACCAAGAAATCTTTGAATGATAGTTAAGGGAGGACCTGTATCGTAATAATGAGGGATGGCACGACCTACCATGACCATGTTTCCAGGGCAATGTGGAAAGGATCTAGTGGACACACAAGTCGAGCAGGTGGCCGAGGGAAGGTACTACATGAAAAATTAAATGTAGCAGTCAGGACTCCTTTTAATACATGACAATTACCTTTGTATTTTCCTTAATTCCATTTATATAGTTAAGACAACAGCCAGTTAAGGCATGGGTTTAATTCTAGGAATTGTTCATTTCATATTTGGTTCTTATATGCTGGAATGGGGAGTCGCATCCAAACATAGTTACTCCAACATCGTTTTCAGTTAGGAAAGAGCAATGTGTTCCATTTGTAAAACCCTAACCATGTAAGTCCAATCCCATGTGCACCATACAACAACCATGCATGAAAAAGAACACCTCACATATACGGCACTAGAGTGGTCTAGTCTAGCTCCTTAATCGTTATGTTGTGGGCTCAATGAATGAGTTGGTTGTAATGTACATCAAATTTATCATAATTTCTTTTCTTTTTTTGTTCTTTTGGTACATTATTTACGAGTTATCTTCGTTTAATCAAATCGTATGACGGGTACTTACATTTTTGCTTTAAATAACCTTATGCCATACTAACTTAATACTTAAGAGAGGTTCCCAATGTTTACAAGTATTTCCCCAACTCATATGTTACTATATAGATATTAATACAATACATGTATCCACCTATATTCTAAGATTTTAATTTTCAGTTCCCTTGTTATAAGAATCGGGCTATTTAGATTCTTCATACAAGTTTATACCCCTAAGAGTTAATACTAGTACTCTTACCTAGCTATGTCAACATCAGAATTCAAATCCTTAACGTAGTACGTATCAGGAATAGGTTAAGGATATTAATGATGGTTTATGAACTGTTTCAATATGTTTTCTTTGATGACTTCATTTTAGTTCTGATACAATTAGTCTCCACCATAACGATTTGAACCCCAACCAATTCTGCACAATTTTCTGCGTAACTAAAATAACTAAACCTCCTCTTCCTGTTGGGGTAATGGAAAGATAACTAAAATGACAAAAGTTTAGCGACCGATTAGTTTCACTAGATAGTCATGGATTGACTACTATTAACTTCGCATCTTCAACAACAAGGGAGATGGATGTACCTGTCAGGAGGAGTTAAGGCTCTATCTTGAAATTAATTAGGGTCCTCTTAATCATCAGTCCCAATTAGTCTCCCACCTATTCTTCCCAATCCTGGTGCGCCAACTTTGCCCTAGGACATGGATTGTACCTTCCATGCTATAAAGAGAGGTACTCATCCCTCTTAGGTTTAGGCGGTCTCTCTTATACCCTTGTGACTCCGAAGGAGAGGGTTATGTATTATGCATTCCTCCACAGGGAAAGACTACTTCCTCTGTGGGCAAGCTTGGGTGAAGTGGACGGTGACAACCGAATTCCTGGTAAGTTTTCTAAGGGAAATATCGTGTCACAATTCGAAAATAGAGTTCAATGTTTGGTTCATATAAAAGAACCTTTAGTTCCTGTAACCTTTACTGTGATTTTAAAGGCCCCCTTTACTATCGACGGGTATGTTCAAATTCTATGCATTTTTTATTCTGGTATCGGCTGTAATGGGAATCATTGGATATTATCGAAGATTTATAGAAGGGTTCTCCAAGGTAGCCTACCCTATCACGATACTACAAAAGAAAGGGACAAAGTTTAACAGGTCGCAAAAGTGTTAAGACAATTTTAACAAGATAAAAGAATTATTGACATCGGCGCCCATGTTGAAGGTAGCAGACCCAGATAAAGACTTCACAGTATGCGTTGATGCAAGTAAAGAGGGGCTAGGCGGTGTTCTAACTCAGGAAGGTAACGTGATTTGTTATGAATCTCGGAAATTAAAGGAACATAAGTGAAATTATGTCACTCATGACTTAGAATTTGCAGCAGTAATACATGCCTTAAAAATGTGGCGACACTATATCATGGGTAGAAAATTCTTACTATTGACAGATAATAGCAGAGTGAAATATTTGTTTAACCAACTAGAACTTAATGCGAGACAAGCAAGGTGGCTAGCCTTCTTGAGCGAATATGACTTCGAATTCAAACATATCAAGGGTAAGGAAAATAAAGTAGCAGATGCTTTAAGCCGCATAATCCATGGGTTATTTGAGATAAATATCAGCAGGGCAGAAGTGATCTGGAACAAAGAATAAGAATCACAGGTGTTAATGATGAAAATTACACTAAGATGATGGAAAAATTGCAAAATAGTGTCACAAATTCATATGAACTGGATATAAGTGTCGACAAGGAGGGACTATTAAAATTTAAAAACAGACTTTACGTACCAGATTCAATAAATCTAAAATTAACTATTCTAGCAAAGTGCATAAAAAACCATACTCTGGCCATCCAGGTTACCATAAAACAATAACAACACTCAAAAAACTATTTTACTGGCCTAATATGAAGGGCGAAACAATAGAGTACTTGGCTAGGTGCCAAGATTTCCAGCAGGTTAAGGCTGAACACCAGCATCTAGCCAGCCTATTACAACCATTACCAGTACCAGAATGGAAATGGGAGATCATCTCACTGGACTTTGTCACAGGTTTGCCTAAAACTCATAAACATAATGATTATATCATGGTTGTAATCGATAAACTTAGTAAGTCTGCACATTTTATTCCTATAAAGTCTACTTTTAAAGCTATTAACATTGCTGAAATATTCATGAAAGAAATTTTTAGACTGCATGGTATTCCTAAAATGGTGATTTCAGATAGAGACGTAAAATTTACATTCACTTTTTGGAAGGAATTGTTTGCAGGGATAAATACTAATTTGAATTTCAGCACGAGTTATCATCCACAAACAGATGGATAGACCGAAAGGACAAACCAAATCATATAATATATGCTTCTCATGTATGTAAGAACAAAACCGAACAAGTGGGAAGACTACTTACACTTGGTGGAATTTGTATATAACAATGTGTACCAAACTTCAACTAAGTTGAGCCCTTTCGAAATACTGTACAGAAAAAAGTGTACAACTCTGATTAGCTTGGATAAACCGACTGACAGACTCATGGTTGGACCAGAGATGCTCCAAGAACTAGAGAACATGGTAAGAAAGGTACAATGAAACTTGAAAGAAGCACAAGACAGACAAAATAGCTATGCAGTTCAAAAAAGAAGACACATGGAATTTTGAGTGGGAGACCATGTTTACTTGAAGGTCAAAGCCAGGAAACGCTCGCTGAAGTTAGGAACTGTGCCAAATTGGCACCCAGGTTTTGTGGGCCCTTTGAGATACTAACTCGAATTGGAGTCATAGCATATCAACTTGCACTTCCAGCTAATCTAAGAATTCATAATGTATTTCATGTTTCTTTGTCGAAAAAGTATATTCATGACCCTACTCATATGATTGATTGAAACTTGGTGCAGGTGGAACCCGAGGGCGAGTTTTAGGTGGAACCCTTGCGCATTCTGGACTAGAGAGAAATAACACTTCGGAACAGAGTCGTCACTCAGGTAAAGGTGCAATGGAAGCACTTTAGTCCCGAGGAGGCCACTTGGGAATTGGAGGAAGATTTGTGGAAATCTCATCCAATCCTGTTCTAGGAAAGGAACAAACACTGAGGACAGTGTTTTACTGAAGGGGGAAAGGATGTGACATCCCGCAAAAACAAAATATTTCTTATTTTGTGTGCTGGAAATATATTTCTGTTTTAGGCAAATTTGAATTTGGATTTTTTTTTCCATTTATGGCAATTCCAAATTTTGAATTTAATAATTGTATTTAATTATTGTGACTGTTGGGTAGAGATCTGTTTGGACTCAACTAACTATTTGACTATGACACTTGTATCACAACATAACATTTTATATTAACTGTAGGAGGACAAATGGAACAACCATGTTAAAAATTAGTTGACCATGACTCCATGAGTAGGGAACAAGTTGGAACTACCTCTCGGCGTATGATCACAACTGGAAAATCAGAGATTTGGCCACTGGCAGCCCCTGAAAATCAGGGATTAAGAAAGCTGCGAAAATCCCCAAACGAGGTAAAAGACCTAGGTAAGAAAATATATATATAGCATATGCAAGGAGGTAGGACACTGCGAAGTATGCTGGGAAAGGATTCCCGAGCTCTCTTGTTGTTATGAACATTGCAGATTGAGTGTGAGGCAAGAGGAGTGTGCTGAGATAGAATTGTCTTGTTGTTATGAACACTGTTTAGTAAGTGTGACGCAAGAGGAGAACTGTTGGAATTGAAGGACATTGCTAAGGAGGAGTTTCCAAGTTCACCCTCATGGATTCATGGTCAGGCTAGGTGGTGAATCGGTCAAGAGACTTTGGCTACTCTGTTCTATGGTTGGGAGTAACGTGGTTGTTCCCTTTGTCTTCCCACGGATTGGATTCTGATATGTTGATCTACCCCCTCTCTATTATGAATGACTATGTTTTTATTTCAATGTCTTACTAAATCCGAACTTGAATGATGTCCACTCTTTGTCTAAGTGATTTTTCTGAGGCATTGTATTTATTAAATTGGAACTATAACGTTTTTTCCATTTCTGTATGTTATGGGTAATATATGTGAAGAACATCTGTAGTTATATTTCTATGGAAAGAGGAGATTAACGACAAAGAGGGAGATCCTCTCTGTAGATAAACCCCCCAGGAAACCAAAACTTAGATCCCTTGGAGCATCTTTATTAATGACCAATTTCTGATGGAATGATATTCTTAACTATGTGTTTTCATAGATGCACAAATCTAGTATTGTTGACGTTTAATGCATTGATTTAAAAGAGGCTCTAAGTGGATATTAAAAAATTTACCCTATACAGAGAATTTTATTCTTTATGCCCCTCTGTACGTGTAAATTTCCTAAGTCCTTAGGCGTTCAAAATTCTGTGAAGTAAAAGTGTATCATATCCTTCTACACCCTTAATCTCCTAGAAACAAAAGTAAGATTTCTCCCAGAAAATGAAATTTGAGAGTACCCACAAAGGTTAAAAACCAAGGAGTGATGAAAATAGTGTGAAGAGTTACAGTAGGAGCTCTCTCTCGCTTTGCGTTTGTTTTTATTTCCTTAACATTTTTTTATAGGAACACTTAGTCCAAATTCCCTTTCGCCTTTCGGAGGTTCTTGTATATTGATGTATGGATTCTGAACTCATGAAGTTCTGAACCCCAAAACCCCGAAGCTTCCACTTTTTCGCATTTCATAGGTTGGTTACATGAGAGGTTTGGGGTATCAGAACTCACAAAGTTTTGAACCCCGAAATATGGGTCCCACCTTTATCTTTTCGGAACTTCAGGAAATGTTTTGCGTTGTTGCTTAACATTTGAAACCCTGAAACCCCGAATTTTGAAATCCCAAAAATACGGGTCCCACCTTACCTTTTCAGAACTTTGGGAAAGTTTTTGCGCTGTTGCTTGACATTTGAAACCCCGAAACCCTGAATTTTGAAATCCCAAAAATACAAGTCCCACCTTTACCTCTTCGGAACTTCGGGAAATGTTTTTCATTGTTGCTTGACATTTGAAACCCCAAAAACCCGAATTTCGAAATACTGAAAATATGGGTCCCACCTTTACCTTTTCAAAACTTTGGGAAAGGTTTTGTGTTGTTGTTTGACATTCGAAACCCTAAAACCCCGAATTCCAAAATCCCAAAATAAGGGTCCCACCTTTACCTTTTCGGAACTTCGAGAAATGTTCTGTGTTGTTTCTTGACATTTGAAACCCCGAAACCTTGAATTTCTGAAATCCCGAAATACATATCTCACCTTACCTTTTCAGAATTTCAAGAATTGTTGTGTATTGACGATCGACTGTTGTACTCATGAAATCCCGAAATCTAAAATCCCGAAGTGTTGGTCACTCCTCGCGATTTTGGGATTGGTTCTATGTTATTATTTGACTATTGAACTCGCGAAGTCCTAAACCCCGAAACCTCGATGGGAAGGTCCCACTTTCCTTTTTCACCTTTCGGGAGTTGTGGTATGTGGATCTCGAATGTAACAACCCTAGTTGAATATATCCTTAGGGATTATTAAGTAAATTTTTTTTAGGTAATTAATTTTTCCTAGCATGTTATTAACTAAACAAAGATTGGTATAATGATATTAATTAAATATTAATTAATTAATTAATGGTTATAATTTTGATTAATTAATTACCTATCGCATTGAATGAACAGGGTAATAAATTTAAGAGGGTTAATAAATTATATTGTTTAATTAAATGATCTATGTATACTAGGGGATAAGAAGCATTAATACATAAGGATAAAGAGAATTAATAATAGGATAAAGAATTAATAATGGGATAAGATAATAAATGTGTAGGTAAGGAAATAAATGAGGAGAAAGGGTGGTGAAGGAGGGATATGAGTGGAGGAGGCTTACGGAAGGAGGGGGGGAATCATTTTTGGAGGGTTCTTTTTGGATTTGCGTAGGGGAGTTGAGTTCTGTAGTCGGGAAGGATTAGTACAGGGGGCACCAGTTTGCTGGAGGTTTTGGGCACGGGGGCCAGGATATCCATATGGTATCCTGGATCTAGGAAGTTGTCCTAGTTGGTAGGGTG
This sequence comes from Picea engelmannii, assembly GCA_009831015.1. Lineage (NCBI taxonomy): Eukaryota > Viridiplantae > Streptophyta > Pinopsida > Pinales > Pinaceae > Picea > Picea engelmannii. The sequence continues at coordinate 439,832 of ML785093.1, read as the reverse complement.
GAAACACCATTTGGGCAGAGTTGCTTCGTGGCTTCAAGTTGGGCAAGGAAGCAGCAGGAAGGTCAACAAGACAAGCGGAAGGTTAGCATCAGACCAAGGTATTTTAATTTACGTATTTGTTTTACGCATTCTCATGAATATGTAATGGTGATTTAAAAATTATTAGCATGTTGTTATTTAGATTTCTGTTCTTTATATGAATTTCTGCTACTTATATGATGAACGAAAGAAATTAATTAGAAGTAATTTTTATATGTTTAAATTTATGAGTATTTTTAGGCTTAATTTAAAATTAGGTCCTTACATAATGGTATTAGAGCTAAAGTTTAGAATATGGAGCCTTAAAGGCCTACCTAGAACTAAAATGTAAAACTTAGAAAAAAAAAACTGTATATATCATCCAATTTAATGAACTAGAAAGAGTTTCTTAAGCAGGGATAAAAAATTAGAAAAAAAAATGGTTTAATATGAAAATGGCCTGTAATTAGAATGGAATTGAGTCCCCTATCAGGGCAGAAAACTCCCCAATACAAGTCAATTAACCTTATAGAACCAACTCAAAACTAGAAACAGTCCAAAATTAGAAACAACACACACAAAAAAAAAACACAACCTAGAATTTAAAATACTCCAATACTGGAAACACACAAAAGAATCCTAAGAGAAAAGTAACATTGAAACCTTAAGAAAACCCTGAATATAAAAGAAGGAGAAATATGTAAGAAATTCCCCATAGTGTCAAGTCTCTCTCCACTTATTCAAGTCACCTTCAGGCCTATAAGGGTCTTGACCTCCTGCAAGAAGTAAGAAGTACAAAGAATAAAGAGTATTAGGTTCAAAAAAAATATTAAATATAAAAGAATATAGAAATGCATATTAGATATACATGTAATCCTATGATATTTTCGTAGGAAATGGAGGTTTACATCTATTACATGAAATAAATAAAATAAAATAAAATAATATAAGTAATAACACTAATATATATATATATATATAGTTATGCAGAAATAAAAAAATAAAAATAAAATTAATTAAAGAAAATAAAAAATAAAAATTATTAGGCCTGAGGCCCAATATCCAAGTCATTTTATTACTAAGTCCTTGGTGAGGCACCATCCTTCAATGGTCGCTGGCCGGCCCTTTCTCTATGATTTCCTCCCTGAGCGTGAGTTCAGGAGTTAATGCACAATTGCAGAATGCAATACAAGCAAAGCACTAAGCCAAGGCACCGAGGGAGGAGCCACGATGCTATATGTGCATTACACACCTTCTGAATACCATATACGAACAATGCCATGTTCCCCATCAGTAAAAAAAAAATACACAGGAGCTGCACCACTTTTCTTCTGATGCTCGGACAATGTTCGTCTTTGGTTCATAACAGACACCAGCCTGGAACCACTTGGGAGAACACACACAGCTACTAGTGGTTCATATATTGGTATTGTTGCCGCAGATATTTGAACCCACACTTTTCAGACTGGAAGTTGAATCTTGTGCCTGAGACCAACTTTGCCATCTCTCAGTAGGTCCAGAGTTCGAAACTCCCTCGCAACCTCCAGAAAAAAAAAAGTAAATAAATAAAAACATGAGCGTACGAGCCAATCGATACTTAACCCATGCTCCTGCAACTAATGTTGAATTTGTGACGAGCAGAGCTGCAGCGAGCTACAATTGGGGCGTGGGAACAATCCTAGAACACACACAGGTATAAATATAAAGGAAATCTTAATCAGTCTTTCGAGGTTTTGGCTAAAATTGAAGTGAAAGACTTATATCCTGATGTACGCACTTACAATATCTTCATTGATAGTCTATGCAAGAAATAAAAAAGCGATCAAGCTTATAAACTATTAAGTGAATATATGTGTATAGAGGGGTTTGACCCTGGGACTTCGACCCACTCCACCCGGCATGCAATCTGTTCGTAGGTTATCAGACCCGCGACACCCAATACAAAAAAAACCCGCATTGAGCACCAAGCCATCAAAGGAGGAAAAATCCACAAGGACCGCCACTATGCTCAATGCAACACAAAACTCTATAGCTTCAACAACCACTGCCATACACAAAGCCACATCAAATGCCAAGTTGCAAGACAGCCCACACAAGGAACCAAACTGAGAATCCATGAGGGAGACAAAAGGAGAGCCACAACACAGGTCACAATCCAGCACCCATAGCGCCGAGATGTAGGACAAGTCGAGGAAAATCCCTCAGGTTATACATGGCCCACACATTACCCACAGCCTGCAAGCTGGAAAAAAAAAAAAAANATAAAAAAAAAACAAACAGAAAAAAAAATCCAAGAGAACAAGCCATCGCCCAAGCACGCCAGTGCCAATCCATTACACACAAGCCATCGCCCAAGCACGCCAATGCCAATCCATTACACACAAGCCATCGCCCAAGCACACCAGTGCCAAACACAAGTAACACAGAGGAGCACCTCATGGGGGCAGAGTTAGGTGCGCTACTCACGAGTAAAAAAAAACCTAACAATCAAGTTGCAAAAGCCAATGAAAACCATTGTAATAAACACCAAACAACACCAGGTCTTCTATGTGTGAGACCACAATGCAGCCATTGCAGAGTGAGGGAGAAGAAAACCTTGGTCGATGTTGCAGAAGAGGGAGAGGTGGCAGAGCAGGTAAGGAGCGTTGTAGAGTGCATGTAGGGTTTCGTTATTCTTTTTTGTTTGAGTGTGTAGGGTTAGGTTTAGGTAGGAGGGAAAT
>ML785093.1:395409-410636 GCA_009831015.1 Picea engelmannii | reverse complement strand
TTAAATGTTAGCATTCTTGATTATATATTTTGTTTTACAAGAAAAATAACTTGGTACCAACACTAATGGTGGAACCCTGTTAATGCGAGGGTATTCATCAGGAGTACTTGGACTCCCTTTCCTCGGACTAGAATGTCTACTCAGCCGGTACATGACAAGGGAAGGATGGAAAAATTCATGAATGAGTTAAGTGTTACTTTGGTTTCAACTATTACCTGTATTCATCGTTTTGTTCAAAGTTTTTCATTAGCGTTGATTTCATATAATATACTAATGTATACCATGTTAAATCTTGTAGGGGCATTGACTGTACAAGGTTATCGAATACTGGTCCCTATCCTCCGATAAAAAAGGTATTCGGGTTCTATAAACAATGTCTCTCATATTTATCTTTCCGAGCTCTAGAGATGAGGTCAATGTTCTGTAAAAACAATTTCTTATTAAAGAAGGAAGTTTTTCTCCGATATATGTATCGATCGTTCTTTCATTTAAGGATAAATCTAATTGTTATGTTGGTAATTTACGGTGGGAAGGGAACATCATGCTTACGTAAGGTTGAATTTATAATAAAATCCTTTTAAGTGATTAAATCTATCCCGGATTCCATTATGGTAATTGTAATAGAAATGACAGAGTTAGCAAATTTAAATTTTGCCTAATATTACAGTCCTTCAGAATACTTCAACTGTTTAAAGATAGCAAAAATGTTTCCCAATGGTTATTCTATTACTTACGTATCATTGCGTTCAGAGGCTTCGTTAAGGTCAATGGGTCTATTGTTTCTGTTATTACATGTTTTCTTCCAAAACTTCTATGTTTCTATTATTACATGGTTTCTTTCCAGAACTTCCATGTTTTTGTTATTACATATTTTCTCTCCAGAACTCCTATGTTTCTCTTATTACATGTTTCCCATTTATATTTTAATACTATTGAAATTGAATAAAATGAAAGGAAAACCTACACGCATACAAAAAGGAAAATAAATTTCGACTTCGAGAACTGTATGTCTTTAATTAAAATGTTGTTGCAGAATGAAAAGAATAATTTAAGCCCTTGTTCAGATGATAAATATATATGAATACTTAGGTACCTATCCTTATATAAAATTTTACTCTTGCCTCACATTGATATCGTAGCAATATTATTACTTTGTGTAGTCCATTGTCCTCAAATGCAAAAAGGATAAATAACTCGTTCTTGTATATCCCTTAGTGCCTTTAGAATCGCAGATGTGGTTAAAGAATTATTTTGAATTGATTTCCTTGTACTTAACAAAATAACACTCTATTTCTATTATCTAAGTATGATAATCGAACTGATTTTATTCACCACTAGAAGCATGCTAGGGTATTTACCAGGTTTCTGATTCTGATCGTATTTACTATATATATATATATATGTAGTTTTGTTTAAACATAAAATCAATACTAGTAGAGTTTTATTATGCCTATATCCCATCATTCGTAGTTTTAACCCCCCAACATAAATTCGCAGATAAATTTACTAACTCTACTCTTCAGTAATTTGCATCAAATGAATTTTCAATTTAAGGAGTCCCAACAGAAATGATTCAACCATATATATATATATTCTGACATCCATTCAAACAAGAGACATATAATCAGTAAAGTGTAGAAGAACAAAGGGAACAACCACGTTCCTCCCAACCTTAGAATAGGACAGCCAGATTACTTGTCTTGTCACCCCCTATCCTGACCATGAATCCATGAGGGAGAACTTGAAATATCCTCTTCCGCAATGTATTATTCTATATCCAATTATCTCCTTGCCTCACACTTAATATACATTGCTCATCACAGCAAGTACACAGTAGTTCTTTTCTCCCATCATACTAGCCAGTGTCCTGCCTCCTCACATATGTTATTTATCTAAAACAATATTTTTGCCTAGGTCTTTCTTCCCTCCCTTGGGGATTTTCGCAGCTTTCTAAATCCCTAATTTTTAGGGGCTACCAATGGCCAAATCCTTGATTTTCCACTTGTAACAATCATCCCAGAGGTAGTTCCAACATGTTCCCCACTCATGGAGTCATGGTCAATTAAATTTAACATGGTTGTTCCATTTGTCCCCCTGTAATAATTAAAACAATATAATGTTTTTCATACAAGTGTCATGGTCAAATAGGTTGTTGGGTCAAATCAAGTCTCTTCCCACATTCATAATAATTAATTACAATTTATTAAATTCGAAATTTGTAATTTCCATAAATGGCAAAAAATTTCCAAATTCGAATTTACTAAAAACAAAATAATTTTCTAACAAATTTTAAATTTCAAAAATACTTTATTTTTGGGGATATCACATCCTTTCCCCCTTCAATAAAAAACTATTCTCAGTGTTCATTCCTTTCTTGGAACAGGATTGGATGAGACTTCCGCAAATCTCCCTCCAACTCCCAACTGGTCTCCTCAGGGCTAAAGTTCTTCCATTGCACTTTTACCTGAGCAACGACTCTATTCCGAAGTGTTATTTCTCTTTGGTCAAGAATGTGTAACGGTTCTACCTAGAACTTGCCTTCTGGATCCACCTGCAAAAAGTTCTAATCAATCATATGAGTAGGATCATAGACATACATTTTCAACAAGGAAACATGAAATACATTATGAATTCTTAGATTAGATGGAAGTGTAAGTTGGTAAGATACAAGTCTAATTCGAGCTAATATCTCAAAGGGCCCACAAAACCTCGGTGCCAACTTGGCACAGTTACCGAGTTTTAGTGAACTATTTCGGGCTTTGAATTTTAAGTAAACTTGATCTCCCACTTGAAATTCCAAGTGTCTTCTTCTATGGTCTGCATAACTTTTATGTCTATCCTATGCCTCCTTTAAGTTGTGTTGCACCTTTCTTACCATATTTTCCATTTCTTGGAGCATTTATGGTCCAACCATGAGTCTGTCAATTGGGTCATCCCAGCTAATTGGTGTCATACACATTATGCCATATAGTACCTCGAAGGGGCTCAATTTATCCGAAGTTTGCTACCCATTGTTATATGTAAATTCTACCAAGTACAGGTACTCTTCCCACTTACTTGGTTTTGTTATTACGTACATGCGGCGCATATCTTCTACGATCTGATTTGTTTGTTTGGTTTGTCCATCCATTTGTGGATGGTAACTTGTGTTGAAATTCAAATCAGTATTTAGCCTTGCAAACAATTCTTTCCAAAAGTGGACGTAAATTTTACGTCTCTATCTGAGATCATCATTTTAGGAATACCATGTAATCTAAAAATTTCTTTCACAGGAATAAAGTATTCATAATTACTGAGTTTATCGATTACAACCATAATAGAATCATTATGTTTCTGAGTTTTAGGAAAACCTGTTATAAAGTCCAGTGATATGGTCTCTCATTTCCATTCTGACACGGGTAATGGTTGTAATAGGCTGGTTGGATGCTGGTGTTCAGCCTTAACCTGATGACAATATTCGCACCTAGCCAAGTATTCTACTATTTCTCCCTTCATATTAGGCCAGTAAAATAGTTTTATAAGTGCTGTTATTGTTTTATGGTATCCTGGATGGCCAGAATATGGTTTCTTATGCACTTCGTCCAAGACCATTAACTTTAATTCTACGGAATCTCGTATGTAAAGTCTATTTTTAAATTGTACTAGTCCCTTCTTGTTGATACAAGGATCAAGTTTATCTGAGTTTGTGATATTGTTTTGTAGTTCTACCATTATCTTAGTGTAATTTTCGTCGTTAATAACTGTCGTCCTTATTCTTTGTTCCAGATCACTTTCTGCCCTACTGATATTTATCTCAAATAACCAATGGACTCTTCTGCTTAATGCGTCTGCTACCTTATTTTCCTTACCCTTGAGATGTCTGACCTCGAAGTCAAATTCACTCAATAAGTCTAGCCATCTTGCTTACCTTGCATTAATATCTAATTGGCTAAATAGATATTTCACACCGCTATTATCCGTCATTAGTAGAAATTTTTTTCCCATTATGTAGTGTCGCCACATTTTTAACGTGTGTATTACCGCTGCCAATTCTAAGTCATGAGTGACATAATTTCCCTCGTGTTCTTTTAATTTCTGGGACTCATAAAAAATCACGTGTCCTTCCTGAGTTAGGACACCACCTAGTCCTTCTTTACTTGTATCAACACATACGGTAAAGTCTTTCTCTGGGTCTGCTACCTTCAATATGGGTGCAGTTGTCAATAACTCCTTCAACTTGTTAAAACTATCTTGATACTTCTGTGACCAGTTAAACTTCGTCCCTTTCTTTTGTAATGACATGATAGGGTAGGCTATCTTGGAAAACCCCTCTATAAATTTGCGATAATATCCGGTGATTCCCGTGAATGACCGGATATCCACTACATTCTTATGTACCATCCATTCCATGATGGATTTTATTTTTTCAGGGTCTACGACAATGCCTTTTGCTGAAATTACATGTCCTAGATACTGTATTTTTCTTTTATAAAAGTCACACTTATCAAATTTGGCGTACAATTTGTGTTTCCTTAATGTTTGAAGAACTATTCTTAAGTGTTCTTCATGTTCTTCCTCCATTTTAGAATAGACCAGAATATCATTGATAAATACTAGTATGAACCTGTCTAAGTACTGACTGAAAATATTGTTCATTAGGCACATAAACATGGTTGGTGCGTCAGTGAGTCCAAAAGGTATGACTAAGAATTTGTAGTGTCCATATCTTGTTCAAAAAGATGTTTTTCTTAAATCTTCATCCTTTATCCTAACTTGATGATAACCAGATCGTAAATCCAATTTCAAAAAGATCTTGGCCCGAGCTACTTGATCAAAGAGGTCATTTATCCTAGGTAATGGGTACTTGTTCTCAATAGTCATTTTATTCAATTGTCTATAATCAATACAAAGTATTAGAGTTCCATATTTCTTTTTCACAAAGAGGACTGGTGCCTCCCATGGTGAAACACTCGATCTGATATACTCTTTGTCCAACAATTCCTGTAATTGTATTTTTAATTCTGTCAATTATGGTAAACTCATTCGGAAAGGTTCTTTTGAGATAGGGGCTGAACCAGGTAGTAGGTCTATGGAGAAGTCTATTTCCCTTCTAGGAGGTAATTTCGGTATCTCATCCACAAACAGGTCTCTGAATTCATTTAGGACAACAAAGTCTTCTAACTTTGGCGTATCTTCTTTTTCTAACAGATTCGTTACTTGGATGGCATAAAATTGACATCCCTTTCTCATACATTTCTTCAATTGCATCGCTGAAACTTGTATAACTGATACAGGTTTTGGTATACCTTGGGTTGTTCTAGTAGTGCCATGATCGTCTTTAAAGTTAAGTGACTTTGTATAACAGTCTATTATTCCTTTGTGCTTTTCCAACCAATCCATTCCGATAATCATATCATAAGATCCTAGTGGTAGGATGTTCAAATTTGTTCTTATGTTTTGACCATCTAAGGTGAACTCAAAATCATAAATAAATTCAACTACTTTCCTTTTAGTTCATGTTTCTAGTTGTACCAGCCATGATTTTGCATGCTTCAGTTTCTTAAGTTTATTTGACTCTACTACATGATGAGTAATATAACTTAACGTAGCTCCAGGGTCAATTAAAACAAAAATTCAAGTGTTATTGATTTTACTTTCAATTTCTACCATAGAGGACTGGTGGTCAGCTTGCTGGCCATCTATGACTGCATTTATCCGATGAAGGCTTATGCCCATGTCGCCCACCGTCGAGGCTTCTTGCAAATTATGAACAACAATTACGTTTGTTGAAATTAAACATGGATAATTCCTCCTTATATGAGGTTCTCCACATTCCCAACACTTTAATGGTTTGTGGGGGCTTTCCTCAAACTTCTTCATTCCTAGATTTACTCGTTTACCATTGCCTTGCGTATTCAGGTGGTTGGAGTGAAAATATTTTCTCAGAAATATTTTTGTTGTGTTCCGATAAGGAGTTGGTTGGTATCCCTTCTTCCATTGGTTCATTCGATCTTGTTTCTTATCCGTCCAAGCTTTGGGAAACTCTATTCATTGTTTATATTGATCGTAGCACATTCGTGCTTTCGTGACTTCTTCACTCAAGGATTTGGGGTTTTCAAACTCAATTTTGTCCCTATAGGAATGTGGTAAACAACTTAAGAATCGCTGGATTTTTACCTTATTCTCCCGAATGTAAGTTACGAACCTTAGTAATTCCAGGAATTTATTTATAAGATCCTCCATTATCATATGTCCAAGTCTTAACTCGTAAAATTCTTTTGTTTTCCTTTCATAGTATCTTTCAGATAGGTATTATTTCTTGAAATATTTCTTAAAGTCAGACCATTCCATCTGTTTTTCCTTTAGGCCCTTGGCCAATTTCAGGTCTTGCCGCCAAATGCTAGCCTTCCCTTTCAGATTGTATATGGTCATTCTGGCCTTCATATTGCTAGAATAGTTATATATCTAGAAGTATTTTTTGATGTCCAATAACCATGCCTCAACTTCTTCTCCTGTTCTAGATTTTCCATCAAAGCTAGCTCATTTAATTTTCTTGAATTTTCCTTCAAGGTGGTCTACTTGATTTCTCTTTCTGTCTGATATCTTCAGACGAACTGTCTTCTTTTTCTGTTTTAGGGCCAAAGTCCTTGGAATCCCTCTTGCTAACTTCTTCATCATTATTATTGTCCTTTGGGATTTTCTTGGTCACTATACTATGCAGCAAGACTTCGTTTATTTCCTGTTGTTCTTGCTGATCTTTCTTCAGTTTTTCATTGTCAGCTTTGAAAACCTGCAGTTCAATGATGAGATTTCTCATTATTTCCAGAACTTCAGTAGGCGATCTTCTTTCACTATTCTGTCTCTGATTTTCAGGAAGTCTTTGTTCAAGATTTCCATCGATTCTGATTTCCCCGTTGTGCTGCCATGATGAACACAAAACATAAAAGGTTTTATGTTTGTAACAATAAAGGTTTTATTATCTTTATATAAACAAAATTATATGTTAAGTAAATCATATGGCCCTATTCAAGGTCCAAGTGTTGTAACCTGTTTCTCTGATACCATATGTAATGTACCTAAAATTTACCATAAAAAAAAAATTCCTTTATTATTTTTTTTACCACTAATCTCTAATTTCATATATAATCATTCCTAAGGCGAGATAATATTTCTTCCTAGAAAACTCGGCAAAGTATCTTATATTCAGTATATCACAAGGTGCCACTCTAGACTAATTGACTTACTCAATTAGGAAGGTTAAATAGATGGTTTACCAAACTTTCAGAAGTTTCCTTGGTTTTGAATATACGTATTTACATAAATAGCTATATGCACACAATAGTTTGGTCTAGGACTTATAATCCTTTCCATGCCTATCACAAGTCCCCTATGTTGTGCGCGAGCTAACTAATGTATTTGACATAAACAATTATGTGCCTTTTAAGAAGGCTCGGGGACGGGAACATGTCCTGTAAATGAACGAAATAGTGTTTGGAAAAAGGATCTTGGCAGACGAAAAATAATGCTAAGTCTCGTTTGAATGGAACTTTAACTGTGAGATTGTCTCAACGGAGTTTTCATCCAAATGATAGGCTAACTGCCAAGTTACAGTTCGGAGTGAACTCACTTCAACTAGTCAAGTCACAAAGGATCAACATTAACGTCACGATTTTCTTAGGTGGAAGAAATGTCTCTTTGTCAGAGTGAGTTAAAGGTCTTCTGCAACTAAAATTAATGGGGCCTAGGTATGTGTGAATTTTGATGGTGTTTCTTGTCCTACCATCCAATCGAGTCGTGTCAAGTTCTTCCCCATCATATGGCCAAACCACCTACTGGTACCCTCGGCATTTACTCGGCAATGACAGACTACTGTTAGGGTTGAGTGAGTTTTTCCTTGTCATTGTGAATCCCTTGAGATGGCTCAGTGAGTTATTCTTTGCAGAGGAAGTAGATGAAACGGAGGCCACCACCCAGTGTAGCAGACATCACAACCACCCTTTTTTGGTAAGTCCTTCTCTTAATACTACAGAATTCTATAGGATAGGGTGAGGCTTCTGAGAATTCGTAGCAGGGAGAACACCATGCATTCTATAACTCTTTCTATAGCATTCTATTACACGCCCCTTGTCGTTAATCCTAGAATATTTAGGGGTAACCCACTCCTGGAGGTAGTTGTAAACCATGGTTCTGTACTTGGGAGTGCTCTACACTTGTATATTTTCCCTCGTATGTATTTTAACTCTTCGGACTTTCATTACCCATTATTTCATTTTCCTTTGAGGTGTCTCGTCATGGTTATGTTGGCCTGATACTAAAACGCCATGAGACTAAGCGACTTCTTAGAATAATGGAAAATAATTTATGTATGGTAAGGTGAAGTATTGTATTCTTTTTAATTCCCTGTGCAGAGTGAACCATTCTTTAGTAGTTTTTTCCAAACCCTAGACTGGTTCCTACCCGAGTATTATTCGAGGCTTATCTGTTACTTTCTTATCCGATGCCCTTAAAGGGTGGGCTTTGAGGCACTCGAGTAGTCCATTAGAAGGATTTAGACACACTATATCTTGTGTTTATATTAAACCTGGTCTTTTTCATGGATGGATATTGATTTATACTACTTGGATACCGTAGAACAATGGATTAGTATTTACTATCGATTTATGAATCTTCTTTGTAACTGTTTTTCTGGAGGGTTTAAACTAACATTTAGTTAAAGCTTAAGTCCTGTAGAAACATCCACAGTATTTATTCATCTTACTCCTATGGCAAGATTAAATAGATTAAAGTTAAATGTTAGCTTTCTTGATTATATATTTTGTTTTACAATAAAAATAACTTGGTACCAACACTAATGGTGGAACCCTGTTAATGCGAGGGTATCCATCACTATTACTTGGACTCCCTTTCCTCGGACTGGAATGTCTACTCAGTTGGTACACGATAACGGAAGGACGCCAGACTTCATGAATGAGTTAAGTGTTTCTTTGATTTAAACTATTACCAGTATTCATCGTTCTGTTCAAAGTTTTTCATTAGCATTGATTTCTTATAATATACTAATGTCTACCATGTTAAATCTTGCAGGGGCATTGACTGTACAAGGTTATCGGATAGCGGTCCCTATTCTTCGATCAAAAAGGTATTCAGGTTATATAAGCAACGTCTCTTATATTTATCTTTCTGAGCTCTAGAGATGAGGTCAATGTTCTGTAAAAAAAAATTATTGTTACAGAAGGAAGTTTTGCTCCAATCTATGTATCGATCGTTCTTTCATTTAAGGATAAATCTGATTGCTATGTTGGTAATTTACGGTGGGAAGGGAACATCATGTTTAAGGAAGGTTGAATTTATAATAAAATCCTTTTAATGGATTAAATCGATCCTCGATTCCTTTCTGGTAATTGTAATAGAAATGACAGATTTAGCGAATTTAAATTTCGCCTAATATTACAGTCCTTTAGAATACCTCGATTGTTTAAAGATAGAAAAAATGTTTCGCAATGGTTATCATACTACTTCTGTATCGTTGCGTTCATAGGCTTTATTAAGGTCAATGGGTCTATTGTTTCTGTTATTACATGTTTTCTTCCAGAACTTCTATGTTTCTGTTATTACATAGTTTCTTTCCAGAACTTACATGTTTCTTTTATTACATGGTTTCTCTCCAGAACTCCTATGTTTTTGTTATTACATGTTTCCCATTTATATTTGAATACTATTGAAATTGAATAAAAGGAAAAGAAAACCTAGAGGCATACAAAAAGGAAAATAAATTTCGACTTTCGGAACTGTATGTCTTTAATTCAAATCTTGTTGCGGAACGGAAAGAATAATTTAAGCCCCTGTTCAGATGATAGATATAGATGCATACTTAGGTACGTATCCTTATATAAACATTTACTCTTGCCTCACATTGATATCGTATGAATATTATTACTCTATGTATTCCATTACCGTCAAATGCAAAAAGGATAAGTAGCTCGTTCTGGTATATCCCTTAGTGCCTTTACAATCGCAAATGTGGTTAAAGAATTCTTTCAAATTGATTTCCTTGTACTTAAGAAAAGAACATTGCATTTCTATTCTCTAAGTATGATATCCAAACTTATTTTATTCACCAATAGAAGCATGCTAGGGTATTTACCAGGTTTCCGATTATGCTCGTATTTACTATATATATATATACATACATACATGTATGGGTAGTTTTGTTTAAACGTAAAGTCAATACTGATAGAGTTTTATTATGCCTCTATCCCATCATTCGTCGTTTTAACTCCCCAAACTAAATTGACATAGAAATTTACTAACTCTACTCTTCAGTAATTTGCATCAAATGAATTTTCAATTTAAGGAGTCCCAACAAAAATGATTGAACCATATATATATATATATATATATATATATATATATATATATATATATATATTTGTATTCTGGCATCCATTCAAACAAGAGACGTATAACTAGTAAGGTGTAGAAGAAAATATCTGTACCGATTAGCCGGAAGACAAAGGGAACAACCACGTTCCTCCCAAACTAAGAACAGGACAGCCAAATTACATGTCTTGTTCACCCCCTAGCTTGACCATGAATCCATGAGGGAAAACTTGAAATCTCCTCTTCCGCAATGTATTCTTCTGTATCCAATTATTTCCTTTCCTCACACTTAATATCCAGTGTTAATATCAATAAATACACAGTAACTCTCTTCTCTCTTCATACTAGGCAACATCATGCATCCTCACATATGCTATTTATCAAAACAATCTTTTTTCCTAGGTATTTCTTCCCTAACTTGGGGATTTTCGTAGCTTTCTAAATACCTGATTTTCAGGGGCTACCAATGGCCAAATCCCTGATTTTCCACTTGTAACAATCAGCCTAGAGGTAGTTCCAACATGTTCCCCACTCATGGAGTCATGGTCAGTTAAATTTAACATGACTATTCCATTTGTCCTCCTGCAATAATTAAAACAATATTATGTTTACATACAAGTGTCATAGTGAAATAGGTTGTTGGTTCAAATCACATCTCTCCCAACAATCATAATAATTAATTACAATTTATTAAATTCGAAATTTGGAATTTCCATAAATGGCAAAAAAATTTCAAATTCGAATTTACTAAAAATGGAATAATTTTCTAACAAATTTTAAATTTCAAAAATAATTTATTTTTGGGGATGTCACAGGATGTCCAATAAACCCAATAACTAGTTCTAGCTTAACCAGAAATACCATCCCATATGCAGCAACATCACTATACAAAAGTAGCACACCTCCTCAAGGAGTAGTGCAGAAGAGAGAGATACCAAAAGACCAAACAATAATAAATTGTGCAGTTAGCTACTATGTCACCTCCTCCAAACTTTCTCCTTGCTTCTGTGTAGTTGGGAGAGTGTGATTCAGTGAAAAAATGAGCCAAGACATATTCTATTTATATCCTTTGTGGCCACTAGAATGGGTCAACTTCTTTTCTAGACAAGTGTCTTTTCATTATTAGTTTATTCTTTTGGGTTGACTTCTCTTCTAGGGTATTTCAATATCTGTTCAATGCATCACTTGCTTCTAGAATATTATTTTCATATAATAAAGGTCATCTAGGAGAGAAATATCCTCCCGCAACTACCAAAACATCAACACTCGCTCTTAGCTAGGGAGGCATCTTTCATGATGTCTTCATCTGGTAGTCACCTCACTACTCTACAATCTGATAATAGGCACATGTCTTCTACAATGTGATCAAACAATAGCACACACAACTACATCCAAATGATCTAGTAATCTCCATGACAATAAACTAGTAGCAGACAACTAGTACAGTTTCATCCAATAGATCAGAACTACTCCCAAGTAGTACAAAACTACTTTATAGTGATCCACAGTCACTCCCAATGGAACACATCCACTGAGGTAGTACATAACTATTATCCAGAGTCACACAACCTCCTCTAGTGGAACACATCCACCAAAGTAGCACACAAACACTATCTGGAGTCACAAAGCCTCTGCTAGTGGACAACATCCACCGAGGTAGCAAACAACTATTGTTTGGAGTCACATTTCCTCTTCCACTGGAACACATCCACCGAAGTAGCACATAACTATTGTCTGAAGACACATAGTCTTCGCCATAGTCTTACGACTATGTGTGTGTTGTTTCTTCTGTTAGTAGGTCTGACAATACATTACCCCCTCAATCACCTCACATGATTGATCTAGGGAACCCTTGGCTAGAGGAGTTATCTAACATGAGAATAAACAAAACACCTCCCTCTCAACGAGGGAGGACATTCGACAACACTTCAAGTTTGTACTTGAAGTACTCATACTCATACTTCACTTCATTCTGTTGACTCTTCTAGTGTTTAGTCTTCGTTTTCTTGACTCTTCCTAGTTCAACTTTAAGTTTAATATCTCTATTAAGCTTAAACATTTTGAGAGTGTTTCCTTTCCAATAATGAATTTTTAATATGTAAGCAATTTAACACTAAAAGAATCATTTTTATTGATTTTTTGACATCTGTAAACAACTATAATACACTCAATCAACCAAAACTCCAATTGGGATTTCAACTAAAATATTAATCAAAGAGTTTTATCCAGGTCACATAATCAAGCCCATCAAAGGATTTACCATGAAAGGATTTTCTTTATATTGAAAGATAAAATAATATGCTAAAATGAATTCAATGGAAACAAAAATATCACAACAAACAAGAAGTAAAAACTCACAACAAACCAAAAAGAAAAAACTCATTTAATTATTATTTTTTATTAAAAAAATAAAAAAAATTATATCAATATCTTAAAGTCATAAATAATAAAAACTAAGGGTTGATTATTAGAATTGATTTAATTCTAAAAACTTCAACAAGGATCTCTCACATGGTAACTGTCGTTCAACTGACATATGACTAAGTGGGAGTCTAGGCGAACTTTTAAAGATCGAACACCATGTCAAATGGAATCGAGTAATGAGTCTATAATGATGCTATACTCAACCACAATATTCGTTGATGGCTCCAGACGAACACCACCCGAAGACACCAGTTGGACCTCGGTTGAGTAAATTCCCCAAGCGGCGGAAGCCATGTTCCATGTATGATGACTCGCATCGTTCGTGAATCCTAAGTAAATGGAGGACTCCGTTGACATCTGCCAACCAAGGGAGAACTTGATAAGCAAGTCATGATGCAAATGAAAATATAAATAAGTATATACACTAAGATACACAAGTATACAAATGTCACAACGAAGTTTGAGGGCTCAAGCGTAGTAATCCCTTTTAAGGTAGACCCCATTTCTGGGCTCATCCAACATATTCTCTTCATAATCTTCTAATTTGTAGGATCCTTTCTCTAATACATGTCATACATATAAGGACCATGCCACATGTGGTTGAATTTACCTACCCCAATAGTTCTCTAGCTTGGTCGTAAAGGAGAACTAAGTCACCCTTAGTGTACTGTCGGGGATAGACAGACTTAAATATTGAACCTTAACACATCATTTGTTCGCCTTGATAATCATAGAGGCATATCGATGCTACTCGTTGAGGTGCTCTAGGTGCACCAGACATTCTTCAAGATCAGATGCATCAGGTACGAACTCAATTTCCAACTTAAGGGAAGGGATTCCGCATTCAATCGGAAGAATCGAATCCTTGCCATGTACTAATTGAAAAAGAGAGAAAATAGGGGAAGTCTTTACCATGGTTCGGTATGCCCAAAGTGCAGAGTAAAGCATAAGATGTCAGTGAGATATACTTTGATGAGAACCAAATGGCATATACCCGATGAACACACCAAATTTCCCTACATAATGGTCATATAAACCACCAACAAACCAAACGTATAATATTGGAGGTCATATAAACCACCAACAAACCAAACGTATAATATTGGAGATAGTTGAGAGAATATCTCAACAACCTCCAACAAATCAAACTAACTCTGCAGTCAGTCTTCCGGATTATGCTATTTCTTCTCCACAACATAGAGCTTAGAGCTTACCAACTGACTCATTTAAGATACACCTACCTCCCATCATTATTGACATACCGACGCTTCGTAACATACTTTTTTGGACACCATTATAGTGAAGCATTCTCATACTGGACCATCATATGGACAAGCTCCCATCTGATGAAGACATAGCTCGCTGCATTCGCCAATTATCTAGGAAATTTGTCTGAATATTGAATGTCTCCCGCAATTGATCTTACAAAGTGACCTATCTAACACACATTATAATCTATGCTCCAATACTTAATGGTTCGGTGCCTTGTTATTCAATAGAATTCTTCAATGGAATTCATTTTGTTGGGTTGCGGAAGCCATCCTAATTCCGTGAACTGTACTCCTCATAACGATTTTGGTTGTACAAGACAATGTAGATGAGAAATGTTGCGATGTACCCTTCACATTTTTCAACATATCGCTCCTCCTTCTAGTGGCTAGACTTCTCTTCTTGGAGGGCGCCGCCAAATCCAGAACGATTATTGTAAGAGCAGGCATGAGATACCTGTATTGATCACCGAAAATGAGAGGACTTTGATTTTACACACCTGGGAATAGATGGATTACATCAGATGGATGATTACCAAATCTTCAAACTTCTAGTGTGCCATTGCTTCTCACCAATGTCTAGTCAACACCACAGATCGTGTCTCCTTGACTGTGATTGGCTATCACGCTTGTACTATTTGGAATTGGCAAAAAAAAATTAGAACTTGGTAAAGATTCTGGTGATAGTGAATTCCAAGGCCTTTTCTTTCAGTAGAATATTCTTGGTAGTAACTTGACAATGCTGATAAATTGTGAAGGACAGAGAAATGCAGAGAGAAAAGAATAGTATATTCAAATGTATGAAGAAGTACAGAACTCAGAAGATAGTTACAATGTAAGACGGTTGAGCTATATATGCTCAGGCAAGACAAAAATAGAAAGTACAACTGTCCAGTACAGCTGGCAGTGTACGGTCATAGTGTTGAGGGTACAATATATTTAACACTCCCTCTTAGACTCAACAGTTACAATCAGCAACACTAACTATGCCTAAGTGCTGTCTCTGGAAGTCAAAAACTGACTTTCCTAGTGTCTTGGTGAAAATATCAGCAAGCTGATCTCTAGAACCACAAAATTGTAGTGCAATGTCACCATTATTGACTAACTCGCGTATGAAATGAAACCGAGTGTCAATGTGTTTACTCTTCTTATGGAACACATGGTTCTTGGATAATG
>ML785093.1:310160-392432 GCA_009831015.1 Picea engelmannii | reverse complement strand
TGAATGAGAATTGAGATTGGAAGGCATTTGAGATTGACTCATCTGTGAGATGTAGTCTCGTCTCATGTGTCACCAGAGAACCAATTAGTTCATCTATTGAAAATCTTGACAAATCCTTGGATTCAAGGATGGCTGTTACAACCGTTTCAAATTTCCTTGGTAAACTTCTGAGAATTTTCTCAACAATTCGTTGATCAGTGATGGTTTCACCAATGAGTCTGATCTGGTTCACGATGCCCATAACTCTGGTCATGAACTGATCTACAGTTTCAGACTCTGTCATCCTGAGAGTCTTGAATTGTGTCCACAAGGACTGCAGTTTAACTGTTTTTACCCTGTCATTTCCTTGGTATGACGTTTTGAGGATGTCCCAGGCCTGTTTGGAAGTACCAGCACCTGTGATTTTCGAAAAAATCGAATCATCCACAGAATTCTGAATCCAGAATTTCGCTTTGTTTTCTTTGGTCCTCAGAGTTGCCTGAGAAATTCTTTGCGCATTTGTCATGGAAGTGAGGGCGGCTAGATCTCGTTCCACATAGCCAAGATCCACCGGTTCCCAGCATTCTTGTGCTTGCAGGAACGATCTCATCCGAAGAGACCAAAATTCGTAATTATTTCCAAGAAGAATCGGACCCTGAGTCAGGCCGAGATTGCTGGTCGACGCCATTTTAAAAAAAAAATTCAGAAAAATAGAGGGAAATTTTTTTTTCGTATTTACCTCCGATCTTAGAAATGCCGATTTCCGATGGCTAGTTTGCCAATGGCCGATAGGAGCTTATCGGGCTTGGATTGGCCCTGGGTCTCCTTGCAATGTGACCACACGCCTTGTGTTAAAGCGCTACGGGCTTTTCCCGTTTCTTTGGCTTACAAATCGCCGAAATGCGAAAAGTCGCCTTTGGACTTTTCAATGGTCCAGATCTGCAGTGATCGGACGGTCCAGATCGTATCGGGATATCGCGAATCGGGATTTCGCGATTTCTGATGTTGAGGTTCTTTGTCTCCTCGGTTTCGCGATCGCCGATTTTCCGATGGCGTGCTTCCTTTCGGGACTTTTCCCGATTTTGTTGATTGCTGCCACGTGTCCCAGCAGACGGACGGTCGTGATCTCTCCTAGCGATTTCACGATTTAAATGTGCCAGACTTCTCGTCTCCTGGATGTGCGATTTGCCGAATCCCGAAAAGACAATGAACTCGCTTATCGGGACTTTTCCCGAAAGCCTCGATCTCTGCCACGCGTCCCAGCAGATGGACGGCTAGATTTACGTCGGGGATTTCACTGGAAAGAAACCCGATCACTTGTTCTTCGGTTTCACGATTTTCTGAATCCCGATATGCCGATGGCGCTTTCCTCTTCGGGACTTTTTCCGAGTCGCCGAATTTGCGCCACGCGTCCAGGATAGATTGACGGTCCTGATGCGTCCTCGAGATATCGCGACTTGCGATGCTCTAAATCTCTATCAACGTGAAACCCCGAATGCCGATACGCTGACCGGGCGACGATGCTCGCCACGTGTCCAGGAGAAATGAACGGCTGAGATCTGATCGGGATTTCGCGTATCGCGATTTCGCGAGTTGCGATGTCAAATTTCTTTGACATCTTGAAACCCCGAATGCCGAAATGCCGACGGGCGCTGCGATGCTCGCCACGTGTCCTGACAAATAGATGGCTAAGATTGTATCGCTATATCGCGTATCGCGATTTCGCGAGTTGCGAGGTCCTGTTGCAATGGACTTAGAAAACCCCGAACTCCGAAATGCCGATATGACGATGCGTTGATCTGCTGCCACCTATCCTCTGAAATGGACGGCAGTGATCGTTTCGGGATTTCGCGATTTCGCGTATCGGAGTTTTTTGGAGAGCAGATTCTTTCGCTCGTCCAACTCTCGATTCCCGATTTTGCGATGGAATAGGATCTCGCCACGTGTCTCTTGATGAATGGTCAAGATGACGTCGAGATTTCTCAGGTGAAAAAACCTCCTGTGCGCTCCACACGACTAATCGTCGTGTAACTTCTTGCTGATCTAACGGCTGTTGGGCCTGTGTGCAAGATCTGACGGCTGAAATTCTTTCGCCTTTTTCACGCTCTCCTTGTCTCTTCTGGACTGGTTTCCCGCCTTGGAACCATTCGCAGGATGAATTTCACGGCTTTAGTGGCTGTTCTTTGCGCCTGAGATGCGTTCTTTACACCTGTGGAAGAAAGATTCGTGAATCTTTCAAAGATTTAAAAGAATTTCACGATTTCTTCGTGATCTGCTACAATCTTTGACAGATTTGAGCTATTTTCAAAAAATCTTTAAACGATTCAGCCTTCTGCTTGAATCTTTAACGAATTGAAGCGAAATCTTCAAGTTCTTTAAACTTCTTTCGTTCTGCAGCTCTTCTGCATCAATCTTTGACGGTTCTTTGAAAAAATTGTGCAGGGTTCTTCTTCTGCGTTCTCTGAATCCTCCGCTAGCTTCTCACGGCGATCTTTAAAGAGTATTGCATACAGCTTTCCAAGCCTTGTGAAAAGTCTGTGACGCGTGCTCTCAAGATCTGTGAGGCTCTGCGCTGTGAGGATCGAGTTGCTCTCCCGACTGTGTGAAGAGACTTACTGTTGTAGCTCTGATACCATGATAAATTGTGAAGGACAGAGAAATGCAGAGAGAAAAGAATAGTATATTCAAATGTATGAAGAAGCACAGAACTCAGAAGATAGTTACAATGTAAGACGGTTGAGCTATATATGCTCACGCAAGACAAAAATAGAAAGTACAACTGTCCAGTACAGCTGGCAGTGTACGGTCATACTGTTGAGGTTACAATATATTTAACAAATGCCCCTCCTTAGTGACGGTGCTCACGAAACAAATACAGTGTCTCGGCAGATTTTCCACGCAGCAGCTAGTCTCCTCCCGTAATGAAATTAACACAAAAAACTTTAAACTCAAACAAGAACTCCATCAATCAATCACTCTCGTACACTATTTATGTATAAGGATCAGTGCTCACATATCCTTGGCCATCTCATGAGGGATTCAGGGATTTAAGCCAGTATGTCTCTGATACCAAGTTAAATTTTAGGCCATCTCACCAGGGATTTAAGCCGGTACAGTCTTTGATACCAAGTTAAATTTTAGGAGAGTAAACATTGTACACGAAAAACACACATAAATGATATCTTTCCATTACTCCTACATTATAATACAATACACATATATAATACTTACATATATATTGCTTATGGGATCCAACTCCTTTTACTTTTAATCTTGAAGATTGTTTACTGTTAATCTCGAAGATTGTTGTTGAAAAAATCTCAAAAACGTCCAACAAACAAACCGACTCTACTATTTTAAGCCTTAATTCTAAGGGTTGGCTCTCATGCCCACATTCAGTATGCTTAACATTTTCTTATCTCATCATCTCGACTTGAATCTTTGTCTCAAATTTGAAGGGAAAATGGGGCCAAAAATATTGCGTCACCATGGAGTACTTCTCCATATCTTTCTATTAATGTGTGAATGAATTATTGGACAAAAACGATACAAATCATTTCTTGATTTAATTTCTGGTATTTTGTTGAGTTTCCAACTTGATTGGTAACTATTTTTGGGTGTAATGAAAAGAATGATTGATGGGAGTTCTTCTCATTTAACTTGCGCAACATGGATTCCTGAGACTCACCTTGTAGACATTAAAATGGATTCCTGAGACTCACCTTGTAGACGTTAAAATAATGGATCCAATTCATGGCATTAATAGAATCAATAAGGACTGCTGGAAAATTATATGCAGTCTTTGTGAGGTCCCCTATGGAGCATGTATCCAGTATCCAGTGTTCATATCAAAATGGTCATGTATCTTACCATCCACTTTGTGCACGCGCTGCAGGACCTTTTATTGGGGTTCTCGAAGATAAAGCTAGACATGCAGGATCTGTTGATGAGAATTGTGAAGAAAATCTCCGTTTATTTTCCTTTTGCAAGAAGCATAGACAACTAACATATGAATGGATTCCAACAGATCAGCGAACATCCCTAGCTGTCTGAGACTGTTCTCGTTATGTTCTCCCATCAAATTTGTCTGGTTGTGCTCGTTGTGAACAATATTGTCACTCTGTATATAATAGCATGCACAAAGATCCGTGCTTCAAGTTTGAACTCTGTTAAGTATTATAATCGTTTTCGTGCCAGTGAACAGAATTCATCTAAATATTCTGCTACTGACTGTGTATAAATTTATCTTTATAATTTTTATCAATTTTATATGTACAAATATTTTGATATAAATATGTCACCAACCAAATAGGGTGCAAACCTTATGATAATAGCGATGAAATTTATAATATACGGGGGTTCCTTCATTAGAGTTGCTTGATCTCTCTTCAGTAGTTAAGTATGATCCTTAGGAGATAGATAGTTTCTAGTGCGGGAAAGAAAGAAAGCAGCGTCTAAACCCTTAACCCCTACCTTACCTTCTTTACTAACCGCCCAGGATGAAGATCTCCCTCTCTTTGATGGGAATTTTCAGCTTCATATTCAACGTAGTATCCTTATGATACACACATAGAGCCAAATGCAAATGATATGGAGCAAAAACAAAAAAAAAAAAAAAAATTAGTAATAAGAAACATTAGGAGAAAGAAAAACATTAACCAAAAAACTAAATTTTAAAGTTTAAACTGTTATCTCTACACAAAGGTGACAATTAGACCAATTGAGGTTAGCTTCATCTTTTGTTTTCTTCCCTGTCATGTAAATATCATAATGAATTGAATTGGGTCATTTAGTTGTGCATGTAAATGAAAGGAGTTGTGTTAGACTCATCTTTTATTTTTTTCTCTATCATGTAATAATCACAATGAATTAAAAAAACAAAACATAGATATAAAAACAATTCTGTCATATTATCATCAACTGTACATATTCTATCGAAAGGGAATTCAACTTTTATCCCCAAAACATGAAATTTTATTTCATGATTTATCTTGGTTGTTGCCATATTCCTGTGACTACGTGACTTGCAACTTTCCTATTGCAATGTTTAACAGTTCATGAAATATTCTCAACTTCATGAGCTAGCAACATTTCAACCAATAGTATAATTATTTCGATGAAATAATATATATGCATGTATTTCCAAACACATTCAATCAATGCATTTAGTATACAATTCTATCACTTACTATGCATGAGTACAATTCTCAATGCATATTTATTCAATGCACCCTACATTGAATTACATAATGCTCTTTATCTCAATCATGTATCTCACCATCCATAAGTTCGAATTTTGGCCAATGTGTTGACACATGCTCCACACACTTCCTATTGTCTTCCCAATTAATTGGATTGCTTCCCAATTAATTCAACGCGAACACTACACCAAGAATATAATTTTGTGGTGTTCATTAGTGTTAGCAAAAAGGTTGCAGTCAAAGTTTTATTTAAAGGTAGGAATCTTTTAGTACCTGTGTGGCTCATAACCTTCCCATATCTGTACCTTGCCATATCCAACCATATCTGTACCTTGCCATATCCAACCATGTCATGGTCTCATACATGACTAGTTTACTAACATTCATTCTTATAACAATTTCTTATCTTTAATTCTTCGGTTATTACCCCATAACCAAATTAACATGACATTCCACCGTGTGAGTGTGTGCATTCAGAAGCTAAAAAAAACTGTGAATTAATACAGTCCTCCATCCTTTACCACATCTAGTGGTATGCACTTAATAATATAATAATGTGATTTTATATAATAACTCTGGCTCAGAAAATTCTTACCTAAATTTTCTTTAAAAAATTATGCAAAAAGAGTAATAAAACTCATACCTGCATAAATGCCATTAATAAATTTTATACTACCTCAATGTTTGATATCAGTAGAATATTTCATTCTTCTTTTATCAAACTTATATCTAGCATTTCAGATTTATGTTGCTTCACACATTATGAAACAACATCATCAACAACACTTGCAAACATGCAAACATTCTTTCCTCTGGCTGATTCCTAGATCTTCTTGTGCTCTCATTTTAGTCACTTTACATGACTATATTTTTTGTCATGAGCACCTTCTAGCCAAATCACTCTTGGATGCCTTTGCATTTACAGTCCCAAACTAAGATAATATTAACCTTCAACTTTCCTTAATTTCATGGGTCCAACTAAACCAATCTCGTACATGGATGAATCAAATTCCACACTAAGTTGTTTTATAGACTCTGGATGATTGAACATCCAACTACTCTTCAGGACTGAACTTCTTAGGCCCTTTTCCAAAAGAATACTTTAGCACTTGAGGTTTTCGTGTACTCTTTAGTTCTCTTTTTCTAGCCACATAGAACTAACTGAAAGTCCTTCTTTCACCTTACCTTCATAGATTCAAGTGATACCTCCAACCTCTTTGGTTTTTACTCATGGATCTATGCCACTTAAGATGGATTCTTGTCAGGCACCATCTCATTTTCATTCAAAACCATGCATAGAACCGTTTTCTTCTTCCTGGTTCCTTATTGATTTCACTTTAGAAGTCACTTCAGTTTTTAATTATTCTTGACTTGATATCTCCATGATATTATGGATATACCTTCACACCGTTGGAGTGGATCAACAATCCTCTACTATTCTAGATTTCCTTCTTGGAGTGTTGACATGAATTCCTATTAGCTTGATATCCATCTCATGATTTCTTCTTCCATTATCTTAGGATATTCATGGACTTTACTCCATCTAGGAGTTGTTTCCTTCTCTACTTTTTATATTTTCAATAACATATTATGGAGATATTAATTTTCAGCATTCCATTATTATTTGGATTCCTCTAATTCAACTCATGCATATTCAACTTCTGTCATGCCATATTTGATGACTTCATGCCATGGTTCTAATGCAAATTCTAACATAAATAATGGAGGTGCTACCTCCAATCTGTAGGGCCGATCCTTGGATATGTCACATCTTATCTCCAAACTCTTTAATATTCCATAAAACCTTCCTTCCTTATTCCCATTCTTTACATCTCCATACGAACTTATGGTTCACGCATTATCATGTATTTCATATGGGTTTATCCACCTAGCATTCACATTTCATGTCCAAGGATTGACACATGGATTGTCTTCCCCAAACAAGAATTCCATTTGGGGTTTCCATGCTTCTTATCAAACCCAACATCTAATCCAACGACTTCTGAAAAATATGAGATGTAGAATAAAAAAAATGCCATGTCCTTCTTCCTTCTTTCTTCTATCTGAAGACATATCTAAAACTTTTTATGTTTTAATGTAACCATTAAATCCGAAATCCTCTTTCCAAGACCTTTCCAATCACGACTTCCTTGCTCAATTCTAAGCCTTGAGAAGAAAGGTATAATCCTTTAAAACTTGTGATTCTTCTTTGATGCACTTCTTGTGCAATGATCTCTTTTCTCTGAGCTAATGGATATTAGATCTTTGTTAGACCTTATCATAAAGTTCCCAGGTCTTCAGTACCTCCCTGATGCAGGTCCAAACTAGATGAAACCCACGGGCTTCCTTCCTAACCCCTTTTTCCTTCTTTAACACAGTGTTCGGCCACTAGCCCTCATTTTTCCTTGGGCCCTTAATTTTCATGGGACCACGACTGTGACCAAGAGCTAAATCAATAGGTTCTTACTCGAGCCTTTCGCTTTGGGAATTTTCAAACACAACACAACAATCTCTCGGAGTTTTGGATTACCGAACTCAAGAATTTGAGTGGATCAACAATCCCCATCTACCCAACATCTGACGACTAACACTTATTATGGAACCTCACGGGTCTGAGTTCTCAGACTTCGGAGTTTCAGGAATTCGGGTGATACCGCTGCAAAGCTCAACAGTCCTTGTTGATTTGAGATCAATGGTCCTCGATTACTTCAAGACTTCGGGAATTTTCGACTAAGACCACATCAAGGGTCCTTCGACCTCCTCATCGATCAACGATTGAGATCTCCTTTGGGACTTCAACTCTTTCAACGTCTGCTTTCCTCGGGAGTGCTCTGTACCCAGAGTTCCAGATCTGGCATCATGCATTCACTTTCATATTAATAGTTGTCCAATGGAGTGAGTCTCTGTCTTCTATGTGTCTCCTCATAAATCAATGATCCACATTCCTTCCTATGGTTCAATGTCCCTTAGACATTTCGGGCTTCTGCACTTGAGAACATTCTGAAACACAACTTCACAAAAACCCAAAGTATGATTCTCTGAAGTTTGTGATTTGGTGACACCTTTCCAACCGAGATCAATGTCTTCTAGCTGCTTCAGCTATTCGGGTATTCAACAATTTTGTGTCTTCCCCGACCACAAACTTATGTATTGGTTCACTTCAGAGTTATGGATCTTTATCCACCTATTATCTTTGACGAGGGATGGTCCCTAATTACTTCGGGAGTTCAGGACTTTAGCAAGTCCACTCTCCCCTTTTCCTTGGCTCCTCCTTAAAGGTGACCTTGGGCAATGACCTCACACAAACACTCGATTGTGGGAACAATCAATGGTGGTTTGAGACCAAACTACTTTTCATCCTGCAATTCACCTTGAGCCTACACGCGTCCTTTCTCCAAAACCATGGTTTGGATTGCGGCCCACCCTCGACTTCGTAAATATCAAGCACCTTCAATGCGAGGTGATCATCGACCTCATAATCTTGACAATGTTTCTAAATGGACGATCGAGATCTACTTCCAACAGTTCAAATTTATTCTGCCTTAGAAGATTTTCTAAGTATTCAAATGCTTCGACCTTTGCTCCTCCTTCGAGTTCATCTATCGGGTCTATTCTGCACTTATGAAAAACACTATCCCTTCTGAGATTTATCCTTATAGGATTTTTATTTCCCATGCACTCCTTACGTTTCTTGGATTTCTTCAAACTCAGATCTGAAGGATTTTTTATAAAAAAAATCTTCTCGCCCTCCTCGCGTTCCTCTTGGTCGATGCACACCTTGCAGAGCTCCTCTTTATAGAGTGTTATATAACTTTGTCTCTCTATGAACTCAACAAAAAGTTGTTCTTGTAGAAATATCTGAGGTTCTACGAGGCTTTTATTTAAGGTCTGTCCTTGACCTTAGTATGGCTCTAAGTTTCAACTGTATGGCTATCTTCTTTTACTATTTTAGGGAAAAAAACAATCATCTCACTTTCTGCTCATTATTTTAAAGGTTAGGTGCTCTTTTAAGGTGCCCTTGCAAGTGTTTTCTTATATCAATGTTAGAACATGCAATATAACTTAAAACACATAACACTACCTCTAGATATTGAACTTTAAAATGTTGATCTACACTTCTAAACATGCATAAAATTGACACAGGTATTTCTGGTCAACATGACCCTAGATAAACCCGCCTCGGGAAAAAGCAGTTTGAGATATATGTCTATATAATGATGATCAAAGTAAGAGATACAACAAGTAATGAAATGCAATGGAACTTGTATACATAGCAAGAACCTCACGAGTCTTGCCATAAGAATCAGAAAGAGAAGTGCCCAAACTGTGGTGCGCCCTCTCCCTTTGTTTCCCTCTGCACTAAAGTAAAGCGCCATAGCTCATCAGTAACCCAATGAATAAATACCTCCATGGGAATGTCCTCTCTTATGGTGCCTCTCCACTAAAATTGTCAGGGCTCGAATCCACCAAGAAGATATGCTACGAGGTAGCTGTTAGTCTTCTCAACATGTGCACCCTCCTCCTAGAATAAATGATCACCATAAATAAACAGAGCCAGAAACTAAATGTCTCTCTCCACATAAACAAGCACCCAATCTCTCCTCTCCCTATGCATCATAGCTCATCTCAATCTGACAAGTACTTCTCCTTTGATGAGCATATGAAGGATAATAAATGCGCCCTCCTCTCCTAGATGTGCCCCTACTCCATGAAAATGCTCCCTCTGAGAAATGGAAGCTATGGCTCCATGGAAATACTCTTCATGTAAGCTCAAACCAACCAAGAGAATCTTCTCAAGCTCTCAAGGGTTTTTCTAAAACCCTCATGAAGTGCACCCTCCTTCTCCTCAAGAAATATGCCCCTCTTCTCTTCTCCTAAACTCACAAGTGAAGAATGAATCTCAAAAATATCTTTACCCTCTCTTTAGCCTCCTCATGCCAACCCTAAAAGATCAATGGCCTATATTAGATCTAGCCAAGTCTAATCAATGGGTGAGATCAACTCCAATAATATCACTAAAGAAACCCACTTTCCTTAGTTTCTTTATGTCTATTAATTCACCCTCATTGTGAATTAATTGTCACTTTATGACTTAAGTGACATATTTCACTTTTGAATTAAAACTCCTAATTCAAAGTGAAATTAGGATCATAAAGTAAAGTTCAAGGGTAATAGTTTTCACCCTTTGTGCTTAGAGACTCATAATCACATGGGGACCACTTTCTAAGGTACCCAAATCTCAACAATCCCTCTTACCAAGGAAAGTGCTCGTCACCACCAATAACATCCCTATAGTGGACAACGTTTCCTCCTAGCATATGCTCGGTGAGTATGGTTGTACCCTGATCTCTGAAAGTGGACTTTGTCACATATCTACTCAATCTGTATGATCTATAAATGGCACTGACTCTCCATCTATCCAAGATCATCTAGAACTCGGAATCACACCAAGATCTCCACCTTGGTTTCCAACCAAGGATTTCCTCCTACTGCTAGCATATCCTAAGGAATGACTATACTTGGCATCTCACCAAGAGTCTCCCTCTCTTGGTCTCTCACCAAGAGTCATGAAATTGACCTCTTGCCAAGTCGCCTACACCTGAAGTGGATCCAAAACCTGATCTGCCCATCTCAGAAGCTATGAGAGGCTCAAGCCTCTGTGGTGCCCTACTGCTCCTCCTCCTCATCCTTTGATGAAATGAAGTTGTAGCACCCACTCTCCATCTACTCGACTACTCTAAAAATGTAGCTATACTAGGTGGACAAATCACCCACTCTGAAGATGTCCAACGATATTGAATCTGATTTCCCTTTGAATCACTTATGTGCGTCAAGCAGTCCTCATCAACTCTGTCTCCCCAAGTAATGCTAGAAGGTGTAATAGTAGATAAAGTAGTAATGAATGCACACTCTCTCACAAACTTCTCCTCGAACTCTATCTCCTCTGCTGTCACTGCTAACACACCCTACTTCTTCTTCTTCTTGGGACATTGTCCTCCATAGTGACCCATCTCTCCACAAGCAAAGCATCTCACTGTGATCATGTCTCGCTCTTCCCACTGTTGTTGCTTCTCTCTCCTCCCTATGGTGGGGACCCAAACTTGGGACCCTGCCGACCTCCATGATCGATCTTCTTCTTGCCCTTTCTCCAAAGAGAAAGGTTGTCATCACCAGAAACTGTTTGTTCCTGTTGCTGCTACTGTCCAGAAGTATCTGCTACAAGCCTAATCTCCTCTTGGATGAAGTCATGCCACATATTCTACCATGTAGGCATGACCTCCCTGGCAAGAATGCCCAGTACAAATGGACCCCACGATTTTGTGAAGCTATTCATAGCTTGCCTCACCAAAGATTTAGGGTTCACAACCTCTCTGATGGTTGCAAGATCATCTATGATCTTTATGTATCTACCAAGGAATGAAGTAACAGTCTCATCCTCGAGCATGTGAATTCCCCTGAGTCGGTCATGAAGAACCATCTTCTGGTTCTCATTAGATCTCTCATACAACTTGCACAAATATGCCCACATATCGTATGCACAAGTCTTCCTAGTCAAGTGGGGAATAATTTGATCTCTCATAGCATCACAAATGATCCTCTTTGCCTTGTTTTTCCTCCTCCTAAACTCTGCCACCAAGGTGGGTGTAGTTTCATGAATGGGAGGAACAACGGCCTCGACTATGTCCCATAGCTCGAGGTCCTCTAAGACAAAGACTATCCTCTTCTTCCAATGCGACCAATTTCTAGCCCCGACTAGCCTCTCCTCCACACGCATTTGAGATACTGACATGTTTACCAACTGCACTCACTCTGATGCTCCCAATGAAAAGGAATTCTCCCTCACTCCTGTCAACACAGGCGTGAAAAGAGGCAAGTGAATCCACGACATCACTCGTAATTAGTAGGTTTGAAAAGAGGTTGTCTCTACAACCTCACTCCTATCCATGTATGTGTGAAAAGAGGTTGTCCACAAGTGTTAAAAATCAGCCCAACCAAGCCTCCCACAACTATGCAAAAACACTATAAACTAGCTGTCCAAAATATGCCTTGAGTTGTGCAACTGACAATGAAGGAGACGTACCTTCATTTCTGAATTTTACCCACTGTTTTGGACTATAAACTTGTTGTCCAAAACAACCAACAAATCTGATATAAAAACTTCTCCAAACTGCTCTAAAAGTGCTCCAAAATCAACAATTCTAAGCCACCTTTGGCTTTGATACCATGTATAAATATCGTAGGTCCTATCAAGATTCCATCTAAGTTATGTCCTTGAACTTAGTATGGCTCTAAGTTTCAGCTATTTGGCTTTCTTCTTTTGCTGTTTTAGGATAGAAAACAATGACCTCACTTTCTGCTCAATGTTTTATAGGTTAGGTGCTCTTTTAAGGTGCCCTTGTAGGTGTTTTCTTATTTCAATGTTAGCACATGCAATATAACATAAAAAAAGATAACACTACCTCTAGATCTTGAAATTTAAGATGCTGATCTACACTTCTAAACATGCATAAAATTGACACAGGTATTTTTGGTAAACATGACCCTGGATAAAAACCTCCCGGGGAAAACCAGTTTGGGATATATGTCTATATAATGATTATAATAGAAAGAGATACAAAAACTAATGAAATACAATGGAACTTGTATACATAGTAATCTCCTCACGAGTCTTGCCACAAGAACCAGAAAGAGAAGTACCCAAACTATGGTACACCCTCTTCCTTTGTTTCCCTCTGCATTGAACTGAAGCACCCTAGCTCATCAGTAAACCAATGAAGAAATCCCTCCATGGTAATGTCCTCTCTTGTGCTGCCTCTCAACTAAAACTTTCAGAGCTCGAATCCTCCAAGCGGATCTGCTACCAGGTAGTTTTCGGTCCTCTCAACATGTACACCTTCCTCCTAGCATAAATGATCACCATAAATAAACAGAGTCAGAAACTAAATGTCTCTCTCCATAGAAACAAGCGCCCAAGCTCTCCTCTCCCTATGCATCAGACCTCATCTCAATTTGACAAGTCCTCCTCCTATGATGAGCTTATGAAGGATAATAAATGTGCCCTCCTCTCCTAGATGCACCCCTCTACCATGAAAACTATCCCTCTCAGAAATGGAAGCTATGGCTCCATGGAAATACTCTCCATGCAATGTAATGTACCTCAAATTTATCATAAAAAAAAAAAAATTATGACATAATTCAACTTCATTTAAGCCTAGAATTTAAAAGAAGGTAAGACACAATTTGATACTTAAAGACATCATTACACCAGTCTAGTTTACTTCAAACAAAAAATTGTCAAAGTAATCAGTTCTACACATTTAATTATGCTTCTGATTGCAAGTCCAGATCTTCATGACTGCTAGAACAATAAGTAACTTGATTGTTTTCTATGTGCGCATGTAAAGGCGAGATTATCATTTTTACTGTAGGAAATTCACTTTAACTCTCTATTAACATATGTACTTATTTCCACCTACAAGTATGTATATACACATATCTTTCTCTGTATAATAATTTAGGTACTTGTCATGCCCCATACACGGTGACCTATAATATGAACTATTATTATTATTATACTTCTATCCCGGATGAAGATCCTCCAATGTTCTCTACCAGTCCATACCTTACAGTATTTGAGTTGTTCCTATAACAATAATTCCTACTATGTTCCTACAGCTTTGTGAAGAAACAAAGGTCAATCGGGTTTCAGTGATCACAAGTGCCAAACAAAATGAAGGACCCTGTTGTTTGCTGAAATCCAAAATATGGAAAGACAGTGGGCCAACACTTCGGGGTTTCGGGGTTCAGGGTTTCACGAGTACAAAAGCCAAACATCAACACACACAACAACTCCTGAAATTGTGAAAGGTGACCAGTACTTCGGGATTTCAAAGTTTAGCATTTCGCGAGTACAAGTGCCCAAACAACACACAAGAACTTCCGAAAATGCGAAATGGGAAAGGTAGGACCCGCATTTCAGGGTTTCAGGGTTCAGAACTTCATGAGTTCCGGTGTCGAAAAATGAACAATAACGAACTTCCGAAAATGCGAAAAAGGAAAGGTGGGTCCCGCATTTCAGGATTTCAGGGTTCAGAACTTCGCGAGTTCAGGTGTCGAAATATCAACATAAACAAACTTTTGAAAATGCGAAAAAGGAAAGGTGGTTCCCACATTTCATGATTTCGGGGTTCGGAACTTCGCGAGTTCTGGTGTCCAAACATCAACAAGAGCAAACTTCCGAAATGCGAAAGGAAAGAAAGGTGAGACCCGTATTTCAGGATTTCAAGGTTCAGAACTTCGCGAGTTCCAGTGTCCAAATATCAACATAAACAAACTTTAGAAAATGCGAAAAAGAAAGGAACTAACATTTCGAGATTTCGGGATTCAGTGTTTCAGGGTTTCAAATGCCAAACAACAACATACAACAACTCTCGAATTATGAAAGGTGAAAGGGTGTGGGACCAACACTTCAGGACTTCAGGATTCGGGGTTTCGGGGTTTGGAAAAGCAAGAGAACTTCGTATAAATGTAATGAGCATGTCCCGAATGCCGAAATTCACATTATTTTCATAATTCTCATATTTTTTCCTTGTACTGGTATTCTTACTTTCATCTTGTGAAATAGTAGGTGTAGAAGGATTCAACATTCGTTTACTTATCAGAATTTCCAAAAAAATCTAACTTCTGAGTTTTATACGAATATAATCTATAAAAGGGTACAATAGGGTAACAGGTTCTGTAAAAGGTAACTCCTATTATGTTTACTTAGAGCCTGTTTAAACGATGGATTAAATGTCAACAATACTAGATCTGTGCATTTATGTAAATACATTAATAAAAATATCATTCCATCAGAGTTTGCAAATTATAATTGATAATATGCGGGATCTGAGTTTGGTTTCCGGGGGTTCCCAGAATTCTTTAAATTTCCAAATTTTGTACATCTAGTATTTTGAATTCAGATTAAACCTAACCCTCAGATTGACTAGCTTTCTTAAAATCAACTCCTATAAAAATAAATTTGCCTAGTACTTCTGGATTTCGAGAGGGACCACTCCAGAATTTAGACTTTGATTGTACATTTAATACCACGATAAATGTCATCCATTGAAAGAATTATTTTAAAATTTAGAAAAAATTAGATGCATAATATTAGTTACACACAAAACATCCAAGAAAAGAGAACGAAAGGTTTACATTAATGCAATTAGATATAATCACTCAACAGATACCTGCCATCAATCAAAACATAGCCATTCAAAATAGAGAGGGGTAGATCAACATATCTGAATCCAATCCACGGGAAGACAAAGGGAACATCCACGTTCCTCCCAACTGTAGAACAAGGCAACCAAAGTCACATTCTCGATTCACCCCCTAGCCTGACCATGAATCCATGAGGGCAAACTTGGAAACTCCTTAGCAATGTCCTTCCATTCCAACAGTTATCCTCTTGCCTCACACTTACTCAACAATGCTCATAACAACAAGGAAAATCTATTTCAGCAGGATCCTCTTGCCTCACACTCAATTTTTTAGTGTTCATAACAGCAAGCGAGCTCAAAAATATTTTTCCCGAGCATACTTGACAGCAACCTGCCTGCTCACATATGTTATTTATCAATTTTTCCCAGGTGTTTTTCCCTCCTTTGGGGATTTTCGTAGCTTTCTTAATAATCATTCCAGTGGCCAAATATCTGATTTTCCACTTGTAATAATCATCCCAAAGACAGTTCCAACTTGTTCCCCACTCATAGAGTCATGGTCAGCTGATTTTTTTAACATGGCTGTTCCATTTGTCCTCCTGCAGTTAATATAAATATTTTGTTGTGATACAAGTGTCATTTTCAAATAGTTAGTTGAGTCCAAATAGATCTCTGCCAAACAGTCACAATAATTAAATACAATTATTAAATTCGAAATTCGAAATTGCCATAAATGGAAAAAACTTTCCAGATTCGAATTCGCCAAAAACGGAAATAAATTTCTAGCACACAAAAAATAAAAATATTTTATTTTTGGGGGATGTCCCATCCTTTGCCCCTTCAGTAAAACACTTTTCTCAATGTTCGTTCCTCTTCTGGAATAGGATTGGATGAGGTTTCCGTAAATCTCCCTCCAATTCCCAAGTGGCTTCCTTAGGACTAAAGTGCTTCCATTGCAACTTTACCTGAGCGACGACTCTGTTTTGAAATGATATTTCTCTCTGGTCTAGAATATGCAGGGGTTCTACCTGGAACTCCCCTGTGGGTTCCACTTGCACCAAGTTCCAATCAATCATATGAGTAGGATCATGAATATATTTTTTCAGCAAAGAAACATGAAATACATTATGAATTCTTAGATTAGCTGGAAGTGCAAGCTGATATGCTACGGGTCCAATTCGAGCTAGTATCTCGAAGGGCCCACAAAACCTGGGTGCCAACTTGACACATTTCCCCACCTTCAGCGAGATTTTTTGGGCTTTGACCTTCAAATAAACATGGTCTTCCACTTGAAATTCCAAGTGTCTTATTTTCTGATCTACATAGCTCTTTTGTTTGTCCTGTGCTTATTTCAAGTTCTGTTGTACCCTTTTTACCATGTTCTCCATTTCTTAGAGTATGTCTAGTCCAACCATGAGTCTGTCAGCCAGGTTATCCCAGCTAATTGGATTTGTACACTTTCTACCGTACAATATTTCGAAAGGGCTCAACTTAGTCGAAGTTTGGTACCCATTGCTATATGTAAATTCTACCAAGTGTAGGTAGTCTTCCCACTTGTTTGGTTTTGTTCTTACATACATGCGGAGCATATCCTCTATGATTTGGTTTGTCCTTTCGGTTTGTCCATCCATTTGTGGATGATAACTCGTACTAAAATTCAAATTAGTATTTAGCCTTGTAAAAAATTCCATCCAAAAAGCGGATGTGAATTTTACGTCTCTATCTGAAATCACCATTTTAGGAATACCATGCAGTCTAAAAATTTCTTTTATGAATATTTCAGCAATGTTAATAGCTTTAAAAGTAGACTTTATAGGAATAAAGTGTGCAGTCTTACTAAGTTTATCGATTACAACCATGATAGAATCATTCTGTTTCTGAGCTTTAGGCAAACCTGTTATAAAGTCCAGCGATATGGTCTCCCATTTCCTGTTGTTTCGCCCTTCATATTAGGCCAGTAAAATAGTTTTCTGAGTTTTGTTATTGTTTTCTGGTAGCCTGGATCGCTAGAATACAGTTTCTTATGCACTTCATCTAAAATAGTTAATTTTAGCTCTGTTGAATGTGGTATGAAAAGTCTGTTTTTAAATCTTAATAGTCCCTCCTTCTGGATACTTATATCCAGTTCATCTGAGTTTGTGCTACTATTTTGTAATTATACCATCATCTTAGTGTAATTTTTGTTGGTAATACCTGCCATTTTTATTCTTTGTTCCAGATCACTTTCTGCCCTGCTGATATTTATCTCAAATAACCCATGGATTCTGCGGCTTAAAGCATCTGCTACTTTATTTTCCTTACCCTTGATATGTATGACCTCGAAGTTGAATTCGCTCAAGAAGGCTAGCCACCTTGCTTGTCTTGCATTAAGGTCTAGCTGGTTAAACAGATATTTCACTCCACTATTATCAGTCAATAGTAAGAATTTTCTGCCCATTATATAGTGTTACCACATTTTTAAGGCATGTATTACTACTACCAATTCTAAGTCATGAGTGACATAGTTTCGCTCATGTTCCTTTAATTTTCGGGACTCATAACAAATCACATGCCCTTCCTGAGTTACAAAACCACCTAGTCCCTCTTTACTTGCATCAACACATACTGTGAAGTCTTTATCTGGGTCTGCTACCTTCAAAATGGATGTCGATGTCAATAATTATTTTATCTTGTTAAAACTGTCATGACACTTTTCCGACCAGTTAAACTTGGTCACTTTCTTTTGTAATGCCGTGATAGGGTAGGCTATCTTGAAGAACCCTTATATAAATCTACGATAATATCCAGTGATTCCCATGAATGATCAGATATCTTCCACATTCTTAGGCACTGTCCATTCCATAATGTATTTTATCTTTTTTGGGTCTACGACAATGCCTTTCGAGGAAATGAAATGTCCTAAATATTGTATTTCTTTTTGTTAAAAGTCACATTTCTGAAACTTTGTGTATAGCTTATGTTTCCTTAGTGTTTGCAAAACTATGCTTAGGTGTTCATCATGTTCCTCCTCCATTTTAGAATAGACCAGAATATCGTTGATAAATACTACTATGAACTTGTCTAAGTACTGGCTAAAAATGTTGTTCATCAAGAACATAAATGTGGCTGGTGCGTTAGTGAGTCCGAAAGGTATGACTACAAACTCGTAGTGTCTATATCTGGTACGAAAATGATTTGAATTTATGTAGGAACACAATGAAATACAAAAATACACATAAACACAGAGATGTAGTGGAAATAAGACTTCATTTCATTAATAACAAATGACTGAAATATGCTTACAGATAGAATGGAAATAAACTAGCTAGGGCGTTGGTAGCTTATCTCTGAGAAGAGATGTGGTCGCTACTCGCAATCGTGAGAAGATGATTACAATGAGGCTTTAAAGGACCTTTTATAATAAATGGTAATGCCAAAAGTCCTAGACATCCAAAAACCTAACCCTGGGAGATGAAGCACCAAAATTCATGTGGGCCCCGTTTGGGTAAGTTGGTGCATCAACTTCCCGGGGTCGTAACTTTTGCATACAATATCCGTTTTAGGCATATGATAGCTCATTGGAAAGATCTATCCGATGCCTACAATGCTCGAGAAAAAATGGAATCATTAGATGATATTTTGCAACTGCTAGTGACTTATTGGCACAACACTCACTTGTGTTGTGAGTGGAGCTCTTATGGGACTCACACCAGTTCCTCGTGTCCTTTTTTGGCTTCGTGGTGTTGTTCTTTGCTTGTGGCTTTGGCAGGTTGTCCTGGGATGCCCCACCTTGGCTTGGTCCTTTGTTTTTTGGTTTGGGAGTACCTTTCCTGTGCTTTTGATTTGCAGACCCAAAGTCTCGCTTCTTCTGTTTGAACTTCTGCTCAATCTTGGCAACATATCGGTATGCCACACCAAGTGAGGAGATGTCGAGGAAATCCATTTCCTCCTGAATGTATATGTGAAGACAACTGCGGTACTTTAACACCAAATGTTTCTTTGAATCTTTGATACCCAACTTTTTGCGTAGGGTATGAAACAGATTCGTCATTTCATGCACATCTTGGTCCCTTTGCTACCGCAACGTAGTCCATTGTATGTATTTTTCCTCATAGCTCCCCACAGGATAATATTGTTCCTTGATGGCGTCTCGGAAAGAATTTCAAGTGGGTGCAGCCGAGAACAAAGAGGGTTCTCCCTCGCCCTCTTGCTCCGAGTAGGTTTCCCACTAGTCCTTGACATGGGGGGCGGCTTTGAGGAGTGCGAAAATAATCTTTTCTCGGTCGGAAAAGTCATGACCCGAAAAATATCCTTCTAATAGATTCAACCATCCATCTACAACATATGCATCTATTTGTCCATTAAATATGGGAATGTCAAAGTTTACTTGTACCTGAAAAGTAGTGGCACCTCCAGAGTGGCTTTTGGATGTCGATGCACCGCCAGTCGGAATCCGTTGAAGAATATGGGCAAAGTTGTCCATCATCACGTTCCTTTGTTTCTCAAGGGCCTCCTCCAGCAAAATTTTGATAGGATCTCTTGCTCCCTCATCTTTATTTTCTTCCCCCATAGGAGTTCATCGGGGTTTGAGAGGCTAATCTTGCAAAGGTTCAACCAGATCGAGCCCCAACTCCTTATACCCCGATCTCATTGGGGACATGCAAAGAAGGATCGAGAATGAGTAGACCGCTCTGATACAACTGATCTGGATTTATGTAGGAACACAATGAAATATATAAATACACATAAACACAGAGATGCAGCGGAAATAAGACTTCATTTCATTAATAACAAATGACTGAAATATGATTATAGACAGAATGGAAATAAACTAGCTAGGGCATTGGCTAGTGTGGCACTCGATGTTGATCATGTTGTTTCTTGTACTTAGCATTGGCTCTCTCCAAGATGTCATGAACCTGTTGGCGGATTTGTTGAATGTTCTCAATGAATTTGTTTGCCTTATCCGCCTCAGACTGGACATGAGTTGAATCTTCCTGAGTAGCCACAAATGGCATGGCTATGTCAATGGGACATAGTGGCTAGAATCCCAAGCCCACTTGAAAGTTGAGCTATGGAGAGCCCGGTTGTAGCTGTGTTGTACATAGGGGAGGATCTTATCCCATGTGTGTGGATGCTTTGAATTGTACATTCGTAGAATGTGTACGATCATCTGGTTGACGACCTCTGTCTGTCCCTCAATTTGTGGATGGAAAGTTGTGGACTTGGTGAGCTTGGTGTCCAACATCGACCAGACGCTGGACCAAAATCTACTGTGGAACCTACTGTCCCGATATGAGATGATAGACTGTGGGATCCAAAATTGTACCCACACTCGTTCAAGGAAGATCTTAGCAGTGGATTCTACTGTGATGTTCTTCTTGCAGGCCATCATAATAGACATCTTCGAGAATCGGTCGACGACCACAAAAACACAGTCATTGCCATGCTTAGTAGAAGGAAGGCCCGACATGTAATCCATAGAGATGGATTCCCAAGGTCGACTAGGGGTAGGAAGCAGAGTATAGAGGCCTTGCTTCTTCATGGTCAGTTTGGCAATGGCGCAAACAGTGCAGTACTTGATGTACTTCCCGACATATTGTCGAAGGTTCGGCCAATATAAATACTTTTGCAATACTTCCATGGTTTTCTCGACCCCGAAATGCCCAGCGACTCGACTGTAGTGCGCCTCCCAAATCATCTTGGCACACTCACTTGAAGGAACACAAATGTGTCCCAAGTGACAAAGCAGGGCATCCTGGAGTTGACAATTGGGAACTTGCTTACTCTCCTAGAGTGTATTGTATGTGTGGCCGAATTCTGGATCACTTGTGTAGAGAAGAAACCAATCGGAAGTCTCGTGCCTACAAGAGTTGAGCACAGTGGTTAGCACCACGATGGTGGTCGACTGAGGCAGTCTGCAACATTATTGGTGCTACCTTTTTTGTACTTAATTTTCAAATGAAATTTTTGCAGGTATGTGGACCACTTCTGATGGCGATCGTTCTGCAAATTCCCTTGTGTCTGTATGAACTACAGGGGTCGGTGGTCTGTGTGGATGATCGTTTCCTTTCCCAAAATGTAATGCTTCCATTGCTGACAAGCCTGCACAATGGAATACTTTTCTTTGTCATAAGTGGGATACATCCGGACTGTGTCGGAAAGTGTCTCACTATGATATGCCACTGGATGCCCATGTTGAGTAAGGACTGCCCCAATAGCATAGTCAGAGGCATCTGTCTCGATCTCAAATGGTTGTTGCAAGTCTGGTAATGTGAGCATTGGTGTAGAGAAGAGGCTATGTTTCAACTCCCCGAACACCTTCTGTTGAGATTCAGACCAAAGGAATTTTTCTTTAGCTCCTCCCTTGGTGACTTGACTCAAGGGCCAAGTGATATGAGAGAATCCCAACACAAACCTGTGGTAGAAATTAGCAAGACCTACAAAGATGCGGAGCTCTGTTAGGGTGGCTGGGGCTGGCCAATCCTGAATGACTTGGATCTTTTCTAGATCCACATGCACCCCCCACTCAATAATATTGTATCCCAGATACTGAACCTGGGTTATGCCAAAAGTGCATTTCTCCAAATTGGCACAAAACTTGTGTTTTCGCAGTGTTTGGAGGACCTGTCGGATATGGTGGAGGTGCTCTTCCCAAGTCTGGCTGAAGATCAAAATGTCATCCAAGTACACCACTACAAATGAGTTGGTGAATGGCTGCAAGATGTCGTCCATTAACCTCATGAAGGTTGCACGAGCATTCGTAAAAGGCCCTCCTTGGATTTGACTGCAGTCTTCCACACATCAGAGGGTTCGATTGGTACCTGGTGATACCCAGAATTCAAGTCGATCTTGCTAAAATATTTTTCCCCCTTGAGTTGGTCTAGAAGGTCATCAATCTGTGGGATCGGGTACCTATTCCAAACAGTGATATTGTTCAGTGCCCGATAGTCAATGCAGAGTCTCCAAGTCCCATCCTTCTTCTGCACCAATACGATCGGGCTCCCACAGGGCGATGAACTCAGCCGGATGTGACCTTTCTGCAA
Source organism: Picea engelmannii (assembly GCA_009831015.1). NCBI lineage: Eukaryota > Viridiplantae > Streptophyta > Pinopsida > Pinales > Pinaceae > Picea > Picea engelmannii. The sequence continues at coordinate 370,022 of ML785093.1, read as the reverse complement.
TAGCTCTTGAATCTGCCTCTTGATTTCATCATTCTCTAGGACAGAGCGCCGGTAGATGGGTCCATTGGGCAGCGGTGCACCTGGAGTCAGATCGATGGGGTGCTTGACCTGGCAGTGTAGAGGCACCCCTGCGGGGGAGGTGAAGATTTCCTCGTACTTCTCCACGACCTTATCCATCTATTTTTTTCATGCAGTGGGGCCTTGTCTTGAGGTCATGGCCATAGTCTTCTGCTTACTGCATTGTTTTGCAGTAACCAAAGATATGGTTGTAGGCAGTGCTATCTCTGGTATCCTGTACAACTTATTTCCCAAAGTAATAATAACAGCACAAGGCTTGGACTCATACACAACATGTCACTTCCACAATTACGGTTAGCATAATAATACATCAGAAACATCAAGAGGAGCAATGTCACCTAATACCTCATCCGTGAAGGGCTTGATTTTGTAGGGAAGGCGACATTGTCGACTGACGCAGAGGTCTCATCCTTGGTGCAACCATCCGATGGTGTATGGTTTTGGGTGTGTTGTGGTCGGCAAGCCCAACCGCTTCATGACCTCTACCGAGATGAGGCTCTTCTGGCTCCCGCTGTCGACAATGAACTACAACAGGGAACCCTTTACCCACATCTTAGAATGGAAGAGATGCCCTGCCTCCTCTAGATCTTCTGGTTCCTCCTTCTAGATCTTTGTGATGGCAACAATGGCGTTGGGCTCCGCATCGATAACTTTCTTCCTCCTGTCATTCCCCTTGTTAGGTTCTGATTCAAAGTCGGCGCATGCATCCGATTCAGAAGCCTTCAACTCAACTACCAATGACTGCTTGGCCGAACTCTCACTTGTGTTGTGAGTGGAGCTCTTATGGAACTCACACCACTTCCCCGTGTCCTTTTTTGGCTTTGTGGTGTTGTTCTTTGCTTGTGGCTTTGGCGAGTTGTCCTGGGTTGCCCCGCCTTGGATTGGTCCTTTGTTTTGCAGTTTGGGAGTACCTTTCTTGTGCTTTTGATTTGCACACCCAAAGTCTCGCTTCTTTTGTTTGAACTTCTGCTCAATCTCCGCAGCATATCGGTATGCCACACCAAGTGAGGAGATGTCGAGGAACTCCATTTCCTCATGAATGTATTTGTGCAGACAATTGCAGTACATTAACACCAAATGTTTCTTTGAATCTTTGATACCCAACTTTGTACGTAGGGTATGAAACAGATTTGTCATCTCATGCACAACTTGGTCCCTTTTCTACCGCAACATAGTCCATTATATGTATTTGTCCTCATAGCTCCCCACGGGATAATATTGTTCCTTGATGGCAACTTGGAAAGAATTCCAAGTGGGTGCGGCCAAGAACAAAGAGGGTCGTCCCTCGCCCTCTTGCTCTGAGTAGGTTTCCCACCAGTCCTTGACATGGGGGGCGGCTTTGAGGAGTGAAAAAAATAATCTTTTCTTGGTTGGAAAAGTCATGAACCGAGAAATATCCTTCTAATAGATTCAACCATCTATCTACAGCATCTGCATCTAATTGGCTGTCAAATATGGAAATGTCAAAGTTTACTTGTACCTTAAAAGGAGTGGCACTTCCAGAGTGGCTTCTATATGTTGATGCACCGCTAGTCGGAATCCGTTGAAGAATCTGGGCAAAGTTTTCCATCATTGCGTTCCTTTGTTTCTCAAGGGCCTCCTTGAGCAACATTTTGATAGGATCTCATTCTCCCTCATCTTTCTTTTCTTCCCCCATAGGTGGTCATCGGGGTTTGCGAGGCTAATCTTGCAAAGGTTCAACCAGATCGAGCCCCAACTCCTTATACCTCGATCTCATTGGGGACATGCAAAGAAGGATCGAGAATGAGCAGACTGCTCTGATACCATTGATCTGGATTTATGTAGGAACACAACGAAATATAGAAATACACATAAACACAGAGATGCAGTGGAAATAAGACTTCATTTCATTAATAACAAATGACTGAAATATGCTTATAGACAGAATGGAAATAAACTAGCTAGGGCGCTGGCTAGTGTGGCACCCGATGTTGATCATGTCATTGCTTGTACTTAGCATTGGCTCTGTCTAAGATGTCATGAACCTGTTGGCAGATGTGTTGAATGTGCTCAATGAATTTTTTTGCCTTATCCACCTCAGACTGGACATGAGTTGAATCTTCCTGAGTAGCCACAAATGGCATGCCTATGTCAATGGGACATAGTGGCTGGAATCCCAAGCCCACTTGAAAGGGGTTGTGGCTAGTTGAGCTATGGAGAGCCCGGTTGTAGTTGTGTTGTACATAGGGGAGGCTCTCATCCCATCTGCATGGATGCTTTGAATTGTACATGCGTAGAATGTGTACGATCATCTGGTTGACGACCTCTGTCTGGCCATTAGTTTGCAGATGGAAAGCTGTGGACTTGGTGAGCTTGGTGTCCAACATCGACCAGAGGCTGGAACAAAATCTACTGAGGAACCTACTGTTCCGATACGAGATGAAAGACTGTGGGATCCCAAAGTGTACCCACACTCGTTCAAAGAAGAGTTTAGCAGTGGCTTCTGTTGTGATGTTCTTCTTGTAGGCCATCATAATGGACATCTTCGAGAATCGATCGACGACCACAAAAACACAGTCATTGCCATGCTTAGTAGAAGGAAGGCCCGACATGTAATCCATAGAGATGGATTCCCAAGGTCGACTAGGGATAGGAAGTGGAGTATAGAGGCCTTGCTTCTTCATGGTCGGTTTGGCAATGGACGAAGCAGTGCAGGACTTGATGTACTTCCCGACATCTTGTTGAAGGTTTGGCCAATAGAAATACTTTTGCAATACTGCCACGGTTTTCTCAACCCCGAAATGCCCAGCGACTCGATTGTAGTGCGCCTCCCAAATAATCTTGGCACACTCTCTTGAAGGAACACAAATGTGTCCCAAGTGAAAAAGCAAGGCAGCCTGGAGGTGAAAATTGGGAACTTGCTTACCCTCCAATAGTGTATTGTATGTGTGGTCGAATTCTGGATCACTTTTATAGAGAAGAGGCCAATCGGAAGTCTCGTTCCCACAAGAGTTGAGCACAGTGGTTATCGCCACGATGAGTGGTCGACTGAGGCAGTCTACAACATTATTGGTGCGACCTTTTTTGTACTTAATGTTCAAATGAAACTATTGCAGGTATGTGGAACACTTCTGATGGAGATCGTTCTGCAACTTCCCTTGTGTCTGTATGAACTGCAGGGGTCGGTGGTCTATGTGGATGACTGTTTCCTTTCCTAAAATGCAATGCTTCCATTTTCGACAAGCCTGCACAATGGAATACATTTCTTTGTCATAAGTGGGATACATCCAGACTGTGTCGGAAAGTGTCTCACTGTGATATGCCACTGGATGCCCATGTTGAGTAAGGACTTCCCCAATAGCATAGTCAAAGGCATCTGTCTCGATCTCAAATGGTTTTTTCAAGTCTGGTAATGTGAGCACTGGTGCAGAGCAGAGGAAATGTTTCAACTCCTCGAACGCCTTATGTTGAGATTCAGACCAAAAGAATTTTTCTTTAGCTCCTCCCTTGGTGACTTGATTCAAGGGCCAAGTGATATGAGAGAATCCCAACACAAACTTGCGGTAGAAATTGGCAAGACCTAAAAAGATGCGGAGCTCTGTTAGGGTGGCTGGGGCTAGCCAATCCCAAATGACTTGGATCTTTGCTAGATCCACATGCACCCCCCGCTCATCAATAATGTATCCCAGATACTGAACCTTGGTTATGCCAAAAGTGCATTTCTCCAAATTGGCACACAACTTGTGTTGTCGTAGTGTTTGGAGGACCTACCGGATATGGTGGAGGTGCTCTTCCCAAGTCTGGCTGAAGATCAAAATGTCATCCAAGTACACCACTACAAATGAGTTGGTGAATGGCTGCAAGATGTCGTCCATTAACCTCATGAAGGTTGCAGGGGAAGTCGTCAACCTGAAAGGCATGACCAACCATTCGAAAAGGCCCTCCTTGGATTTGAATGCAATCTTCCACACATCAGAGGGTTCGATTGGTACCTGGTGATACCCAAACTTCAAGTCAATCTTGCTGAAATATTTTTCCGCCTTGAGTCAGTCCAGAAGGTCACCAATTTGTGGGATCAAGTACCTATTCCGAACAATGATCTTGTTCAGTGCCCGATAGTCAATGCAGAGTCTCCAAGTCCCATCCTTCTTCTCCACCAATACGATCGGGCTCCCATAGGGAGATGAACTCGGCCGGATGTGACCTTTCTGCAACAGCTCCTGAATATACCTCTTGATTTCGTCATTCTCTAGGATAGAGCACTGATAGATGGGTCCACTGGGCAACGGTGCACCTGGGGTCATGTTGATGGGGTGCTTGACCTGGCAGTGTAGAGGCACCCCTGCGGGGGAGGTGAAGATGTCCTCGTACTCCTCCGTGACCTTATCGATCTGTTGTTTTCATGCAGTGGGGCCTTGTCTGGAGGTCATGGCCACAGTCTTCCGCTTTCCTTGAGGGTGGATCATTAGGAAAACAAATTTCCTGGTTTTGGAAATGAGCTTACTGCATTTTTTTGCAGTAACCAAAGAGATGGTGGTAGGCGGTGCTATCTTCGGTATCTTGTACAACTTATTTCCCAAAGTAATAATAACAGCATGAGGCTTGGAATCATACACAACATGTCACTTCCACAAGTACGGTTGGCATAATAATACATCAGAAACATCAAGAGGAGCAGTGTCACATAATACCTCATCCGTGAAGGGCTTGATGTTGTAGGGAAGGTGACATTGTCGACTGACGCATAGGTCCCGTCCTTGGTGCAACCATCCGATGGTGTATGGTTGTGGGTGTGTTGTGGTCGGCAAGCCCAACTGCTTCACAACCTATACCGAGCTGAGGTTCTTCTGGCTCCCGTTGTTGACAATGAACTGCAACGGGGAACCCTTTACCCACATCTTGGAATGGAAGAGATGCCCTGCCTCCTCTGGATCTTCTGGTTCCTCCCTCTAGATATTCGTGGTGGCAACAATGGCGTTGGGATCTGCATCGATAACTTGCTTCCTCCTTTCATTCCCCTTGTCAGGTTCTGATTCAGAGTCAGCGCATGCATCCAATTCAGAAGCCTTCAACTCAGCTACCAGTGACTGCTTGGCCCGACACTCACTTGTGTTGTGAGTGGAGCTCTTATGGAACTCACACCACTTCCCTGTGTCCTTTTTTGGCTTTGTGGTGTTGTTCTTTGATTGTGGCTTTGGCAAGTTGTCCTGGGCTGCCCTGCCTTCGCTTGGTCCTTTGTTTTGTTGTTTGGGAGTACCTTTCCTATGATTTTGATTTGCACACCCAAAGTCTCACTTCTTTTGTTTGAACTTCTGCTCAATCTTCGCAGCATATCGGTATGCCACACCAAGTGAGGAGATGTTGAGGAACTCCATTTCCTCCTGAATGTATCTGTGCAGACAACTGCGGTACTTTAACACCAAATGTTTCTCTGAATCTTTGATACCCAAATTTTTACATAGGGTATGAAATAGATTCGTCATCTCATGCACATCTTGGTCCCTTTGCTACCGCAACGTAGTCCATTGTATGTATTTTTCCTCATAGCTCCCCACAGGATAATATTGTTCCTTGATGGCGTCTTGGAAAGAATTCCAAGTGGGTGCGACCGAGAACAAAGAGGGTTGTCCCTCACCCTCTTGCTCTGAGTAGGTTTCCCACCAGTCCTTGACATGGGGGGCGGCTTTGAGGAGTGCGAAAATAATATTTTCTTGGTCGTAAAAGTCATGAACCGAGAAATATCCTTCTAACAGATTCAACCATCTATCTACATCATCTGCATCTATTTTGTTGTCAAACATGGAAATGTCAAAGTTTACTTGTACCTTAAAAGGAGTGGCACCTCCAGAGTGGCTTATGGATGTTGATGCACCGCCAATCGGAATCCGTTGAAGAATCTGGGCAAAGTTGTCCATCATCGCGTTCCTTTGTTTCTAAAGGGCCTCCTCGAGTAAGATTTTGATAGGATCTCATGCTCCCTCATCTTTCTTTCCTTCCCCCATAGGCGTTCATCGGGGTTTGCGAGGATAATCTAGCAAAGGTTCAACTAGATCAAGCCCCAACTCCTTATACCCCGATCTTATTGGGGACATGCAAAGAAGGATCGAGAATGAGAAGACCACTTTGATACCAGTGATCTGGATTTATGTGGGAACACAATGAAATATAGAAATACACATAAACACAGAGATGCATTGGAAATAAGACTTCATTTCATTAATAACAAATGACTGAAATATGCTTATAGACAGAATGGAAATAAACTAGCTAGGGCGCTGGCTAGTGTGGCACCCGATGTTGATCATGTCGTTGCTTGTACTTAGCATTGGCTCTGTCCAAGATGTCATGAACATGTTGGCGGATGTCTTGAATGTTCTCAATGTATTTGTTTGCCTTATCTGCCTCAGACTGGACATGAGATGAATCTTCCTGAGTAGCCACAAATGGCATGGCTATGTCAATGGGACATAGTGGCTGGAATCCCAAGCCCACTTAAAAGGGGTTGTAGCTAGTTGAGCTATGGAGAGCCCAGTTGTAGTTGTGTTGTACATAGGGGAGGGTCTCATCCCATGTGCGTGGATTCTTTGAATTGTACATGTGCAGAATGTGTACGATCATCTGGTTGATGACCTATGTCTGGCCATCAGTTTGTGGATGGAAAGTTGTGGACTTGGTGAGCTTGGTGTCCAACATCGACCAAAGGCTGGACCAAAATCTACTAAGGAACCTACTATCCCGATCTGAGATGATAGACTGTGGGATCCCAAAGTGTACCCACACTCATTCAAAGAAGAGTTTAGCAGTGGCTTCTACTGTGATGTTCTTCTTGCAGGCCATCATAATTGACATCTTCGAGAATCGGTCGACGACCACAAAAACACATTCATTGCCATGCTTAGTAGAAGGATGGCCGGACATGTAATCCATAGAGATGGATTCCCAAGGTCGACTAGGAGTAGGAAGCAGAGTATAGAGGCCTTGCTTCTTCATGGTCTATTTGGCAATGGTGCAAATAGTGTAGGACTTGATGTACTTCCTGACATCTTGTCGATGGTTCAGCCAATATAAATACTTTTGCAATACTGCCACAGTTTTCTCGAACCCGAAATGACCATCGACTCGACTGTAGTGCACCTCCCAAATAATCTTGGCACACTCTCTTGAAGGAACACAAATGTGTCCCAAGTGACAAAGCAGGGCAGCCTAGAGGTGAAAATTGGGAACTTGCTTACCCTCCAAGAGTGTATTGTATGTGTGGCCGAATTCTGGATGACTTGTGTAGAGAAGCGGCCAATCGGAAGTCTCGTGCCCACAAGAGTTGAGCACAATGGTTATCACCATGATGAGTGGTCGACTGAGGCAGTCTACAACATTATTGTTGCTACCTTTTTTGTACGTAATGTTCAAATGAAACTATTGCAAGTATGTGGACCACTTCTGATGGATATCGTTCTGCAACTTCCCTTGTGTCTGTATGAACTCCACGGGTCGGTGGTCTGTGTGGATGACCGTTTCCTTTCCCAAAATGCAATGCTTCCATTGCCGACAAGCCTACACAATGGAATACATTTCTTTGTCATAAGTGGGATACATCCGGACTGTGTCGGAAAGTGTCTCACTATGATATGCCACTGGATGCCAATGTTGAGTAAGGACTACCCCAATAGCATAGTCAGAGGCATCTGTCTCGATCTCAAATGGTTGTTGCAAGTCTGGTAATGTGAGCACTGGTGCAGAGCAGAGGCAATGTTTCAAGTCCACGAATGCCTTCTGTTGAGATTCAGACCGAAAGAATTTTGCTTTAGCTCCTCCCTTGGTGACTTGACTCAAGGGCCAAGTGATATGAGACAATCCCAACACAAACTTGTGGTAGAAATTGGCAAGACCTAAAAAGTTGTGGAGCTCTGTTAGGGTGGCTGGGGCTGGCTAATCCCAAATGACTTGGATCTTTGCTAGATCCACATGCACCCCCCGCTCATCAATAATGTATCCCGGATACTGAACCTGGGTTATGCCAAAAGTGCATTTCTCCAAATTGGCACACAACTTGTGTTGTCGTAGTGTTTGGAGGACCTGTCGGATATGGTGGAGGTGGTCTTCCCATGTTTGGCTGAGGATCAGAATGTCATCCAAGTACACCACTACAAATGAGTTGGTGAATGGCCACAAGATGTCGTCCATTAGCCTCATGAAGGTTGCAGGGGCATTCGTCAACTCGAAAGGCATGACCATCCATTCGAAAAGGCCCTCCTTGGATTTGGATGCAGTCTTCCACACATCAGAGGGTTCGATTGGTACCTTGTGATACCCAAACTTCAAGCCGATCTTGCTCAAATATTTTTCCCCCTTGAGTTGGTCCAGAAGGTCATCAATCCATGGGATCAGGTACCTATTCCGAACAGTGATCTTGTTGAGTGCCCGATAGTTAATGCAGAGTCTCCAAGTCCCATCCTTATTCTGCACCAATACGATCGGGCTCCCACAGGGTGATGAACTCGGCCGGATGTGACCTTTCATCAACAGCTCCTGAATCTGCCTCTTGATTTCGTCATTCTCTAGGACAAAGCGTTGGTATATGGGTCCATTGGGCAGCGGTGCACCTGGGGTCAGATTGATGTGGTGCTTGACCTGGCAGTGTAGAGGCACCCATGCGGGGGAGGTGAATATGTCCTCGTACTCCTCCATGACCTTATCCATCTGTTGTTTTCATGCAGTGGGGCCTTGTCCGGAGGTTATCGCCACAGTATTCCGCTTTCCTTGAGGGTGGATCATCACGAAAACAAATTTCCTGGTTTTGGAAATGAGCTTACTGCATTTTTTTGCAGTAACCAAAGAGATGGTGGTAGTCGGTGCTATCTTCGGTATCCTGTACAGCTTATTTCCCAAATTAATAATAATAGCACGAGGCTTGGACTCATACACAACATGTCACTTCCACAAGTACGGTTGGCCTAATAATACATCAGAAACATCAAGAGGAGAAATGTCACATAATACCTCATCCGTGAAGGGCTTGATGTTGTAGGGAAGGTGACATTGTCAACTGACGTGGAGGTCCCGTCCTTGGTGCAACCATCCGATGGTGTATGGTTGTGGGTGTGCTGTTGTCGGCAAGCCCAACTGCTTCACAACCTCTACCGAGATGAGGTTCTTCTTGCTCCCACTGTCAACAATGAACTGCAACGAGGAACCCTTTACCCACATCTTGGAATGGAAGAAATGCCCTGACCCGCCTTGGCTTGGTCCTTTGTTTTGCGGTTTGGGAGTACCTTTCCCGTGCCTCTGATTTGCAGACCCAAAGTCTCGCTTCTTCTGTTTGAACTTCTGATCAATCTTGGCAGCATATTGGTATGCCACACCAAGTGAGGAGATGTCAAGGAACTCCATTTCCTCCCGAATGTATCTGTGCAGACAACTGCGGTACTTTAACACCAAATGTTTCTCTGAATCTTTGATACCCAACTTTGTGTGTAGGGTATGAAACAGATTCGTCATCTCATGCACATCTTGGTCCCTTTGCTGCCGCAATGTAGTCCACTGTATGTATTTATCCTCATAGCTCCCCAAGGGATAATATTGTTCCTTCATGGCGTCTCAGAAAGAATTAGAAGTGGGTGCGGCTGAGAACAGAGAAGGTTCTCCCTCACCCTCTTGCTCCGAGTAGGTTTCCCACCAGTCCTTGACATGGGGGGCGGCTTTGAGGAGTGCAAAAATAATCTTTTCTCGGTTGGAAAAGTCATGAACCGAGAAATATCCTTCTAATAGATTCAACCATCTATCTACAACATTTGCATCTATTTCTCCGTCAAATATGGGAATGTCAAAGTTTACTTGTACCTTAAAAGGAGTGGCACCTCCAGAGTGGCTTCTGGATGTCGATGCACAGCCAGTCGGAATCCGTTGAAGAATCTGTGCAAAGTTGTCCATCATCGCATTCCTTTGTTTCTCGAGGGCCTCCTTGAGCAACATTTTGATAGGATCTCCTGCTCTCTCATACTTATTTTCTTCCCCCATAGGCTAATCTTGCAAAGGTTCAATCAGATCGAGCCCCAACTCCTTATACCCCGATCTCATTGGGGACATGCAAAGAAGGATCGAGAATGAGCAGACCGCTCTGATACCATTGATCTGGATTTATTTAGGAGCACAATGAAATATAGAAATACACATAAACACAAAGATGGAGCGGAAATAAGACTTCATTTCATTAATAACAAATTACTGAAATATGCTTACAGACAGAATGGAAATAAACTAGCTAGGGCACTGGTAGCTTATCTCTGAGAAGAGATGTGGCCGCTACTCACATCCATGAGAAGATGATTACAATGAGGCTATGAAGGTCCTTTTACAATAAATAGGAATGCCAAAATTCCTAGACATCCAAAAACCTAACCCTGGGAGATGAAGCGCCAAAAGTCATGTGGGCCCCGTTTGGGTAAGTTGGTGCATCAACTTCCCGGGGTCGTAACTTTTGCATACGATCTCCGTTTTAGGCATATGATAGCTCATTGGAATGATCTATCTGAGGCGTACAACGCTTAAGACAAAATAGCATTGTTAGATGGTATTTTTCAATAGCAACATACCCAAAAAAACATCGTTTAGGGGCTCAAAATGGCCCCGGAAGTTCAGGACTCGAAAAAACTGCTAAAAATAGTAAATTGTGCAAAAACTGGAAAACTTAAAGAAGCAATGGTGGGGGTCCAAGTGGAATAGGTGGGTGGCCACCAATATCCACCTGGATCAGAAAAGCTATTTTGTTTATGTCCTGGTCCTTTATCCTAACTTGATGATAACCAGATAGTAAATCCAATTTTGAGAAGATCTTGGCCCCACCAACTTGATTGAACTGATAATTTATCCTGGGTAAGGGTTATTTGTTCTTAATGGTCACCTTGTTCAGTTGTCTATTATCGGTACATAGTATTAGAGTACCGTCTTTCTTTTTCACAAAGAGGACTGGTGCTCCCCATGGCGAGACACTTGGTCTGATATACTCTTTGTCCAACAATTCCTGTAATTGTATTTTTAATTCTGTCAATTCTGGTAGACTCATTCAGTAGGGTGATTTTGAGATGGGGGCTGATCTGGGTAGTAAGTCTATGGAGAAATGTATTTCTCTCCTAGGAGGCAATTCTGGTATCTCATCAACAAACATGTCTCTGAATTCACATAGGACAACAAAGTCTTCTAACTTGGGCTTATCTTCTTTTTCTAATAGATTCGTTACTTGGATGGCGTAAACTCGACATCCCTTTCTAATACATTTCCTGAATTGCATCGCTGGAACTTTTCTGACTGACACAGGTTTTGGTATGCCTTGGGCTATTCTAACAGTGCCAAAATTATCTTTGTAGCTAAGTATCTTTGTATAACAGTCTAGTACTGCTTTGTGTTGTTCCAACCAATACATCCCGATAATCATATCATAAGATCCTAATGGTAGGATGTTCAGATTGGTCCTTATCTTTTGACCATCTAAGTTGAACTCAAAATAAAAAATAAAGTTAACTACTTTTCTTTTAGCACCTGTTGCTAGTTGTAGAAGCCAAGATTTTTCGTGCTTTTGTTTCTTATGTTTATTCAACTCTACTACATCAGGAGTAATATAATTTAATGTAGCTCCAGGGTCAATTAAAATAGATATTCAAGTGTCATGGATTTTACCTTCGATTTCTACCACCGAAGACTAGTGGTTATCTTGTCGACCATCTATGGCTGCAATTATTTGATGTAGACTTTTTCCCATGTCTCCCACTGTCGAGGCATCCTGCAAATTGTGGATAGTAATGTTGTTTGCTACAATTAAACATGGACATTTCCTCCTTAGATGAGGCTCTCCACACTTGATGATAACCAGATAGTAAATCCAATTTTGAGAAGATCTTGGCCCCACCAACTTGATCGAACTGATCATTTATCCTGGGTAAGGGTTATTTGTTCTTAATGGTCACCTTTTTCAGTTGTCTATTATCGGTGCATAGTCTTAGAGTACCGTCTTTCTTTTTCACAAAGAGGACTGGTGCTCCCCATGGCGAGACACTTGGTCTGATATATTCTTTGTCCAACAATTCCTGTAATTGTATTTTTAATTCTGTCAATTCTAGTAGACTCATTCGGTAGGGTGATTTTGAGATGGGGGCTGATCTGGGTAGTAATTCTATGGAGAAATGTATTTCTCTCCTAGGAGGCAATTCTGGTATCTCATCAACAAACATGTCTCTGAATTCACGTAGGACAGCAAAGTCTTCTAACTTGGGCTTATCTTCTTTTTCTAATAGATTCGTTACTTGGATGGCGTAAACTCGACATCCCTTTCTAATACATTTCCTGAATTGCATCGCTGGAACTTTTCTGACTGACACAGGTTTTGGTATGCCTTGGGCTATTCTAACAGTGCCAACATTATCTTTGTAGCTAAGTATCTTTGTATAACAGTCTAGTACTGCTTTGTGTTGTTCCAACCAATACATCCTGATAATCATATCATAAGATCCTAATGGTAGGATGTTCAGATTGGTCCTTATCTTTTGACCATCTAAGCTGAACTCAAAATAAAAAATAAAGTTAACTACTTTTCTTTTAGCACCTGTTGCTAGTTGTAGAAGCCAAGATTTTTCGTGCTTTTGTTTCTTATGTTTATTCAACTCTACTACATCAGGAGTAATATAATTTAACGTAGCTCCAGGGTCAATTAAAATAGATATTCAAGTGTCATGGATTTTACCTTCGATTTCTACCACCGAAGACTAGTGGTTATCTTGTCGACCATCTATGGCTGCAATTATCTGATGTAGACTTTTTCCCATGTCTCCCACTGTCGAGGCTTCCTGCAAATTGTGGATAGTAATGTTGTTTGCTACAATTAAACATGGAAATTTCCTCCTTAGATGAGGCTCTCCACACTCCCAACACTTTAATGGCTCGTGGGAGTTGTCCCCAAACTTCTTTGTTCCTAGGTTTACCAGTTTACCGCTACCTTGCGTAATCAGATGATTGGAGTGAAATTCCTTCCTTAGAAAACTTTTTGCTGCATTCTGATAAGGAGTTGGATAGTATCCCTTCTTCCGCTGGTGCATTCCATATTGCTTCTTATCCTTACAGGTATTGGGAAACTCTACCCATTGTTTATACTAGTCATAGCACATTCGTTCCTTCTTGAATGCCTCACTCAAGGATTTGGGGTTGTCAAACTCAATTCTGTCTCAGTAAGCCTGTGGTAAATAGCTTAAGAATCGGTGGATTTTTACCTTATCCTCTCGGATGTATGGTACGAAACTTAGTAGTTCCAAAAAATGATTTATAAGGTCCTCCACCATCATTTGTTCAAGTCGTAACTCATAAAATTATTTCGTCTTCCTTTCATAATAGCTTTTAGAAAGGTATTGTTTCTTAAAATACTTCTTAAAGTCGAACCATTCCAATTGTTTCTCCTTTAGGCCCTTGGTCAATTTCAGGTCCTTCCACCAAATGTTGGCCTTCCCCTTCAGATTGTAGATGCCTATTCTGACCTTCATGTTGCTAGAATAGTTGTAGATTTGGAATTATTTTTTTATGTCCAACAACCATGCCTCGACTTCTTCTCCCATCCTGGATTCTCCATCAAAAGTAGTTGGTTTAATATTTTTTAATTCTCCTTCCAATTGGTTTGTTTGTTTTCTTTTTTTGTCTGGTATGGTTTTGTCTTCAGCTGAAGGTGTCCCTTCAGATGAACTGTCTCCTTTTTCTATTTTCGCACTAAAATTATTAGAGGCCCTTTTGCTGACCTCTTCCTCAGTGTTATCATGTTTTGGGATTTTATTGGTTACTATACTATGTAGAAGGACTTCATTTATCTCTTGTTGTTCTTGTTGTGCCTTCTTCAATTTTTCATTGTTGGCCTTGAAAACCTATAGTTCAACGATAAGGTTCCTCATTGTTTCCAAGACCTCTGTGGGTGAGCTTCCATCACTGTTCTGTCTTGGATATCTAGGAGGTCCTTGCTGTGGATTCTCTTCCATCCTGATTTTTGCACCTTCTTGAGCTTCCATTTTTCATCACAAAACAGAAAAGGCTTTCTGTCTGTAACCACAAGATTTATTAGTATTTCAAAAATCAGAATATATACTAAGCAATTAATGTGGCCCTGTTCAGGCCCAGTGTTTTAACTTTTTCTCTGATACCATATGTAATGTACCTCAAATTTATCATAAAAAAAATAAAAAATTGTGACATAATTCAACTTTGTTTAAGCCTAGAATTTAAGAGAAGGTAAGATTCAATTCGATCCATAAAGACATCATTACACCAGTCTAGTTTACTTCCAATAAAAAATTGTCAAAGTAATCAATCCTACACATTTAATTATGCTTGTGATTGCAAGTATGGATCTTCATGACTACTAGAACAATAGGTAAATTGACTGTTTTCTATGTGCGCGTGTAAAGGCGATATTATTTTTTTTACTGTAGGAAATTCTCTTTAACTCTCTATTAATATCTATACTTTTTTCCACCTATAAGTAACTATATACCCATATATTTCTCTGTATAATAATTTAGGTACTTGTCATGCCCAGTACACAGTGACCTGTAATATGAACTGTTATTATTATACTTCTATCCCAGATGAAGATCCTCCAATGTTCTCTACCAGTCCATACATTACAGTATTTGAGTTGTTCCTATAACAATAATTCCTACTATGTTCCTATAGCTTTGTGAAGAAACATAGGTCAATCGGGTTTCGGTGATCACAAGTGTTGAACAAAATGAAGGACCCCGTTGCTTGCCGAAATCTCAAATACGGAAAGACTGTGGGCCAGCGCTTCAGAGTTTCAGGGTTCGGGGTTTTGCGAGTACAAAAGCCAAACATCAACACACACAACAACTCCCAAAATTGCGAAAGGTGACCAGTACTTCGGGATTTCGGAGTTTAGGATTTCGTGAGTACAAGTGCCCGAACAACACACAACAACTTCTGAAAATGAGAAAAGGGAAATATAGGACCTACATTTTGGGGTTTCAGGGTTCAAAACTTTGTGAGTTCCGGTGTCCAAAAATCAACATAAACAAACTTCCAAAAATGCGAAAAAGGAAAGGTGGTTCCCGCATTTCAGGATTTTGGGGTTCGAAACTTTGCAAGTTCCAGTGTCCAAACATCAACATAAACAAACTTTTGAAAATGTGAAAAAGGAAAGGTGGGTCCCGCATTTCGGTATTTCAGGGTTCGAAACTTCGCAAGTTCCGGTGTCTAAACATCAATATGAACAAACTTCCGAAATGCGAAAGGAAAGAAAGGTGAGACCCGTATTTCGAGATTTCAGGGTTCATAACTTCGTGAGTTCCAGTGTCCAAATATCAACATAAACAAACTTTCAAAAATGAGAAAAAGAAAGGAACTAACATTTCAGGATTTTGGGATTCGGGGTTTCAGGGTTTCAAATGCCAAACAACAACATACAACAACTCCCGAATTCTGAAAGGTGAAAGGGTGTGGGACCAACACTTTGGGATTTCGGGATTCGGGGTTTCGGGGTTTGGAAAAGTAAGGGAACTTCATATAAATGTAACCAGCAAGTCCTGAATGCTGAAATTAACATTATTTTCATAATTCTAAGATTTTTTCCTTGTACTGGTATTCTTACTTTCGTTCCGTGAAATGGTAGGTGTAGAAGGATTCAACATCCATTTACTTATCATAATTCCAAAAAAATCTAACTTATGATTTTTATACGCATATAATCTATAAAAGTGTACAATAGGGTAACATGTTCTGTAAAAGGTAACTCCTATTATGTTTACTTAGAGCCTCTTTAAACAATGCATTAAATGTTAACAGTACTAGATCTGTGCATCTATGTAAATACATGAATAAAAATACCATTCCATCAGAGTCTGGAAATTATAATTTATAATCCGGGGGATCTGAGTTTGGTTTCCGGGGGTTCCCATAATTCTTTAGCTTTCTGAATTTTGTAAATCTAGTATTTCTAGTTCAGATTAAACCTAACCCATAGATGGACCGGATTTCCTAAACTCAACTCCTATAAAAATAAATTTGCCTAGCACTTTTGGATTTCGAGAGGGACCACTCCAGAATTTAGATTGTGATTGTACATTTAATACCACGATAAATGTCATCCATTGAAAGAATTATTTTCAAATTTAGAAACAATTAGATGCATAATATCAGTTACACACAAAACATCCAAGAACAGAGAGGGAAAGGTTTACACTAATGAAATTAGATATAATCACTAAACAGATACCTGTCATCAATCAAAACATAGCCATTCAAAATAGAGAGGGGTAGATCAACATATATGAATCCAATCCGCGGGAAGACAAAGGGAACAACTATGTTCCTCTGAACCATAGAACAGGGCAGCCAAAGTCATTTTCCCGAGTCACCCCCTAGCCTGACTATGAATCCATGAGGGAAAACTTGGAAAGTCCTCCTCACTAATGTCCTTCCATTCCAATAGCTATCCTCTTGCCTCACACTTACTCAACAGTGCTCATAATAGCAAGGAAAATCTTTTTCAGTAGGCTCCTCTTGCCTCACACTCAATTCCATAGTGTTCATAACAGCAAGAGAGATCAAAAATATTTTTCCACAGCATAATTGGCAGCATCCTGCCTCCTCACATATGTTATTTATCAATTTTTCCCAGGTCTTTTTCCCTCCTTTGGGGATTTTCACAGATTTCTTAATCCCTAATTATCAGGGGATACCAGTGGACAAATATCTGATTTTCCACTTGTACTAATCATCCCAGAGGCAGTTCCAACTTGTTCCCCACTCATGGAGTCATGGTTAGTTGATTTTTTTAACATGGTTGTTCCATTTGTCCTCCTGCAGTTAATATAAATATTATGTTGTGATACAAGTGTCATAGTCAAATAGTTAGTTGAGTCCAAATAGATCTCTGCCCAATAGTCACAATAATTAAATACAATTATTAAATTCGGAATTCAGAATTTCCATAAATGGAAAAAAAATTCCATATTCGAATTTGCCAAAAACGGAAAAAAATTTCCAGCACACAAAAAATAAAAATATTTTATTTTTGGGGGATGTCACATCCAATCTCAAACAAACCAAGAGATTCTCCTCAATCTCTCAAGAGTTTTGATCAAACCCTCATGAAGTGTGCCCTCCTTCTCCTCAAGAAATGTGCCCCTCTTCTCTTCTCCAAAACTCACAAGTGAAGAATCAGTCTCAAAAATATCTTTACCCTCTCTTTAGCCTCCTCATGCCAACCCTAAAATATCAATAGCCTAGATTAGATATAACCAATTCTAATCAATTTATGAGATCAAATCCAATAATCTCACTAAGGAAGCCCAATTTCCTTAGTTTCTTTATGTCTATTAATTCACCCACATTGTGAATCAATTGTCACTTTATGACTTAAGTGACATATTTCACTTTTGACTTAAAACTCATAAGTCAAAGTGAAATTAGAATCATAAAGTAAAGTACAAGGGTAATGGTCTTCCCCCTTTTTTCTTATAGACTCATAATCATATGGGGACCACTTTCCAAGGTACCCAAATCTCAACAGTTCCTGTGCACTCCTGCCACTTCTGCTAATGAAGGTTCATTGGTATGTCTCCTAAGATTCTTTGAGGTTAACTCACCTCTGTCAAAGCACTCCTTGGAGACAATGTACATGCCTTGCACTCACAACTCACATGAGAGAAACAATTGAAACCTATTCGTTACTTCATGAGTTCACACATTACTCTACGGTCCAACACCACTTTTGTCGTGGTTTTACGATACAGCTACTCCTCCTGATATTCTTAACATGACTAAGGTAACATCTTAGAACTCAGGAACATTTCCGAGGTCCAAAATTTGTTCCTCCAGACACAATTTCCACCTGAAACTTTGGGTCCAAATACCACTTATCCAACCCATCCACGTTTGGCGTTAAAAGCTTGCCTCTAAACTCGAATTTTGTCTAGTTCGACAACAATTCTTTCGAAACTTTTTCTTCAACTTCCACTAACATGGCCCATCTAGGATTAGTGTTGGAAACCATGTTCTGATACCATTTTGTAACATACCCAGCCATCAACCCTCCTGGGCAGTGAAACTACTCATGTAGCTCTATTTCTCTATTATGATCTATGACAGCGCCAACCTTAAATTACTGGGCTATGCCACACAGAGATACTTGTGGAAAAACATACACATCCATATGAACATAAAATGACTATTTTACATATATATCACATAAAAATGTGAAAATAACAGTATGCTTGCACATGTAGCATATACAACATATACAAGCAATACTAATCAATTACAACATATGTACTGTTACAAAACATATAAATGAAAATAAAAGTGGTACTTATCTATTATTAGAAGACCACCAACTATGTGCAAACTTTCCACAAACCTCCCAGCCATAGACCACGTTGATCATCATGCTCAACAGTGGGTCAGCCCTGAGCTGGGACTAAGCTCCACCCAGAGCAAGGGAATCCTAGACTATTCTGAAGTTACAGGAACACTTCACGGTGCAACTCGAAGGGTTCTCTCTGGGAGCCTTCTTATGCCCACTAGTCACGGACTCTCATTCCCCACATGCATGTCCCACCCCACAGTATATACCTTCACTGTCACATAGGACAGTCCTTTGAATGCTAAACCTCCCTTGCCTTGGGCTTCAACAACATGATGAATTGTAACTCTCAGAGCTCTGTAGCTGGTGTTGGACTCTCCCTAGGAGAAAACTACTTCCCAGTAAACACTCTCACCTAGGAGAGTTTCTCACAGGACTGAAAACCTTCCTCTTCATCCACAACCACCTCCCTCACTTGGAGAGAGTGTTGCCCATGATCCTGACAACCTGCTTCTTCAACTATGTTCCCTCACAAGGAGGATAACAACAAATCTCACCAGGGAATAGACGATGAAAACAAGACACACTCATCCAAGGAACTGCCTGGCCACAACAACCCACACTTATAACACACACAACATAAACAATTACAGGATGTTTAGGCTTCACAGCAAACACCCACCCAAAAATGGCTCAGGTACTGACTCAGCTCTGCAATGGTGGATAGACTAGGTTCACAAACTCATAGGTCGGCTTTCCCCTCCCGACCAATTGTCTCAACGATGTATAGGTATGTAAAGGACAAACATCTGAGGTTTTCGGGTTTCAAACTGCTGATGGAAGTATAGAATCAAACCACCTTCCTGACTGGTTTTCTCAACTACATGTGGTATGCAGAGGGCAGACGTAGACGCAAAATGGGTTCAAATGGGCATCCCCAGCGAACTCAGGCAGAGGATGGAATAATGGACGCGCGAACCCCCCTAACACGATTGACTCACGAGTTACCCATTCCACAGACGCCTGAGGATGCAGAGGTCGACAACAGACGTCTCGGGTCCATAATGATGATGGGAACGAATGGAAAAACAACTCAACAAATTTTGACCCTTGGGTTTTAACTGCATGAGCTCAAGTCAACACTTGTCTCCCTAGAGTTGCATGCACTCTGTTTTTCATAGGTTCCTTTCCCTGGAATTTAGGACAACACTTGGCCAATTGACCACCTTAGCCTTTAGGTAATAATAATAAATTATTATCCCCTTTATATGTAATCCCCCTAACTTATCCCCTAGGCCCACACACTTAGCCTCCTCCCTTACTCAACCTTCTGGAAGCTTAGTCCCACATCACTCTTTTTTCATGGTCGATTTGCACACAAAAATGTTTATATTTTATTAATGATCTCCATAATTAAATATACAAAATCAAGCTCCTGGCCTTTAACACTTAGGCTCTGCATCCCAATAAAAACATAAGCCCACCATCTTACCAACAATTGGCTCACTGGCCTACAAAACGTGTTTACAATTCATAAATACAACAGGGGCTCGTCCTTGGGGATATTACAAATACCTCCTAAGAATCTATAATAAGTGTGATTCGAGGCCTGTGAATTATTTCTAGAAGCCCTTATCTTATAAGGCAATAAGTATGGGACATTCCTAAAGTGGAGTAAGGAGTAACTAACTATAGGTTGGTGAAGTAGACAGGTTGTTGATCAAGCAGTAAAGGTTGTAAGGCAATACATGTAAGATAGCATAGAGGGAATGAGGTGGGGCATCCAATCTACTTGGGAGGGTTGGCTGCATGAAGCATAGATCATTTAAGAGCCATGGGTTTCGTGGTATTACCCATAGCCCAGTGGGGAAGGACTAGTAGCAATATCACAGAATAGATGACCCGCTCGATATATTTTGATTGAGTATGGCATTATGGCCAGCATTCTACACACCAAGCACCCACCATAGAATATAAGTTCCCTTCACGTTGCTTCCGGTGTTCATTCATGCATGATATGCACCCTTTCTTTATAATGGGCATGTACGGAGTGAGCGATTTGGCTTTGTTTGGACCAGAACGAGCCTTGTTGAATCTGTAAATGGCCCCACCTACATTTCCTTCATACGCCTCGTTTCATACTCTTTCCCACTTGTATCCTCGACTATGTCATCCATGGAGGTTGTTAAAACCTGTTCTAAGGTTGCATTCGTTATTAGGGATTTTATAACTCAAATGCCACTTTGGGCGGTAACAGAGGGAAGTAGATGATGCCTTAGTAGACATATTGGCCACCCAACTAAGGAATCGATTGGAACCACACCACTTTCTCAGATGCTCTCTTTGATATAAATATATCAATTGTTGTCCAAAATAAATTTGTTGAAAGCTATTGAACATTAGTACTAGAATAGACAAACTCCATTCTATTCACTCTCTATTCTGTTGACTTTTGGTAGTTAAACTTTACTTACACTTAATAATTCTTTTAAAATAAGATATATAAATTTATGTTTTTTATTCCTATCATTCCTATACATACAAAGATTTAGATATAAATATACATGTTTTGGTTAAAAATAGCTTTCCCGATTTCTATTGAGGAATAGCATTTGGATGTATATAGTACTAAAAATAGACAAATTCCATTCTTTTGACTCTCTCAACTCCATTTGTTGACTCTTCTAGTGTTCACCCTCCATTTTCCTAACTCTTCCTAGTTCAACTTTAAGTGTAATAGCTATGTTAAGCATTTTAAGTAACCAATTTTTAATATGTAAGAAAATTAACAATAAAAGAATCATTTTTATTGTTTTTTTGACATTTGTAAACAACTATAATACACTCAATCAACCAAAACTACAATTGAGATTTCCACTAAAATATTAATCAAAGAGTTTTATGGAGGTCTCATAATCAAGCCCATCAAAAGATTTACCATGAAAGGATATACTTTATATTGAAAACATAATCAAGCCCATCAAAGGATTTACCATGAAAGGATTTACTTTATATTGAAAACATAATCAAGCCCATCAAAGGATTTACTTTATATTGAAAGATAAAATAATATGTTTAAATGAATTCAATGGCAACAAAAATGTCACAAGAAACAAGAAGTAAAAACTCACAACAAACCAAAAAGAAAAAAATCATTTTATTTTAATTTTTATTAAAAAAATATATGTATATCTTAAAATTATAAATAATCAAAACTAACATAATTTTAAATATATATATATATATATATATATATATTTTCTAAATATAATATTTATTTAATTATTAAAAAACGACATTTAATAATAATTGGTTGCACTATGTTATAGATGTAATTATAGGTGTGTAAACTACATTTTTAATGTTTTTTTGGTGTTAATAATTTTAATATTTTTTTATCTTGATTATGAGGATGTCCTTATATCAAGATTTTAATCTACTCAAGAACTCTATACATCCGCTATCTGTTATGATCAAAGGTTATCGCAGATGAATGAAGCATCCCATCATACGCGATACACGTAGGGCCAAATGCAAATGATATACAGAAAAAACAAAAAAAAAAATTAAATTTATTAATAAGAAACATTAATAGAAAGAAAAACAAAAACAAAAACACTAAATGGTAAAGTTTAAAAACCTACCTCTAACAAAAGAGAACAACAAAACAGACACGAATCATCTCATATAATAACACACAAAAAATTGCACATAATTTTTATATTATGTTAACCAATACCCAATTCTACATAACTTCTGTAGACAACCAATAAGCAATGGTGTATATTAATTATTGCTGATAAAAGTTAAATTTATAAATGATAAATAGCATCCACGCCGCGTCATTACAAGAGAGTAATTGAGTAAAATGTCAAAAAGTACAAAAAAAAAATTCAAAATAGAGTTCTAAATTGTTAAAAGGGATTAAATAAATAGCGATAAGGATAGCAAAGGTGTGCAAATACAACATCCCTAAATTAATCTTGGAAATTCTCTAAACTAACTTTCTTTAGAACTTGAGGGTGTTGTGTGATTAACTGCATAAGTCCACTATCGATGTGATTAGTTTTTCACTTTATTTTGGTATTGTAGGGTGTACAATGTTTTTTAGGGGCTGTAGGGTTAAAACGGATGACTTGACTTGACCCTACCTAATGAATGGATGGCCCTAAAATTTATCAGGCAACATTTATTCCCTTCAACGCTTACTCAAGGAGTGCATGAAACTGTGATTTACTAGGACGATTTCCATCTCATATTTCTATACAACTTGGGTTTCGGAATAGAGGGAAATGGACCGAGAAGCCCATATGATGCATGCTGGTTGGGAGCTTCCATAAAAGGCATAAGTGTCACCACCTTAGGGGAGCTTCAATAGAAGGCAGAAGGCTCCCTCCGACCTAATGTTTGCGGAACCCGCTTTCCTTGACAAGTTGGGGAACCCAATGTAGCAGCGGATCGCGGGGCAATTGAATGCCACACTACAGAAAAGATAATCAGAGGAAAATTAAAAGACCCAAAAACTAGACAAGGTCATCATGCAGTTTGATCCCTTTCTGAAATAGAAGAGCCGTAATAAAAAATAAAGTGTGTAAACAAAAGAAAAATAAGAGATACTTGATCTAGAATCTGTTTGTTTATCGGTTCATGTTCTCTTAGGCATATATAGGAAGAATACCAGAGAAACAAACCCTCTAAGTAGGTGGTTCGGGACGAAAGAATATATGCATGCCTTCCGGTTTACCTTATACCTTTTCGTTCATCGCCTTAAAATTTTGGTCTGAGATTTCCATATATATTAGGTAGTCTTCACTATCAGACCATATATTTCCAAATATTTGGTCTGATATTTCCATATATTTCCGATGTTAATGATGGATATGTCGAGGATTCCCTTTACCGAAGAAGGGCCATAACGATTGATCGAATTTCTCAGATTCGAGGAGAGTAATTTCTTTGCATGAACAACAAAAAACCAACAAAACCCTTACAAAAATTTCGTGGAGCACAGGTGATACAGACCAAACTCAACAGAATTAATGAGTTGAAGTGGTAATCGAATAGGGTGGTGATTAGGATATTATTTGAGAGCATCAACGAAATTTCCACCAACCATCCCTAATTAAGAACGTAACTGAATTTAACGGAATGCATGTCTGTAGTTGATGTAGTTGATCGATCCACTGCAAATTAATTACGGGCGAGTCTATGGACTCGCTTCACTTCATCTCTTATTCATCCACAATGAACCCTAACCAACGAACTAACATAGAGTAAAACAAATCTAATAATAGAACATTAACCAATGGACTATGAACCGACACATCCACGCCCACAGAAACTTTCAACATCCATGCACCAAAATTGTAATGTACCTCAAAAATCACCATAAAAAGAAATTTATTTGTACATTTAGCCTTGAAAGGTTTCGAGATCTCAAGCAAGTAATATTTCTATTAAAAGTCTTGAGTCTGAAGGTTTGTTAGAGTCCTTACTGTCCTCGAATGTCCTTACCATTCAACTTAAGTTTTCTAATCGACGATATAATGAGTATTTACCTATAACACTACCACAGTCTTAACAATACGAACAACTTTGGGGTTTTATGACCAAAACCCTACATAAAAATATTACCCTATGTTTGCAATAAAATCGACTCGTAATACGGTCTGTTACTTCCATACCTCTATCCGGGATGAAGACTCTCCAACTTTCTCTTACCAGTCCATTCATTACATTATTAGAGTTGTTCCCATAACAATAAGTTTTCTTCTAGGTTCCTACAGTTTGGGAAACATAATAGAGGTCAATCGGGTTTCGGCGATTATAAGTGCCTAACACAAAATGAAACAAAGGGGCCACATCGTTTGCCAAAAATGCGAGAAACCAGGAAGACTGTGGACCCAGTATTTCGGGGTTTCGGTGTTTAGGATTTCATGTTTGAAAGTGTCAAATATTAACACACCGCAACCTTCGAAAGGTGAAAAAGGAAAGTGGGACCCACCCATCGGGGTTTCGGGGTTCAGGACTTTGTGAGTTTAAATACCCAAACAACAATATATACAACTTGCGAAAAGTGTCCAGCGTATCGCGATTTCGGGGTTTAGGATCCATACACCACAACTCCCGAAAGGTGAAAAAGGAAAGTGGGACCCACCCATCGGGGTTTCGGGGTTGAGGATTTCGTGAATACAACAGTCGAACATCAATACACAACAATTCCTAAAATTCTGAAAAGGTAAGGTGAGATCTGTATTTCGGGATTTCAAAATTCGGGGTTTTGGTGTTTCAAATGTCAAACAACAGCATGAAACATTTCCCGAAGCTCCAAAAAGGTAAAGGTGTGACCCATATTTTCGGGATTTCGGAATTCAAGGTTTTCAAATGCCAAACATCCAACATAAACAAACTTCCGACAAAAATGTGAAAGAAGAGAAGGTGGGACCCTCATTTCGGGGTTTTGGGGTTCGGAACTTCATGAGTT
Organism: Picea engelmannii; assembly: GCA_009831015.1. Taxonomy (NCBI): domain Eukaryota; kingdom Viridiplantae; phylum Streptophyta; class Pinopsida; order Pinales; family Pinaceae; genus Picea; species Picea engelmannii. The sequence goes on along the minus strand of ML785093.1, from coordinate 345,156 downwards.
CAAATGCCCCAAACCTCTCATGTAACCAACCTCCGAAATGAAAAAAGTGGAAGCTTTGGAGTTTTGTGGTTCAGAACTTTGTGAGTTTAGAATCCATACATCAATATACATGAACCTCCAAAAGGCGAAAAGGAACTCAGGTAATAATTCAATCAAAATGCAAAGGAAGAGAGTACTGTGCTTCTACTGTAACTCTTCACAATAATTTTCATCACTCCCTGCTCTTTATCCTTTGTGGGTACTCTTGATTTTCATTTTCTGGGAGAACTGAAGGTGTAGAAGGATAATTTTACTTCACAGAATTCTGAAAACCTAAGGACTTAGGGATTTTACACGCACAGAGGGGCACAAAGGATAAAATATATTGTGTAAGGTAAATTCTATAATAATCACTTAGAGCCTCTTTTAATCAATGCATTAAACATCCACAGTACTAGATCTATGCATCTATGTAAAGACATAGTTAAGAATATCATTCTATCAGAGGTTGGTCATTAATAATGATGTTCTGAGGGATCTGAGTTTTGGTTTCCTCGAGGTTTATCTACAAAGAGGATCTGCCTCTTTGTCCTTAATCTCCTCTTTCCATAGAAATATAATTACAAATGTTCTCCACATATATTCCCCATAACAAACAGAAATGGAAAAACATTATAGTTCCAATTTAATCAATACAATGCCTCAGAAAAATCACTCAAACAAAGAGTGGACATTATTCCAGTTCGGATTTAATAAGACATCGAAATAAAAACATAGTCATTCATAATAGAGAGGGGGTAGATCAACATATATGAATCCAATCCACGGGAAGACAAAGAGAACAACCATGTTCCTCCCAACCGTAGAACAGGGCAGCAAAAGTCACTTGCCCGATTCACCCCCTAGCTTGACCATGAATCCATGAGGGTGAACTTGGAAACTCCTCCTCAGCAATGTCCTTCAATTCGAATAGTTCTCCTCTTGCCTCACACTTACTCAACAGTGTTCATAACAGCAAGACAATTTTGTTTCAGTAAGATCCTCTTGCCTCACACTCAATCCGCAGTGTTCATAACAACAAGAGAGGTCAGGAATCCTTTCCCAGCATACTTGGCAGCATCCTGCCTCCTCGCATATGCTATTTATCCATTTCTTTTGCCCAGGTATTTTCCCTCCTTTGGGGATTTTCGCAGCTTTCTTAATCCCTAATTTTCAGGGGCTTCCAGTGGATAAATCTCTGATTTTCCACTTGTAATCATCAATCCAGAGGCAGTTCCAACTTGTTCCCCACTCATGGAGTCATGGTCAGCTGATTTTTAACATGGCCATTCCATTTGTCCTCCTGCAGTTAATATAAATATTATGTTTTGATATAAGTGTCATAGTCAAATAGTTAGTTGAGTCCAAACAGATCTCTTCCCAACAATCACAATAATTAAATACAATTATTAAATTCCAAAATCAGAATTTCCATAAATGGCAAAAAAATTTCAGATTCGAATTTGCCAAAAACGAAAATAAATTTCCATCACATAAAATTAAAAATATTTATTTTTGGGGGATGTCACATCCTTTCCCCCTTCAGTAAAACACTGTCCTCAGTGTTCATTTCTTTCTTGGAATAGGATTGGATTAGATTTCCGCAAATATCCCTCCAATTACCAAGTGGCCTCCTCAGAACTAAAGTGCTTCCATTGCACCTTTTACCTAAGCGACAACTCTGTTCCGAAGTTTTATTTCTCTCTGGTTCAGAATGCGCAGGGGTTCTACCTGGAACTCTCCCTTGGGTTCCACCTGCACCAAGTTCCAATCAATCATATGAGTAGGATCATGAATATACTTTTTCAATAAAGAAACATGAAATACATTATGAATTCTTAGATTAGCTGGAAGTGCAAGATGATATGCTACGAGTCCAATTCAAGCTAGTATCTCGAAGGGCACACAAAACCTGGGTGCTAGCTTGGCACAGTTCCCCAACTTCAACGAGATTTTTCGGGCTATGACCTTCAAATAAACATGGTCTCCCACTTGAAATTCCAATTTTCTTCTTTTCTGATCCGCATAACTCTTTTGTCTGTCCTATGCTTCTTTCAAGTTCTGTTGTACTTTCTTTACCATGTTCTCCATTTCTTGGAGCATCTCTGGTCCAACCATGAGTCTGGCAGCTAGGTTATCCCAGCTAATTGGAGTTGTACACTTTCTGCCATACAGTTTTTCGAAAGGGCTCAACTTAGCCAAAGTTTGGTACCCATTGTTATATGCAAATTATACCAAGTGCAGGTAGTATTCCCACTTGTTCGGTTTTGTTCTTACATACATGTAGAGCATATCTTTTATGATTTGATTTGTCCTTTCAGTCTGTCCATCCGTTTGTGGATGATAACTCGTACTGAAATTCAAATTAGTATTTAGCCCTACAAACAATTCCTTCCAAAAAGTAGATGTGAATTTTACGTCTCTATCTGAAATCACCATTTTAGGAATACCATACAGTCTAAAAATTTGTTTCATGAATATTTCAACAATGTTAATAGCTTTAAAAGTAGACTTTACAGGAATAAAGTGGGCAAACTTACTGAGTTTATCGATTACAACGATTATAGAATCATTATGTTTCTAGGTTTTAGGCAAACCTGTTATAAAGTCCAGCGATATGGTCTCCCATTTCCATTCTGGTACTAGTAATGGCTGTAATAGGCCAGCTGGATGCTGGTGTTTGGCCTTAACCTGCTGACAATCTTGACACCTAGCCAAATACTCTGTTGTTTCGCCCTTCATATTAGGCCAGTAAAATAGTTTTCTGAGTGCTGTTATTGTTTTGTAGTAACCTGGATGGCTAGAATACGGTTTCTTATGCACTTCGTCTAAAATAGTTAATTTTATCTATACTGAATCTGGTATGTAAAGTCTCTTTTTAAATCTTAGTAGTCCCTTCTTGTCGATACTTATATCTGGTACTAGTAATGGCTGTAATAGGCCAGCTGGATGCTGGTGGTTGGCCTCAACCTGCTAATAATCTTGGCACCTAGCCAAATACTCTGTTGTTTCACCCTTCATATTAGGCCAGTAAAATAGTTTTATGAGTGTTGTTATTGTTTTATGGTAACCTGGATGGCCAGAATACGGTTTCTCATGCACTTCGTCTAAAATAGTTAATTTTAGCTCTGCTGAATCTGGTATGTAAAGTTTGTTTTTAAATCTTAGTAGTCCCTTCTTGTCGATACTTATATCTAGTTTATCTGAGTTTGCGATATTATTTTGAAATTCCACCATTATCTTAGTGTAATTTCCATCGTTGATACCTACTGTCCTTATTCTTTGTTCCAGATCACTTTCTTCCCTGCTGATGTTTATCTCAAATAACCCATGGATTTTGCAGCTTAAAGCATTTGCTACTTTATTTTCCTTACCCTTTATATGTCTGACCTCGAAGTCAAATTTGTTCAAGAAGGCTAGCCACCTTGCTTGTCTTGTATTAAGGTCTAGTTGGTTAAACAAATATTTCACCCCGCTATTATCCGTCAATGGTAAGAATTTTATGCCCATTATGTAGTATCGCCACATTTTCAAGGCATCTATTACTATTGCCAATTCTAAGTCGTGAGTGACGTAATTTCACTCATGTTCCTTTAATTTCTGGGACTCATAACAAATCGCATGCCCTTCCTGAGTTAGAACACTACCTAGTACCTCTTTACTTGCATCAACGCATACTGTGAAGTCTTTATCTGGGTCTGCTAGCTTCAAGATGGGCGCCAATGTCAATAATTCTTTTAGCTTGATAAAACTATCTTGACACTTTTGCAACCAGTTAAACTTGGTCCCTTTCTTTTGCAGTGACGTGATAGGGTAGGCTATCCTGGAGAATCCTTCTATAAATCTCTGATAATATCTGGTGATTCCCATGAATGACCGGATATCTGCCACATCCTTAGGCACTCGGCATTCCATAATGGCTTTTATCTTTTCCGGGTCTACGACAATACCTTCCAAGGAAATGACATGTCCTAAATATTGTATTTCTTTTTTATAAAAATCACTTTTGTCAAATTTTGCGTATAGTTTATGTTTCCTTAGTGTTTGCAGAACTATTTGTAAGTGTTCATCATGTTCCTCCTCCATTTTAGAATAGACCGGAATATCGTCGATAAATACTACTACGAACTTATCTAAGTACTGGCTGAAAATGTTGTTCATCAAGCACATAAACGTGGTTGGTGCATTAGTGAGTCTGAAAGGTATGACTACAAACTCATAGTGTCTGTATCTTGTTCGAAAAGTTGTTTTGTTTATGTCCTAGTCCTTTATCCTTACTTGATGATAACCATATCGTAAATCGAATTTTGAGAAGATCTTGGCCCCACCAACTTGATCGAACAAATCATTTATCCATGGTAAGGGGTATTTATTCTTAATGGTCACTTTGTTCAATTATCTATAATCGATACATAGTCTTAGAGTACAGTCTTCCTTTTTCACAAACAGGATTGGTGCTCCCCATGGCGAGACACTTGGTCTGATATACTCTTTATGCAACAATTCATGTAATTGTATTTTTAATACTGTCTGTTCTGGTAGACTCATTCGGTAGGGTGCTTTTGAGATAGGGGTTGATCTGGGTAGTAAGTCTATGGAAAAATCTATTTGTCTCCTAGGAGGCAATTCTGGTATCTCATCAACAAACATGTCTCTGAATTCACGTAGGACAACAAAGTCTTCTAACTTGGGCTTATCTTCTTTTTCTAATAGATTCGTTACTTGGATGGCGTAAACTTGACATCCCTTTCTAATACATTTCTTGAATTTCATCGCTGAAACTTTCCTGACTGACACAGGTTTTGGTATGCCTTGGGTTGTTCTAACAATGCCAAAATTATCTTTATAGCTAAGTATCTTTGTATAACAACCTAGTACTGCTTTGTGTTGTTCTAACCAATCCATCCCAATAATCATATCATAGGACCCTAGTGGTAGGATTTTCAGATTGGTCCTTATCTTTTGACCATCTAAACTGAACTCAAGATTAGAAATAAAGTTAACTACTTTTCTTTTAGTTCTTGTTGCTAGTTGTACAAGCCAAGATTTTCCGTGCTTTTGTTTCTTAAGTTTATTCAAGTCTACTACATCGGGAGTAATACAACTTAATGTATCTCTAGGGTCAATTAAAATAAAAATTCGAGTGTCATGGATTTTACCTTCGACTTCTACCACCGAGGACTGGTGGTCAGCTTGCCAACCATCTATGGATACATTTATCCAATGTAGACTTCTGCCCATGTTACCCACTGTCGAGGCTTCCTGCAAATTGTGAACAACAATTCTGTTTGCTGCAATTAAACGTGGACAGTTCCTCCTTAGATGAGACTCTCCACACTCCCAACATCTTAATGGCTCGCAGGAGTTGTCCCAAAACTTCTTCATTCCAATGTTTACTGGTTTACGGCTACCTTGTGTATTCGGATGATTGGAGTAAAAATCCTTCCTTGGGAAACTTTTTTCTGCATTCCGATAAGGAGCTAGTTGGTATCCCTTCTTCCGCTGGTTTATTCCATCTTTCTTATTATCCTTCCAGGTCTTGGGAAATTCTACCCGATGTTTATACTGGTCATAGCACATTCGTGCCTTCCTGAATGCCTCACTCAAGGATTTGGGGTTGTCAAACTCAATTATGTCCCTGTAGGACTGTGGTAAACAACTTAAGAATCACTGGATTTTTACCTTATTTTCCGAGATGTATGGTACAAACCTTATTAGTTCCAGAAATTTATTTATAAGGTCCTCCATCATCATTTGTCTGAGTCGTAACTCATAGAATTGTTTCGTCTTCCTTTCATAATAGCTTTTAGAAAGGTATTGCTTCTTAAAATACTTCCTAAATTCAAACCATTCCAACTATTTCTCCTTTAGGCCCTTGGCCAATTTCATGTCCTGCCACCAAATGCTGGCCTTCCCCTTCAGATTGTAGATGGACATTCTGACCTTCATATTACTGGAATAGTTGTAGATCTAGAAGTATGTTTTGATGTCCAACAACAATGCCTCAGCTTCTTCTCATGTCCTGGATTCTCCATCAAAGGTAGTTGGTTTAATCTTTTTAAATTCTCCTTCAAGGTGGTCTACTTGTTTTTTTTTCTGTTTGTTTTAGTTTTGTCTTCAACTGAAGGTGTTCCTTCAGATGAACTGTCTCATTTTTTTGTTTCCGGCCCAGATTTCTTGGAGGTCCTTTTGCTGACCTCTTTGACATGGTTATCATCCTTTGGGATTTTCTTGGTCACTATACTGTGCAACAGGACTTCATTTATCTCTTGTTGTTCCTGTTGTGCTTTCTTCAATTTCTCATTGCCTGCTTTAAAACCTGCATCTCAACAATAAGATTCCCCATTGTTTCCAGTACTTCCATAGGAGAGCTTCCGTCACTATTTTGCCTTGGATCTCCATGAGGTCCCTATTTTGGACTTCCTTCCATTCTGATTTCTGCATCATCCTAAGATGCCATAATTCCCAAAAAACATAAATGTTTTTTGTTTGTAACAAAAAGGTCTATTAGTTTTGCATAGATCGAAATATGTGCTAAGAAACTAATGTCGCCCTGGTGAGGTCCAGTGTTGTAACCTTTGGCTCTGATACCATCCTTATAACATACTCATACCGTAATTGTATAATGCTTTGATAAAAGCCTAGTTGTTTATTATCTCACCCTTAAACATAATATGATGCACCTGACTTGATGCTACCTAATGAATGGATGGCCCTAAAATTCAATAGGCAACATTTATTCCCTTCAATGTTTATTCAAGAGGTGCATGAAACAAGAGGGAAAGGCTATCTTGTACTAGGACAATTTCCATCTCATATTTCTATACAATTTGAGTTTCAGAATAGAGGGAAATGGAGAAAGAAGCCCATATGATGCATGTCGGTTGGGAGCTTCAATATAAGGTAGAAGTGTCACCACCTTAGGGGAGCTTCAATAGAAGGCATAAGGTTCCCTTCGACCTAATGTTTGGGGAACACGCTTTCATTGACAAGTTGGGGAACCCGATGCAGTATGGGGAACCCGCTTTCATTGACAAGTTGGGGTCGCGGGGCAATTGAATGTTGATGAGTCATGACGAGAGGTTCTATAGGTAGCATGCCACACTACAAAAAAGCTAAACATCAGCAGAAAATTAAAAGACCCAAAAACTAGACACAAAGCAGTTCGATCCCTTTCTGAAATAGAAGAGCCGTCATAAAAAATAAGGAACTTCATGTTCTCTTAGGCATATATAGGAAGAATACTAGAGAAACAAAAGAAAAATAAGAGATACTTGATCTGGAATCTGTTTGGTATATAGGAAGAATACCAGAGAAACAAACCATGTAAGTGGGTGGTTCGGGACGAAAGAAACCAACCATCACCAATTAAGATTTAATCAGCTGAACGTACCTGAATTTAATGGAGTGCATGTCTGTAGTTGATCAATCCATTGCAGATTAATTACGGGCGAGTCTATCAACTTGCTTCACTCCATCTTTTCTTCATCCACAATAAACCCTAACCAACGAACTAACCCAGAGGAAAACAAATCTAATAATATAACATTAACCAAATGGACTATGAATTGGCACATCCACATCCACATAAACTTTCAACATCCATGCACAAATTAATCATACATAAATCACATTAATCAGATAGACTCACTACTACATGGATGAAGAGGAGAATTAGAAAAAGAACGAGGACAAAATAAGAGAAATAACTATATATATAAATCTGGGTAATAGCTTTTGTCACCAACGGCTACTTTATCATCGACGGTGCCAAATGATTTTCCAGTATCTTTTTTCACCAACAGCTACTTTATCGTCTATGGTGATCTGTGCTAAACCCAAACCTCCTACTTTCTAAACCAGTACTATTCAAAAACACATCAACCACCTAAACCTATGCTGCACTCGAATGTGACAGCATATTAATTCATCGTTACAATAGCTGCATGTCATTGTCATCATTACAATAGCTGCATGTCCGCAAAGAAAAAGCATAAAATATTCCATGCCATTCGTAAATAAAAAGCATAAAATATTCCATGCCATCCCATCATGTTAAGAATACCCAACGGTTATATTTAAGGTGCATAACATTGGACGTGGTTGATGCTATTAAAAAATCCCCGTAAACTCATCTAACATCTCAATGTGTAGAAAATATTTCATTCTTTTCCATCGATAGAAATGTTAATGATAATAAAATGTAACATCCTTGTGCTTAATATCATTCTTTTATAGTAAGATGGTTGATTCTTAGAATTGATTTAATTTTAATTCTATTGATTGTTTATCATTAAAATCTATAGATGTATATTAAAAGATATTTGAATTTTTATAATTAATAATTATTAAAATTTTATTATTAAAATGGATGTGTATTGAAAGATATATAGATTTTTAAAATTAATAATCATTAAATGTTTAGTATTAAAATTAAGTGTATTAAAAAATAATTGTTTTATAGTATAGAAAGAAAGATTTTTCCATAATTTTCATTTTAGTTTTTGAAGTAATTTCTTTTTTCATATTTTTTTATGGTGCTAGTTTAGGGTTCCCATATAATCGATACAATTATATTAAAATGTATTTTGTGAAGTTGAATTTTAATTAAAAATTAGAGTACATTTATCATAAATTCATATAAATAGTAAAGTATTCAAAAGATCATGATGATGATGATGATTAACTTCCACTATAACCGAATTGGTCTATTGGACCTTAAGAGGGTAACTGATTACTTGTGATTCTTTGGAATTTTATTTTTGTGAACAAAAAGCATTAAGAGAAGCTTTCCAAGCTCACCATACTTTTGTTGAGTTAAGAGGTTAAGAAGGTTGGTAGTGTGATAAATATTTTGAAAATGAGATCTAATATGGGTATAGAATGGAAAATCTCAGAGAAAGTGTTTTTTATCTTCAACCTTCTTACTAGGTGACACACTCTTTCATGCCATGGCGTTCTAGCAATTGACCAATGCCTAGTTTCACTGTGGAGCTCGTGAGAATTTGTTATTATCTTAGTAATGCTTATTTTTTTTCTTTACACTTGGCAAAAAAGACAGGTAATTTTGATCTTCTAGATTAGGGTTGATTACATCTTTATAATATCTTAATTTTATTTTTTCCTTTAAGTCTTTATCACACCACATTTTTTCCTTAAATTTTGATTTGCCGTTTTTTTTAATAGTATCTTTATTCTGCAAAATGGTTTATTCGATGATTCAAGCAATTTTAGGTAGCCTCTTGTCTTCCATGTTGTTTAACTTGTTCTTATACATTAGGTATCTAGTCATAGCCATGCTCTCAATGGTGAAGAGGCTTGTTTCTGAGAGGAGGATGGGATAGGGCTTATTTCATTTAATTTTTAGATTATAGGTTATTAAATTAATTTGTATTTCTCTTTCTCCACGATTCACGAAAGAGATACTACAATGCCATACTTCACATCCATAAAGAATAACAAGTGTAAATTCAAGTTATTCAAAATGTATACATGTTAATAATTTAAAAATTATATAATATATAAATATAATTTGTTACAATAAAATGGTATAACAAATATTTCTGAGTTGAAAATAAATAATTATCTATGTAAGAACATGCTTAAAACTAAATCAATTTAAATTTATAGTAAATATAGTATATTAAGTATTTATATTTATTAAACATAAGGATCAAATTTTTTAAGTGCAGTTTTTTTATTATTTAGAATGTAATTTTGTATATTATTATCAAAATTAAAATTAAATAAATTAAATAAACTTGATCTATTTTTAACTCAAATATATAAATACAACAACATATAAAAATTAAATCAATTTCATTCATTTTAAACCTAAATATATCTAATAAAAAATTCAAAACTTAAATTTTCATAATTTAATTTAATATAAAAAATTAATATATAATATAAAATTAAATTATTAAAAAATTTCTACTTTTAGAAAATTCATTCCTATATCATTTTATACTTAAAAATTCTAAATTAAAATAAAACTAAAACAATATAATATTTAGAGTATACATACAATCTCTAAAATAGAAACTCCCAACTAAAGTTTTTTACCAATTTTATTATACTTTTCACTATGTCCATGTTTTACATGGAATATTAGAAATATAAAAGTTTGTCCTAAGACACTAGATGGAAGGGTAATAAGAAGGGATTGAAATTTTTTACAACCTCAAGACAAAAGAGTAGTAAGTTTAGTCTTTGCTTTGCTAAAGACAAAGGGATACTAGCATTCACAATGGTCTTAAATGGTCGTGGTAAAGTGATTTATGATTGAGATGGTGTATTGTTACCACATTACTATTTAGAAAAAATATTATATCATTGACTCAAAATTATTTATAATCTGTAGATGTTACAATCTACTCATGATGCCCTTCGGTGTAGAATAGTCAGTGATGGAGTGTACTCTTAAGGCACTCAAATATGTGAAGTCATCAGTTTGAAACCATCGACTAGCCTTGCGTGTCGTGTGAGGGGCAGCGTTTCCATGCCTGTCAAAAAAAAAATGCACTCATGCTACCAACAAGGATTGTAGAGCTATAATGTCAATGCGTGTTTTAGAATTATTTTTCTTCTTATGATATGCAGATTGATCTCAACCATCATAGTATAGTTTTACTCTTAAGAAATTGTCATCATAAAGAACATTGAGACACATTAATAACATTAAATATGTTGAAGAACATTCTCATGCCATCCATGGTTGTGAATGGAAGTTTGTGATGTTGAGAGAGTTGTTCAAGACTAGGGAGTTCTATGATCTAAATGAGGGCATGCATTAAAATTACTTATGTAAATAATGGTAGTGGAAATAGGAGTGTTGAGCCCACACCATCATTTCTATTGAGCTTCAAGAGTGTACTAAATAGTATTTCTCTAGTTAGAAAACACGATCTTACAAGTTTATCCAAAATAGATCGAAAAAAATGAATGTTTGTAATACTCGATACCTAAAAGTGTAATTAGGTGATTAATCAAGGTTAGATAAACTATTCAAGATAATATAAGTGTAAGAGTAAATTAGACAAAGGGAGAGAATAAAAATATAAATAAATGATAAATAATCATAATAACAATTGTAATGTTTCCCAAAATTCCCAACAAAAAAAAAAAAAATAGTTTTACTGTGCTTATAACATACTCATACCACAATTGTATAGTGCTTTGATAAAATCCTAGTTCTTTATTATCTCACCCTTAAACATAATATGATGCTTTTTACTCACTACATCATTGAAAAGGGGGTTTGGGCTTAAGACTGTTAGAATTAATTCACATACCTGCATATATAATATTCTTGTTGTGTACCATAATCGTACTTCGAAGGGTATCCTTTAACCTTGTCCAGCGTGAATACAGGACTTGTACAAGTCTATTGGGCTACTTACATGGAACTTTAGTGGCTACTTCGTGACATCTTTAGGTCTCGATTCCTATTTCGAGCAGGTTTGATACAATCTCTATTCTTCTTTGAGTGTAACATATAATGATTAGGAGTTAGAGCGACCACTCTAGTTCTGTAAGTGCAGAGTGTCTTTGTATATGTGTAGTCGTTGTGAGCTATGCATAGAATTGGCATTAGGTAGTTAGGGTTTTTGCAAAGGTACACATTGTTCTTTCCTAAACTAAAAACAAAGTTGGAGTGACTAGTTTCGGATGCGACTTTCTAGTCCGTCAACTGAGCATTAAATGGAAAGAAACACATACAAGTATTAAACCAAAGCCTCAACTGGCTATTGTCCTCATTCATTAACTAGTGATGTGAAATACAAGAGAAAAAATTGTGTATTAAATAGGGTCCTAACTGTTACATTAAAATTTCTCTACAATGCCTTTCCTCGGTCTCTCATTCGAATTGCATGCCCATCGATTTTTTTGCCACCTTGCCCTAACACGTGGTTATGTTACTTCACACTGTCTCTCTCATTAAACTAGGACATGTACTCTCATGGCTAGAATTCAATGTTCTCTTGGGTTGTATGACCTTTCTGTAATCCCCTATTTCCCATGATATTGTTACCGCTTCTGGCGTTAGACTCAGGCATCGATGGATTTACTCGCTCTTAACCTAGTAAGTTTATTTGAACACTGTTATAACGCCTGTGTATTATGGTTGTTTAGGTAACTACTAGATGAAATATTTAATGAAGTTTTGAAAATCTTCACTATTCTGTGAGGTTCCCATCTAAGATTTTGCAAACTTGGAATAGTTTTCTCCATGTTTTTGGTCGGTTTAGGTAGGGTACAATTCCCTGTGGAAAGCTCTCCTATTGTTCTCCAAATTCCTCTAAGTTGTCCACTAGTTACCAGGTCTGTCTTATTAGCTTGGAATAATGGAGGTATTACAGAGCGAAATAGGTCTTTGTTCTCGACTATTTCTTCTTACATCAGTCAAGAAAAGTACAGTGGTAAAATACTTTTCTTCAGGGTTCTATCATTTGGAACGAAAAATCTACATACATTTCTATCTCCATATCTAGATCCTACCTAGGAGAACCTGGGACTGGAGATGTCTTCTTGGTCGGTAGTTCCAAATTATTTTCCTATACTGTGTTGGGTATTTTATTTGCGGAACAAGGTCTCCCTAGAAAAAAAATCACTATGGAGTCCTGTCACAACCCTATGTCTATTATTCTGTTTCTAGATTCTATACCCCTTTTTTTTTGGCGTATACAAAAATACCAACCTCCATACAAGGTGGATTCTATCTGCTGAATAAGTTTTGAAAAAGGAAGAAAAGAGGTTGTCTGTGTGTCATGAATTATAGTCCATGGTTAAATTGGCAGCATTCGTTTCCTTTCCAACATATTGATGCTATCTGTGGGCATAAATTAACAGAGAGAATAGTTATGTCTTAATTTTGAGAAAATGTTTTTCTTTCGCCAAAAAACATTTGAACAGTAATATCCCTTAGTTCAATAAGATTGCATGTTTCACCGCGATGCTTTCAGGATCTGGTTGAGTAAGTCTCTGAATTAGTTTATAAATCGCATTTCTTTGAGGGAAAGATTTAGTTTTTGAATTAGTTTATAAATTGCATTTATTCAAGAACAAGATTTCGAATATTTTCTAAGGGTGGGGCCCTGTTGTATGCAAGGGTACCCATCAGGATTATATCATCCCATCTCTCCCTTTCGAGCCACTAGACATAGCTTCAATACTGTCGCAAAAGGAAAGGTGACCTCCATTCCTCGAGTTAAGTACAGACTCCTAATTATCTCCTTGGAAACTTTATTTCAATTTCTTATGTTATGGACTATGTTGTGCATTTTTCAATGATATTCTTGATTGCAAATTTTTATGTGGTTATTAATTTTAACCTCTATGTTTCCTTGTAGGGTCTCTTCCCCTCCAAGATTCCCATCTTTAAGAGGGATTCAGAACCCATAAAAGGTATTTGGTTTCCAAGATAGGGCTTTGTTAAGATCACGCAACGACAATGTTTGGCCAAGGATTACATTTTATGAATCTTATAGTCGGACAAATGACTTTATATCTGTAATTGGTTTGTCAGAAATAAATGGAAGGGAATTCCATTATTTTAACACCTGATAAAAAAGCTTCCTATCGTGGCTAGGTGCAGACTATGTACTATTGTTTTGATTTTGGAACTTTAAATAGATCAAGTATGATTATATACATATCTCTCCATGAAGGATTTCTCTTACTTGTATAGCAAAAATAATAATACTTGGTTTGCGAAGTGTTCGACTTGATATATATACTTTGGGTAATACTACAGTCTCGACCTGATATATACTATGATCATTATTTACAGTTCAGAATATGAAATATTTACTTGAATTTCCCCTTGTTCTCTATAAGAATGGTCCAACAGTATGAGTATTGGATTTTTTCCTTTAGAGCAATAGAAATATTAAATACAGTTGTTATTTGTTAATGGGGTTTGGAAATTTCGATTTTAGCGTCATATATAATATATAAAAAGGGTTACAGACTTTCCTAAATTACATATTCGCCAAACTTTACGCATCTGGCATTTCGTTTGCATGTGGTTGATGCATATTGTTGGTCAGCATATGATTCATATCATACGTGGACAAACATATATAATATTAACTATTTTTTTTGTAAATAGTCAACTTCAGTTTTGTTGTACAGATTCCCAAAAATAACTGGAATTTCATTATGTTCCAGCAGAAATAATCCATTCCTAATTGATGAATAGGAGGTATTGGTTCAGTCTCTAATCACAGCAACGTTCGACCAAGGTTCATTCACAGAAATAATTAAAACGCAGATTTATCAATGATCATAATATTTAACCAACGACATAGTAAAATAACTTATATGAATCAATTCGCACAAAGACAAAGGGAACAACCATGTTCCTCCCAACCATAGAATAGGGCAGCCAAATTCCTTGTCCTATTCACCCCCTAGCCTGGCCATGAATCGATGAGGGCAAACTTGGAATTTCCTCTTCATCATTGTCTTCCTCTGTCATAAATATGCTCCTTGCCTCACACTCAAAAGGTAGTGTTCATAACAGCAAGTGACTAGCAATATTATTTCCCAGCATACTTGGTCGCATCTTGCCTCCTCACATATGCTATTTATCTAGAGCATATTTTTTCCTAGGTCTTTTTCCCTCTCTTGGGAATTTTCGCAACTTTGTAAATCCCTGTTTTTCAGGGGCTGGAAATGGCCAGATATTTGATTTTCCACTTGTAACAATTAGCCCAGAGGTAGTTCCAACATGTTTTCCACTCATGGAGTCATGGTCAGTTGTTTTTTAACATGGTTGTTCCATTTGTCCTCCTGCAATCAATATAAAATATTATATTTTCATACAAGTGTCATAGTCAAATAGTTAGTTGGGTCAAATCAGATCTCTGCCCAACAGTCATAATAATTTATTACAATTATCAAATTCAAAATTCGGAGTTTCTATAAATGGAAAAAAAAATTCAAATTTGAATTTACTAAGAACGAAATAATTTTCCAACAAATTTTTAAATTTCAAAAATACTTTATTTTGGGGGATGTCACATCCTTTCCCCCTTCAATAAAACACTGTCCTCAGTGTTCGTCCCTTTCTTGGAACAAGATTGGATGATATTTCCTCAAATCTCCCTCCAAATCCCAAGTGGCCTCCTCAGGACTAAAGTTCTTCTATTGCACCTTTACCTCAGTGATGGCTCTGTTCCGAAGTGTTATTTCTCTCTGGTCTAGAATACGCAGGGGTTCCACCTGGAACTCGCCTTCAGGTTCCACCTGTACCAAGTTCCAATCAATCATATGAGTAGGGTCATGAACATACTTTTTCAACAAAGAAACATGAAATACATTATGAATTCTTAGATTAGCTAGGAGTGCAAGTTGGTATGCTACGGGTCTAATTCGAGTTAGTATCTCAAAGGGCCCACAAAACCTGGGTGCTAGCTTGGCACAGTCCCCTAACTTCAATGAACTTTTTTAGGCTTTGACCTTCAAATACACATGGTCTCCTATTTGAAATTCCAAGTGTCTTCTTTTATGATCTGCATAGCTCTTCTGTCTGTTCTGTGTTTCTTTTAAGTTATGTTGTACCTTCCTTACCATGTTCTCCATTTCTTCGAGCATCTCTGGTCCAACCATGAGTCTTTCAGTTGGGTTACCTGAGCTATTTGGATTCATACACTTTATATATCACAATACCTCAAAAGGGATTAACTTAGCCTAAGTTTGGTACCCATTGTTATATGCAAATTCTACCAAGTGTAGATAGTCTTCCCACTTGTTCGGTTTTGTTCTTATGTACATGCGGAGCATACCCTCTATGATTTGGTTTGTCCTTTCGGTCTGTCCATCCATTTGTGGAAGATAACTCGTACTGAAATTCAAATTAGTATTTAGCCCTGCAAACAATTCCTTCCAAAAAGCGGATGTGAATTTTACGTCTCTATCTGAAATCACCATTTTAGGAATACCATGCAGTCTAAAAATTTCTTTCATGAATATTTCAGCAATGTTTATAGCTTTAAAAGTAGAATTTACAGGAATAAAGTGTGCAGACTTACTGAGTTTATCGATTACAACCATGATAGAATCATTATGTTTCTGAGTTTTAGGAAAACCTGTTATAAAGTCTAGCGATATGGTCTCCCATTTCCATTATGGTATTGGTAATGGCTATAATAGGCTGGCTGGATGCTGGTGCTCGACCTTAAAATGCTGACAATCTTGGCACCTACCCAAGTATTATGTGGTTTCTCCCTTCATATTAGGCCAGTAAAATAGTTTTCTAAGTGTTGTTATTTTTTTCTGGTAACCTGGATGGCCAAAATACGGTTTCCTATGCACTTCGTCCAAGATTATTAATTTTAACTCTGTTGAATCTGGTATGTAAAGTCTGTTTTTAAATTGTAATAGTCCCTTCTTGTCGATACTTAGATCTGGTTTATCTGAGTTTGCAGTACTGTTTTGTAATCCTGCCATTATCTTAGTGTAATTTATGTTGTTAATACCTGTCGTCCTTATTCTTTGTTCCGGATCACTTTCTTCACTGCTAATATTTATCTCAAATAACCCATGGAATCTTCTTCTTAAAGCATCTGCTACCTTATTTTCCTTACCCTTGATATGTCTGACCTCGAAGTCAAATTCGCTCAAGAAGGCTAGCCATCTTGTTTGTCTTGCATAAAGATATGGTTGGCTAAACATATATTCTAACCCGCTATTATCCGTCAATAATAGAAATTTTATGCGCATTATGTAGTGTTGCCACATTTTTAAGGCGTGTATTACTACTACCAATTCTAAATCATGAGTGACATAATTTCGCTCATGTTCTTTTAATTTTTGGGACTCATAACAAATAACATGTCCTTCCTGAGTTAGGACACCACCTAGTCCTTCTTTACTTGCATCAACACATACGATGAAGTCTTTATCTGGGTCTATTACCTTCAATATGGGTGCAGTTGTCAATAATTCCTTCAGCTTGTTAAAACTGTCTTGACACTTCTCTGACCAGTTAAACATGGTCCCTTTCTTTTTTAATGAAGTGATAGGGTAGGATATCTTGGTAAACCCTTCTATAAATCTGTGATAATATCCGATGATTCCCATGAATGACCAGATATCCGCTACATCCTTAGGTACCGACCACTCCATAATGGCTTTTATCTTCTTCGGGTCTACAACAATGCCTTCTGCTGAAATTACATGTCCTAGATATTGTATTTCCTTTTGATAAAAGTCACACTTGTCAAATTTGGCGTACGGTTTGTGTTTCCTCAACATTTGCATAACTATTCTTAAGTGTTCATCATGTTCTTCCTGAATTTTAGAATTTTAGAATAGACTAGAATTTCATTTTAATTTTTATTAAAAAAATATTAAAAATTATAAGTATATCTTAAAATTATAAATAATCAAAACTAACAATTGATTATTAGAATTTATTTAATTCTAAAAAATTCAACAAGGATCTCTCACACGGTAAATGTCATTCAAGTGACATAGGACTAACTAGGAGTCTAGGCGAACTTCTAAAGATCGAACACCATGTCAAATAGCGTTGAGTAATGAGTCTATAATGATGTTATACTCAACCACATTATTCTTTCATGGCTCGAGACAAATGCCAGTCAAAGACACCAGTTGGCCCTCGGGTGAGTAAATTACTGAAGTGGAAAAATCCATGTTCCGTGTATGATGACTCGCACCGTTCATGAATCCTAAGTAAACTAAAGGCTTCGTTGACATATTCCAACCAAAGGAAAACTTGATAAGCAATTTGATGATGAAAATAAAGAGATAAATAAGTATATACACTAAGATACACTAGTATACAAAGGTCATATCCAAGTTTGAGGGCTCAAGCGTGATACCTTTTAAGGTAGAGCCCATTTCTGGGCTCATCCAGCATTTTCTCTTCGTAATCTTCAAATTTGTAAGCTCCTGCCCCAACTGTTCTTTGGCTTGGTCATAAAGGAGAACCCAGTCACCCTCAGTGTACTGTCGGGGACAGACGGACTTAAATACTGAACCTTAACACGTAGTTTGATTGCCTTGATAACTGTAGAGGCATCTCGACACTGCTCATCGAGGTGCTCTAGGTGCACGAGGCATTATTCAAGATCAGATATGTGAGGTAGGAGCTCAATTGCCAACTTAAGGGAAGGGATTCGCATTCAATTGGAATAATCGACTCCACCTAAAAAGGAAAGAAATATGTGGAAGTATTTACCGTGGTTCAGTTTGCCCAAAGTGGAGGGTAAATCATCATATGTCAGTTAGATTTAAAGCAGGGTGCCTAAAGTCTTTATCTAATGCAGTGTTAAGGCACTAGGTGTAGACATTGTACACGAAATACACATTGTACACAAAACTAATAGACATTGTAAAATTTTAGGAGAGTACACATTGTACACGAAATACACACACAAATGATATCTTCTATTACTCCATCATAATATAATACACACATATATAGTTCTTGTGGCATCCCCCCAAAATAAATATTTTTATTTTTGTGTGCTAGAAATTTATTTTCGTTTTTGGCAAATTCGAATATGGAAAATTTTTGCCATTTATGGTAATTTTGAATTTTGAATTTAATAATTGTATTTAATTACTATGACTGTTCGGCAGAGATCTGTTTGGACTCAACTAACTATTTGACTATGACACTTGTATCACAACAGAATATTTATATACTGCGGGAGGACAAATGGAACAACCATGTTAAAATTAGTTGACCATGACTCCACAAGTGGGGGAACATGTTGGAACTTCCTCTAGGCTGATTATGAGAAGTGGCAAATCAGAGATTTGGCCACTGGCAGCCCCTGAAAATAGGGTAACAGGTTCTATAAAAGGTAACTCCTATTATGTTTACTTAGAGCCTATTTAAATGATGCATTAAACGTCAACAATACTAGATCTGTGCACCTATGTAAATACATGAATAAAAATATCATTCTATCAGAGTTTGGAAATTATAATTGATAATCCGAGGGATCTGAGTTTGGTTTCCGGGGGTTCCCAGAATTCTTTAACTTTCTAAATTTTGTACATCTAGTATTTTGAATTTAGATTAAACCTAACCCATAGATGGACTGACTTTCTTAAACTCAACTCCTATAAAAATAAATTTGCCTAGTACTTCCGGATTTCGGGAGGGACCACTCCAGAATTTAGACTGTGATTGTACATTTAATACCATGATAAATGTCATCCATTGAAAGAATTATTTTCAAATTTAGAAACAATTAGATGCATAATATCAGTTACACACAAAACATCCAAGAACATAGAGGGAAATGTTTACATTAACGTAATTAGATATAATCGTTCAACAAATACCTGCCATCAATCAAAACATAGCCATTCAAAATAGAGAGGGGTAGATCAACATATCTGAATCCAATCTGTGAGAAGACAAAGGGAACAACCACATTCCTCCCAACCGTAGAACAGGGCAGCCAAAGTCACTTCCCCGATTCACCCCCTAGCCTGACCATGAATCCATGAGGGTGAAATTGGAAACTCCTCCTCAGCAATGTCCTTCCATTCCAACAGTTATCCTCTTGCCTCACACTTACTCAACAATGCTCATAATAGCAAGGAAAATCTATTTCAGTAGGCTCCTCTTGCCTCACACTCAATTTCTTAGTGTTCATAACAACAAGAGATCTCAAAAATCTTTTTCCCCGGCATACTTGGCAGCATCCTGCTTCCTCACATATGCTATTTATCAATTTTGCCCAGGTCTTTTTCCCTCCTTTGGTGATTTTCGTAGCTTTCTTAATCTATGATTTTTAGGGGCTGCCAATGGCCAAATCTCTGATTTTCCACTTGTAATAATCAGCCCAGAGGCAGTTCCAACTTGTTCCCCACTCATGGAGTCATGGTCAGCTGATTTTTTTAACATGGTTGTTCCATTTGTCCTCCTGTAGTTAATATAAATATTTTGTTGTGATACAAGTTTCATAGTCAAATAGTTAGTTAAGTCCAAACTGATTTCTGCCCAATAGTCAGAATAATTAAATACAATTATTAAATTCAAAATTTGAAATTGCCATAAATGGAAAAAAAATTCCAGATTCGAATTTGCCAAAAACGGAAATAAATTTACAGCACACAAAAAATAAAAATATTTTTATTTTGGAGGATGTCACATACTTTCCCCCTTCAGTAAAACAATGTCCTTAATGTTCATTCCTCTCCTGGAATGGGATTGGATGAGATTTCCGTAAATCTCCCTCCAATTCCCAAGTGGCCTCCTCAGGACTAAAGTGCTTCCATTGCACCTTTACCTGAGCGATGACTTTGTTTTGAAGTGCTATTTCTCTCCGATCCAAAATGCTCAGGGGTTCCACATGGAACTCGCCTTTGGGTTCCACCTACACCAAGTTCCAATCAATCATATGAGTAGGGTCATGAATATACTTTTTCAACAAAGAAAGATGAAATACATTATGAATTCTTAGATTAGCTGGAAGTGCAAGATGATATGCTACAGGTCGAATTCTAACTAGTAACTCAAAGGGCCCACAAAAATTGGGTGCCATCTTGGCATAGTTCCCCAACTTTAGCGAGCTTTTTCGGGCTTTTACCTTCAAATAAACATGGTCTTCCACTTGAAATTCCAAGTGTCTTCTTTTCTGATCTGCATAGCTCTTTTGTGTGTCATGTGCTTCTTTCAAGTTTTGTTGTACCCTTTTTACCATGTTCTCCATTTCTTGGAGTATATCTGGTCGAACCATGAGTCTGTTAGTCGAGTTATCCCGGCTAATTGGGATTGTACACTTTCTACCGTACAATATTTTGAAAGGGCTCAAGTTAGCCCAAGTTTGGTACCCATTGTTATATGAAAATTCTACCAAGTGTAGGTAGTCTTCCCACTTGTTTTGTTTTGTTCTTACATACATGCGGAGCATATCCTCTATGATTTGGTTTGTCCTTTCAGTCTTTCCATCCATTTGTGGATGATAACTCATAATGAAATTCAAATTAGTATTTATCCCTGCAAACAATTCCTTCCAAAAAGCGGATGTGAATTTTATGTCTCTATCTGAAATCACCATTTTAGGAATACCATGTAGTCTAAAAATTTCTTTCATGAATATTTAAGCAATGTTAATAGCTTTAAAAGTAGACTTTATAGGAATAAAGTGTGCATACTTACTGAGTTTATCGATTACAACCATGATAGAATCATTATGTTTCTGAGTTTTAGGCAAACCTGTTATAAAGTCCAGCGATATGGTCTCCCATTTCCAATCTGGTACTGGTAATGGCTGTAATAGGCCGACTGGATGCTAGTGTTCAACCTTAACCTGCTGACAATCAGCCAGTAAAATAGTTTTATGAGTGCCATTATTGTTTTTTGGTAGCCTCGATGGCCTGAATACGGTTTCTTATGCACTTCGTCTAAAATAGTTAATTTTAGCTCTGCTGAATCTAGTATGTAAAGTTTGTTTTTAAATATTAATAGTCCCTACTTGTCGATACTTATATCTGGTTCATCTGAGTTTGTGCTACTGTTTTGTAATTCTACCATCATCTTAGTGTAATTTCTGTTGTTAATGCCTGTCGTTTTTATTCTTTGTTCCAGATCACTTTTTGCCCTACTAATATTTATCTCAAATAACCCATGGATTCTACGGCTTAAAGCATCTGCTACTTTATTTTCCTTACCCTTGATACGTATGACCTCGAAGTCGAATTCACTCAAGAAGGCTCACCACCTTGCTTGTCTTGCATTAAGTTCTGGTTGGTTAAACAAATATTTCACTCCGCTATTATCGGTCAATAGTAAGAATTTTCTGCCCATTATATAGTGTCACCACATTTTTAAGGCATGTATTACTGCTACCAATTCTAAGTCATGAGTGACATATTTTCACTCGTGTTCCTTTAATTTTCGGGACTCATAAAAAATCACATGCCCTTCCTGAGTTAGAACACCACCTAGTCCCTCTTTACTTGCATCAACACATACTGTGAAGTCTTTATCTGGGTTTGCTACCTTCAAAATGGGTGCCAATGTCAATAATTCTTTTAGCTTGTTAAAATTGTCTTGACACTTTTGCGACCAGTTAAACTTGGTCCCTTTATTTTGTAATGTCGTGATAGGGTAGGCTATCTTAGAGAACCCTTCTGTAAATCTACGATAATATCCGGTGATTCCCATGAATGACCGGATATTTTCCACATTCTTAGGTACTGGCGATTCCATAATGGCTTTTATCTTTTCTGGGTCTACGACAATGCCTTCCGAGGAAATGACATGTCCTAAATATTGTATTTCTTTTTGATAAAAGTCACATTTGTCGAACTTTGCATATAGCTTATGTTTCCTTAGTGTTTGCAGAACTATTCTTAGGTGTTCATCATGTTCCTTCTCCATTTTAGAATAGACCGGAATATCATCGATAAATACTACTACAAACTTGTCTAAGTACTGGCTGAAAATGTTGTTCATCAAGCACATAAATGTGGCTCGTGCGTTAGTGAGTCCGAATGGTATGACTACAAACTCATAGTGTCTGTATATGGTACGAAAATCTATTTTGTTTATGTCATGGTCCTTTATCCTAACTTGATGATAATCAGATATTAAATCCAATTTTGAGAAGATCTTGGCCCCACCAACTTGATCGAACAGATCATTTATTCTGGGTAAGAGGTATTTGTTCTTAATGGTCACTTTTTTCAGTTGTCTATAATCAATACATAGTCTTAGAGTACCATCTTTCTTTTTCACAAAGAGGACTGGTGCTCCCCATGGCGAGACACTTGGTCTGATATACTCTTTGTCCAACAATTCCTATAATTGTATTTTTAATTCTGTCAATTCTGGTAGACTCATTTGGTAGGGTGCTTTTGAGATGGGGGATAATCTGGGTAGTAAGTCTATGGAGAAATTTATTTCTCTCCTAGGAGGCAATTCTGGTATCTCATCAACAAACGTGTCTCTGAATTCACGTAGGACAACAAAGTCTTCTAACTTGGGCTTATCTTCTTTTTCTAATAGTTTCGTTACTTGGATGGTGTAAACTTGACATCCCTTTCTAATACATTTCCTGACTTGTATCACTGAAACTTGTCTGACTGACACAGGTTTTGGTATGCCTTGGGTGGTTCTAACAGTGCCAAAATTATCTTTGTAGCTAAGTATCTTTGTATAATAGTCTAGTACTGCTTTGTGTTGTTCCAACCAATCCATCCCGATAATCATATCATAAGATCCTAGTGGTAGGATGTTCAGATTGGTCCTTATCATTTGACCATCTAAGTTGAACTCAAGATCGAAAATAATGTTAACTACCTTTCTTTTAGAACCTGTTGCTAGTTGTACAAGCCAAGATTTTTTGTGCTTTTGTTTCTTAAGTTTATTCAACTCTACTACATCGGGAGTAATATAACTTAACGTAGCTCCAAGGTCAATTAAAATAGAGATTCGAGTGTCATGGATTTTACCTTCGATTTCTACCACCGAAGACTGGTGGTCAGCTTGTCGACCATCTATTGTTGTTTTTATCCGATGTAGACTTCTACCCATGTCTCCCACTATCGAGGCTTCTTGCAAATTGTGGACAACAATGTTGTTTGTTGTAATTAAACGTTGACAGTTCCTCCTTAGATGAGGCTCTCCACACTCCCAACACTTTAATGGCTTGCAGGAGTTGTACCCAAACTTCTTTGTTCCTAGGTTTACTGGTTTACCACTACCTTGTGTATTCAGATGATTGGAGTGAAAATTCTTCCATGGAAAACTTTTTGTTGCATTCTGATAAGGAGTTGGCTTATATCCCTTCTTCCGCTGGTGCATTCCATCTTGATTATTATCCTTCCATGTATTGGGAAACTCTACCCACTGTTTATACTGGTCATAGCACATTCGTGCCTTCCTGAATACCTCACTCAAGGATTTCGGGCTGTCAAACTCAATTCTGCCCTAGTAAGCCTGTGGTAAATAGCTTAAAAATCATTGTATTTTTACCTTATCCTCCGGTATGTATGGTACAAACCTTAGTAGTTCCATAAATTTATTTATAATGTCCTCCATCGTTATTTGTTCAAGTCGTAACTCATAGAATTATTTCGTCTTCCTTTCATAATAGCTTTTAGAAAGGTATTGTTTCTTAAAATACTTCTTAATGTCGGACCATTCCAACTGTTTCTCCTTTAGGCCCTTGCCCAATTTCAGGTCCTGCCACCAAATGTTGGCCTTCCCCTTAAAATTGTAGATCACCATTCTGACTTTCATGTTGCTGGAATAGTTGTAGATTTGGAAGTATTTTTTGATGTCCAACAACCATGCCTCGACTTATTCTCCCGTCCTAGATTCTCCATCAAAAGTAGCTGGTTTAATCTTTTTAAATTCTCCTTCCAGGTGGTCTGTTTGTTTTCTTTTTTTTTCTGGTATGGTTTTGTCTTCAACTGAAGGTGTCCCTTCAGATGAATTGTCTCCTTTTTTTGTTTTCGTACCAGAATTCTTGGAGGCCCTTTTGCTGACCTCTTCCTCAGGGTTATCATCTTTTGGGATTTTCTTGGTTAATATACTATGTAGAAGGACTTCATTTATCTCTTGCTATTCTTGCTGTGCCTTATTCAATTTTTCATTGTCGGCCTTGAAAACCTGTAGTTCAACGATAAGTTTCCTCATTGTTTCCAACACCTCCGTGGGTGAGCTTCCATCACTGTTCTATCTTGGATCTCCAGGAGGTCCTTGCTGCAGATTCTCTTCCATCTTGATTTCTGCACCTTCTTGAGCTGCCATTTTTCAACACAAAATAGAAAAGGCTTTTTGTCTGTAACCACAAGATTTATTAGTATTTCATAAATCAGAATATATACTAAGCAATTAATGTGGCCCTGTTTAGGCCCAGTTTTTTTACTTTTTCTCTAATGCCATATGTAATGTACCTAAAATTTATCATAAAAAAAAATAAAATTAAGACATAATTCAGCTTCATTTAAGCCTAGAATTTAAGAGAAGGTAAGATTCAATTTGATCCGTAAAGACATCATTACACCAGTCTAGTTTTCTTCGAACAGAAAATTGCTAAAGTAATCAGTTCTACACATTTAATTATGCTTGTGATTGCAAGTATGGATCTTCATGACTACTAGAACAATAGGTAACTTGATTGTTTTCTATGTGCACGTGTAAAGGTGATGTTATCATTTTTACTGTAGGAAATTCTCTTTAACTCTCTATTAACATCTATACTTTTTTCCACCTACAAGTAAGTATATACCCATATCTTTCTCTGTATAATAATTTAGTTACTTGTCATGCCCCATACACAGTGACCTGTAATATGAACTGTTATTATTATACTTCTATCCTGGATGAAGATCCTCCAACGTTCTCTACCAATCCATACATTACAGTATTTGAGTTGTTCCTATAACAATAATTCCTACTATGTTCCTACAAATTTGTGAAGAAACATAGGTCAATCGGGTTTCAGTGATCACAAGTGTCGAACAAAATGAAGGATCCCGCTGTTTTCCGAAATCCCAAATATGGAAAGACTGTGGGCCAACACTTCGGGGTTTCAGGGTTCTGGGTTTCGTGAGTACAAAATCCAAACATCAACACACACAACAACTCCAAAAATTGCGAAATGTGACCAATACTTTAGGATTTCACGAGTACAAGTTCCCAAACAACACACAACTTCCGAAAATGCGAAAAGGGAAAGGTAGGACCCACATTTCGGGGTTCGGAACTTTGTGAGTTCTGATGTACAAAAATCAACATAAACAAACTTCCGAAAATGCGAAAAAGGAAAGGTGGGTCCCGCATTTCAGGATTTCGGGGTTCGGAACATCGTGAGTTCCGATGTCCAAACATCAACATAAACAAACTTTCGAAAATGTGAAAAAGGAAAGGTGTGTCCCACATTTTGGGATTTCAGGGATCGGAACTTCGCGAGTTCCGGTGTCCAAACATCAACATGAACAAACTTCTGAAATGCGAAAGGAAAGAAAGGTGAGACCTGTATTTTGGGATTTCAGGGTTCAGAACTTCGCGAGTTCCAGTGTCCAAATATCAACATAAACAAACTTTTGAAAATGCAAAAAAGAAAGAAACTAACATTTTGGGATTTTGGGATTCAGGGTTTCGGAGTTTCAAATGCCAAACAACAACATACAACAACTCCTGAATTCTGAAAGGTGAAATGGTGTGGGACCAACACTTCGGGATTTCGGGATTCGGGGTTTTGGGGTTTGGAAAAGCAAGGGAACTTCGTATAAATGTAACCAGCAAGTCCCAAATGCCGAAATTCACATTATTTTCATAATTCTAAGATTTTTTCCTTGTACTGGTATTCTTACTTTCGTTCTATGAAACAATAGGTGTAGAAGGATTCAACATCCGTTTATTTATCAAAATTCCATAATAATCTAACTTATGAGTTTTATACGCATATAATCTATAAAAGGGTACAATAGGGTAACATGCTTTGTAAAGGTAACTCATATTATGTTTACTTAGAGCATCTTTAAATGATGCATTAAACGTCAAAAGTACTAGATCTGTGAATCTATGTAAATACATGAATACAAATATCATTCCATCAGAGTTTGGAAATTATAATTGATAATCCGGGGGATCTGAGTTTGGTTTCCGGGGGTTCCCAGAATTCTTTATCTTTCCGAATTTTGTAAATCTAGTATTTTGACTTCAAATTAAACCTAACTCATAGATGGACCGGCTTTCTTAAACTCAACTCCTATAAAAATAAATTTTTCTAGCACTTCTGGATTTTGGGAGGGACCACTCCAAAATTTAGACTGTGATTGTACATTTAATACCACGATAAATGTCATCCATTGAAAGAATTATTTTCAAATTTAGAAACAATTAGATGCATAATATCAGTTACACACAAAACATCCAAGAACAGAGAGGGAAAGGTTTACACTAATAAAATTAGATATAATCACTCAATAGATACCAGGCATCAATCAAAACATAGCCATTCAAAATAAAGAGGGGTAGATCAACATATCTCAATTCATTCCATGGGAAGACAAAGGGAATAGCCACATTCCTCCCAACCATAGAACAGGGTAGTCAAAGTCACTTGCCTGTTTCACCCCCTAGCCTGACCATGAATCCATGAGGGAAAAATTGGAAACTCCTCCTCGACAATGTCCTTCCATTCCAATAGTTATCCTCTTGCCTCACACTTACTGAACAGTGCTCATAACAGCAAGGAAAATCTGTTTTAGCAGGCTCCTCTTGCCTGACACAAAATTTCCTAGTGTTCATAACAGGAAGAGAGCTCAAAAATATTTTTCCTCAGCATACTTGGTAGCATCCTGCCTCCTCACATATGTTATTGATCAATTTTGCCCAGGTCTTTTTCCCTCATTTGGGGATTTTCGTAGCTTTCTTAATACCTAATTATCAGGGGCAGCCAGTGGCCAAATCTCTGATTTTCCACTTGTAATAATCAGCCCAGAGGTAGTTCCAACTTGTTCCCCACTCATGGAGTCATGGTCAGCTGATTTTTTTAACATGGTTGTTCCATTTGTCCTCCTGCAGTTAATATAAATATTTTTTTGTGATACAAGTGTCATAGTCAAATAGTTAGTTGAGTCCAAACATATCTCTTCCCAACAATCACAATAATTAAATACAATTATTAAATTCGAAATTAAGAATTGCCATAAATGGCAAAAAAATTCCAGATTCAAATTTGCCAAAAACGGAAATAAATTTCCAGCACACAAAGAATAAAATTATTTTATTTTTGGGGGATGTCACATGCAAGCTCAAACAAACCAATAGATTCTCCTCAATCTCTCAAGGGTTTTGATCAAACCCTCATGAAGTGCGCCCTCCTTCTCCTCAAGAAATGTGCCCCTCTTCTCTTCTCCAAAACTCACAAGTGAAGAATCAGTCTCAAAAATATCTTTACCCTCTCTTTAGCCTCCTCATGCCAACCCTAAAATGTCAATGGCCTATATTAGATCTAGCCAAGTCTAATCAATGGGTGAGATCAAATCCAATAATATCACTAAGGAAGCCCAGTTTCCTTAGTTTCTTTATGTCTATTAATTCACCCACATTGTGGATTAATTGTCACTTTATGACATAAGTGACATATTTCACTTTTGACTTAAAACTCATAAGTCAAAGTGAAATTAGAATCATAAAGTAAAGTACAAGGGTAATGGTCTTCCCCCTTTGTGATTATAGACTTATAATCACATGGGGACCACTTTCCAAGGTACCCAAATCTCAACAGTTCATGTGCACTCCTTGCACTTATGTTGATGAAGGTTCAACGATATCTCTCCTAATCTTCTTTGAGGTTAAATAACCTCTGTCAAAGTACTCCTTGGAGATAATGTGCATGCCTTGCATTCACAACTCACATGAGAGAAACAATTGAAACCTATTCGTTACTTCACTAGTTCACACATTACTCTGCGGTCCAACACCATTTTTGTTGTGGTTTTATTATACAGTTGTTGAAATAATGTAACTGCAAAGAGTATTCTTATTATTATTGTTATATTATTCATAGGATCAATCCCCATTGTGTATTCATCATGTCGGTTATTGTATTAGGACCAAATCCCATTTTGCGGATTGGTCAACAGACAATTATAATAGGCAGAATAAGAAGTCGGCCCCAGCAATTAATAAGAAGACCTAGAAATATAATAAAGGTGGGTTTACCCACCCAGATTAAGAGGTCGGCCCTGCCAATGAAGAGACACTTCACACATGCGAGAACTTGTATAAATAAAGGAGACTAGTGCCTCATTTGATCACAAATCACTTGCTCAGTTTGAGAGATAAGTTTTGATCTATTACCGGTAAAGGAGAGAGGGAGAAGAGTGGCACATCTTTTGGAGAGGAATTTTGTATTGGTTTGAGTTACCTCTTGACATTGTATTAGAAATTTATGATAAGGAAGTTTTTGCTAGGTTTTCTTCCCTTAGAGGGTTTCCGAGGATAAATGTTCTATCTCTTGTGAATGTGTATTTCTCAGTGATCTTGTTCTTATATTGTTTTTATCTATTGAAATGAAAAGAACTATAATAATGGAATAAAACATTAACATGGTTTCAGAGACAACCTGAAGGAAGCATATTTCGCAAGAGAAAAACGTCACTATTGCAGTACCTGTAAATTAGGGTTTTTCAGAAGTGAATATTTTCAGCTCCAAAAAAACCTAGAAAGTTGTGCGCTCCCCCAAGGATCATTTTGTCACTTAGAGCGCACCTTTTTAGTGGCTAGATCTCTCGAAAAGTGACACCCTAGTTTCACAAAGTACCAGAAAACTAGAGTACCAGAAGTACCAGAAGTACCAGAAAACCAGTCCAGAAATCCGCAAATCAAGTTTGACGAGGTAAAAGTTGGATTTTCAAAATTTCGACTACACCAGCTAACTCGCCTCAGCTCAGCGCATCTATCCCGTGGATCAGAATTTCAAAATTCAAAGTTTGAAAAATTAGGGTTTCCTCATAAAACCCTAAGCTGCAGTTGTAGTACCAGTTGCAGTTGCAGCCGTAGAACCTGTTGCAATCACCCTTGAAATTTTCTCAAGAGTTGGAAATGATTACCGCTGCTACCAGATATAGCCACTACCTACAAATTCTATCAAAGGTATGTACTTACATATTTGTAATGGTTAAACCCTAAAGAGTATTTGTAGGAGAAGGGATCTCTTTCCATAGATCCAGAAGGATCTCAAGATCCAACACATTCAGAGGAATGATGCAACCCAAGTGTGATTATTCTGATATACATCTATTTGTTATGACATTATCAGTGTTTCATGTTGAAGCTATGATCAAATTATTAAAAGAATTTAAAGTTGATCATAGAGCTTATCCTCTAACCTAACCTTTTGTCAAGTTAGCGTATTGTCTTAGTACAGAAGACAAGTTGAAGAAAGCACTCATCACTTAAGTGAAGGAGACTTGGAAGAAAATAAAGAACTCACTCTTGAGGTCAAGTCTCCACTTTTTACTAATCAAGATTCAAAGGTACACATGACAAGCTGATGACTTTAGTTGAGATAACAATCATCGTAAAGTATTATACTTGATAGCATGTGAGAATATAGAGGTAAATACTTTGCCTGATATGACTAACACCTCCTCTAGGAGAAACCTCATGTGTTAGTTCCAGATTGCCATGGAAGAATGCTTGGTCACAACACTATGAGAGTGTTGACCTCATTTCATATTGTATTCCTTACCTTTAATATTTTCTTCAGATAAATTATAAGTGATATCTCTAAAGGAGTTACTGTGATGATTGTTCGTGCTATTACTTTATATTATCAGAAGGATATTATTCTTGTTTGTTGTTTTGTTGACCTTGCTCCAAGTCACATGAGGAAGCTATAACGAAGGTTGCAGAAGGAAACGTGCTAAAGGAGAGATCATAAATGAAGCAATCATCAGTGGAAAAGAGAAAGGTGGGTCACTCAGAAGCTACCATGACCCACGCTATTGAAGAATCCATGTGAACTCTAGAAGATTAGCTCACAACAACTACAAGGCACTACCATACATATGAAAAGATGTCACAAGTTTACCGGAACTCAAGGTTGATCAAGAAGGCATATGCAATGTATGTGTGCAAGGGAAGAATATCGAGAACCCTTTTCCAAAGAGGGGCCAAAAAGAAGAAGGAGTACTAGAACTCATCCATTCAGACATGTGTGGCCCAATTTCATCATCCTCCATTAATGGGTATGTATACTATGTATCATTCATTAATGATTATTCTCGTAAAATACCTGGATATATTTGAAGTGTTCAACAAGATCAAGGAATTTAAAGCCTTGATAGAAAACCTTTCTGTAAGGAAGATTAAGATACTCAGGTCAGATAATGGAGGAGAAAATACCTCAAAAGAGTTCATGAATATCTGCAAATATGTTGGGATCAAGATCCCCAACAAAATGGTGTAGCTGAACGGAAGAACAAAACCATGCTAGAAGTTGTGAAGATCAAGATCTTCCTATGTGCTTATGGGAAGAAGCAACAATGACAGTTGTTTATGTGCAGAACCGATTATCCTATAGTACACTTGGGCTCAAGACACTGGAAGATATGTTCACCGGAAAGAAGCCATAGGTAAGCCATCTCAAAATATTTGGCTG
This sequence comes from Picea engelmannii, assembly GCA_009831015.1. NCBI lineage: Eukaryota > Viridiplantae > Streptophyta > Pinopsida > Pinales > Pinaceae > Picea > Picea engelmannii. The sequence goes on along the minus strand of ML785093.1, from coordinate 314,014 downwards.
TCCAGTGTTTATTCATATACCAAAAGAGAAAAGAAACAAGATGGAACCCTATGGAAAGAAGGGAATATTTGTGGGATACTGTGAGGTCTCCAAGTCCTTTAGAATCTACATAGCTAGACACCGCCACATTGAGATCAGCAAGGATGTGACCTTTGATGAAGAAGAAAAACTTAAGAAATAAAGAAGATGTCAGCTTGAATAAGTATATGAAGAGGAACCTGTAAATCCCAGGACTACAAAATCCGTGAGGAAAGTTCCCAGAGCTGCAGAACCAGTAAGGAAAGTTGTAACTTTCCCTGATGAGGAGACACCTAAATACCATGATATAACAAAAGTTCAAGAAACTTCTCAAATGACCTTCTCCCATAAAAGAAAGCCTACTTGGGCAAGAGAGCTTATTCAATATGGAGAGAAGTATGGTGTTCCCGAAGGAACCTCGAGATAGGTGAAAAGACCAAAGTCATTCTCCAGTTACACGGCTTTGATGTGTGACCTCCTAGAAGAAGAGTCTACCTGCTCTGAAGAAGCCATTCAGAGAAAAGAATGGGCAGATTCCATGACAAAGGAATACCAATCCATAATGAAGAACGAAGTATGGGAAATAGTTCCCAGATCGAAGAATAAAGATGGGGTATCCTAGAGATGGCTCTTCAAAATAAAACATGCTGCTGATGGAAGTATTGAGAAGTATAAAGAAAGATTTGTCGCTCGTGTCTTTTCCCAAAAGGAAGGCATTGACTATGAAGAGACATTCGCTCTTGTGGCCAAATACACTTCGATCAGGACCATCATATCTCTTGCAGCTAAGATGAAGTGGAAACTGCACCAGATGGACATGAAGACATCTTTCCTAAATGGTTTCATCAAAGAGGAAGTGTATATAGAGAAACCTCAAGGATTTGAGGTAGAAGACAGGAAGTCTCATGTCTGCAGATTGAAGAAATCCTTATACGGATTGAAGCAAGCTCCTAGAGCTTGGTATGGACGTATAGACAGTTTCTTGAAGAGCTTAGGCTTTACCAAGAGTAAAGCAGAATCAAATCTCTACTTCCAAATTATGGATAATGAACCAGTAATATTACTGCTATATGTGGATGACTTATTCTTAACTAAGAGAAGAAAATCTTATCGCTGAATGTAAAATGGAGACTTGCCTCTGAATTTGAAATGAAAGACCTTGGTCTAATGCATTATTTCTTAGGTCTTGAGGTATGGCATGTTGGAAATGTTTAACAGGTAGAATATGGTTGTCATTGATGGAAAGTACAGCAATGAAGATGGCATGGGTACAGGAAGAATGTACAAAGGATTGTTGGCATGTTTTACAGGGAGCATAGACTTTTCATTTATGGAAAGTACAGTAGTGATGATGGATTAAGTACAATAGTGAAGAGGGCAGGATCAGAGTGTGTATGTGAAGACTCTGCAGAGGTGCAGAATTCCAAGAATCCCTTGGGGATTTGGAAGTGAAAGCTCAGGAGGAACAACGTCGAGGAGCACGTGCACAACAAAGCTCAAGATATAGGAGTTCGCAGAAGAGAAGGAAGACAAAGATCCACAATCGTTGGATCTCATTCAGAAATCACGTTAGCTGTCAGATCGGACATGAGCTGCATAAGGTTTACCATCGAGAAAAGCCAAGGTGAAATCCTGACAGAACGAGGGCCGTCAGATCTGAATATAGACAAGAAGATCATGCTAAAGAGAAGGACAGATCTCAGCCGTCAGATCCGAGCGCAGGGTCCGACCACCGTTCGATCGAGGAGAATCTGCACGGTCTTTAAAGTGCAAGGAGAAGTGGGCGCAATCACAATGTACAAAATCGTGATGAAATATGAGTCGTCAGATCAAGCTTTGATTTGGACCGTTAATTCCAGTCAGTATCGGGGATTGGGACTTTGAAGTAACAAGAACACTTGACATCAAGAACCCCGATTTCACAATATGTGATATCGTGATTCAATCACAGCCATTGAATCGAGAATGAGATCTGGACCGTTGATCCTCTGCATGGAGTATCGAGGATCGGGACTTTGAAATGACAAAATCACTTGAACTCAAGAACCCCGATTTCGCGATATGCGATATCGCGATTCAATCCCAGCCATTGAATCGAGAATGAGATCTGGACCGTTGATCCTCTGCATGGAGTAATGAGAACTGGGACATTGAAAGTCTCGAAATCCCTATGAGATCGGGACCGTCCACTTGGATAGGACGCGTGGAAGTGATCGAGCGCCACTAGGAACAACCTCGATAGGGAGGCCATCCATCGACATATCGAGAGTCAGGATATCGACAATCCTGTTGACCAGAAGTCGGGGAATTTCATCGTGGAAAACCCGACCTAATCAGAACCGTCCATCTGCAAGGACAGGTGGCAAAGGATCAAGCGTCGTCGGTATATCGGGAGTCTTGAGACTAAGGGTGCAAGGCCTGCTGAACCCCGAACTGTGGGAAGAGACCATAGCTGTGGATCTCAGATAGGACGTGTGTCAAGGATCCAAGAGGAGTCGGCGTGGGAGGACAGGTGGCACCTCACATTGGATATCGGGATATCGGAGATCCTGGGAGCAAGGAGTTCGTGCATCTTGAACTCACGAACCCTGTAGCCCCGAAGGGATAAGGTTGTGCTCACGGGAGTTGTTCATATGAGCGGGAGCTGAGCCGGGAGGGCCAGCGTGTGATGGAACACATAGGGGATCGAAGGATTGGGAATCCCATAGGCATGTGCATGGTGACATAGAAAATGCCGAAACCCCGATGAGAGGTTTGACTGAGGTCATGTGTTGACGGTCATATGGGCTAAGGCCTATAGCCAGCAAGGCTAGCGCGTGGAAAGGGGTGTATCGGTAATCGGGTATTGGAAAGGTGAGAAACTCTCGACATCAGGAAGTGCGAAACCCTGAACCCCGATAGAGAGTCGGGGATAACCACGGTTAGGTGCACAGACCGTGACAAGGTGAATGAAAGGACCTGTGGATAGGGCATTGGCAGAGGGATTCCATTGGAGGAATCTAAAGAGCCACTTTGGCTCAACATCATAAGGAATGCCAAAACCCGATTTAAAAAGGCAAGAATAATAAAGGTCATCCAACAGTGCGGATAAAGCTTGAATGTGATCGGAGGGTTACTGTTCTTCCACACACATTTAACGCTTCAGTTATGAATCTGTTAAGAGAAACAGACTCATGATGACGAATTGGTTAGCATTTCAGTTGCTAGGATAGGTGTTCTTGTTTCGGCTGAGGGAAGGTGAAGTTGAACCGTCGGGAAGATATGCATAAAAGAAGAGGAGACAGATTGTGTAAGGTTTGATGTTCTGAAGGGAAAATGAATAAACAATAAGAAAAAGAAAATGAGCACAGGAATAGCATGAAATTGAGAAAATGTGTAGAGGGAGAGAAAACGGAGAGCAGAAACAGAGCAGAATGATAGACATAACAGAAGCAGATCAGAATGACAGAAAAAGTTTATGCAGAGCAGACCTACTAAACAAACAGAAGAAGAGAAGAATAACAGAACAATTTGTTGAAGATCAGATACAGAGAAAGATTGGTAAGAATTGATCTATCTGTGTATTCATTATTTTATATTTTAGGGAGGTTGGGAGGTGCTCGGTAGGACTATTTTCCTCAGAGTTTCAAGTGGGTGCTTGAACATAGGGAATTGTAGCTTCTATATGGTTGCAGCCAGAGAAACCAGGGTGGCAGGGTGGTGCAAGGGAGAACTCTTGTTCTTTGTTATACAGGTTGGTGCCTGTATGATTGGAAGTTGGTGCTTCCATCCAGTTGGTGCTGGAAACATTCAGGGAGTTGGTGCTTCCTTCTAGTTGGTGCTAGAGAAACCAGGGA
>ML785093.1:278737-297975 GCA_009831015.1 Picea engelmannii | reverse complement strand
GTTCTAGTTACTTTATGTTCTATAACTTAAACATATTATCCTGTTTGGTTGTGTTTTAATGTTTCTCATTATTTTGTGCAGGTGTGGGCATGCCGAAACATGGGGACTCCCTCTTCACTCCTTCAAAAGGTATTCAGGTTCCAACACAATATCTAAGTTAGTACAAGATTACACACCCCACTGGTCCAAGCTCTGTTCCGTTCCTAATGTTTGAGGATTTTTTATTCCAAGTTTTGTGATAGTTTGATACGGGGTACGCAATCAATTGTATAAAATAATTATGGTATACAGATCCACCCACACAACTTGTTCCTAGTTGGACTTTGATAACTAGACAGTCATTTTTGTTAAGTAATGTGCTCAATATATACTGCGTGTTAATTTGTTTTGGATTCAGGATTTTAAAGTACTCTCCTCTATATATATATCCTTTGAGGATGGTTTTGGTACTACAGATTCGAGTTCTTTCCTGAGCTATTCTAGCTATTTTATTTCCAGAATTGAATCTTATTATTGAATGTACTGTCCCTTTCCTGAAATGATTCGTCCATGCAGAGTGATACGCTTAAGGGTTTTGTTCTTTCTCAGAAAAAAGTTCGATTATTTCAAGATTTTGTTTATACTTAATTTTGATGTAAAAATTAATTTCGGGCTTACACATCACAATTTATTTACCTTTTGTTTCAGTTATCATTGTTGAATAAGCCTTTAACAGTCTGCTTACTAGTGAATAGATAGCTTCATTATCAGTTTGGATTTACGCATCATGTACTATTTACCTTATGTTTTCTATTATCATTATTGTATAAGACCTTATAGGTCTATTCACCAGAAATTTAGATGGCATCAATATTTGTTTTGGGTTTACGTATTGTGCACTATTTACCTTTTGTTTCTATTACCATTATTGAATAAGCCTCTATAGGTCTGCTCACCCGAAAATAGGCAGCATGGTGTTGGCATGTTTTACAGGAAGCGTATGCTTGTCATTGATGGAAAGTACAACAACAATGATGGCTTAAGTACAACAACGATGATCAACAGTGCAGTGATAATCGGGGAAGAGAAACAACCATGATCGTTGGATCAACAATTCAGAATTCCCGATGGTTGTCACATCTCAATGTAGACAAGAGGAGCACGCAGATATGGAGGATAGATCTCTGGCATTATATCCGAGTGTAGGGTCTGACCACCGTTGGATCTAGGAGAGCCTACACATTCTTTAAAGTGCTAGGAGAAGTGGGCTTACAAAATCCTGAAAGCAGGAGGATCGTCCATATTCAAGTAGGACACGTGGTGAAAGATCATCGTTTCGCTTATTGGAAAGTCAAAGGAATGGTGTTCCCTAACCTGTTGAATTTGTGAAATGTGAAACCCCAAAGTAACCTCCATTTCAGAGTTTCAGAAATCGGGAGATGGAGAAGTCAGAGACTCTCAACATTAGGAGTCCCAAAGTGCCGAAATGCGAAATCCCGAAACAAGACACATCAACAAACCACGTCAGCGAAGAACACGTGGCACAACTAGGCAATGACAAGTGTCAAGATGATTCAACATTTCAGGCACATGTAAGTCACAAATCAAAGTGACACGTGGTAGTTACTCGACACGTGTCAATCCAAGTGTGATGTCATCTGGTTTACATCACTTCAAAGTTTCTGGGATCGAGAGTTGGAGATGTCAAAGAATATTAACCGTGATATGCGAAATCACAACTTAATCACAGCCGTCAGATCAAGATGTGATCTAAACCGTTGATTCGACCCCATTTCGAAGTTTCATGGATCGAGACTTTGAAGTGACAAGAACACTGAACATCAAGAATGTCGAAATCGCGAAATACGAAATCATGAAATGATCTGAGCCGTCAGATCAAGTGTTGATCGGGACCATTGATCGCACTCCATTTCGGGGTTTCAGGGATCGCGAAAGCGCCTTATGCATAAGGTTATGGTCACAACCCTTGGTCAAATCAGAGGGAGATGGAGGAAAGAGCTTGAGCAAACAAGCTCCTTTTTGGGTATCGCGACTGGGAATGTCGAGACACATGGTCACATGAATGCCGAATTTCAGAATGCCAAAATGAAAAAATGAATGCAAGATCCCTTGGAATCAATCAAACGGTGCAATTGAATTTGAACAAGATTGGATGGCTACTGTAGCACGACACAGTGTAACTGCCAAAAACCACTGATGGTTTCTGCCAGAGGACTTGAAGACACTTCAGGATGATTGACAGAGGAGGTGAAGAGTATCTGGGAATATTGAAGAGGGATGAATTTGTTCGTGGAGGAAATTGACAGCTGGATGAGCATTGAGGCCTGTAACTAGAATAGAGAAGGTGAGCTCGACTGTCATAGAGAAGATGAAGAGTCTCAAACTACGGGAGAGGCTGAGGAATCTCAGTATAACATAGAGTGATGTTGAATGAGTGGAAAACAACCAGAGAAGTTGAAGAGTCACGATGATGATCAGACAAATCACTCAAGTTGTGGAGGTATTTGGCGTGGAGTGAGCATGCAGAGGCATTGCGAATATTGCATGCACAAAGACAACAGAGACTATAAGAATGTTGAACAAAGAAGAGATAGAGGGGGTCGCTGTTTAGGAGAATTCAGGTGTGAACAAGGAGGCAGAACGCGGGAGCAGAAATGCACAGTCGAGGAATGGTGCATTGAAGGGATATGGCGCATAGAGCATAAAAGGCCAAAGAACAGAAAGTGATAGAGGTGTGTAGAATACATTGATGCAGACAGGGCAGAGTAGTGTAACAGAACAATGACAGGGCTGGTAAGCCATTGAATAATTTTATATCGCTGCAATAATTTTTAGTAACAAAAATTTATAATTCAGGGTGGTTGGGAGGTGCTAGGGAGGACTGGTGTCCTCAAAGGTTCAAATGGGTGCTTGAACACAGGGAGTTGGTGCTTCCTTCTAGTTGGTGCTAGAGAAACCAGGGAGTTGGTGCTTCCTTCTAGTTGGTGCTAGAGAAACTAGGGGGTTGGTGCTTCCTTCTAGTGGGTGCTAGAGAAAACAGAGAGTTGGTTCTCTTATCAAGTTGCAGCTTGCAAAAATAGAGGTTGTAGCCTCTCAATGAGTTGGTGCTCATATGTATGATAATGTAAAGAATGTAGATAATTCTTATCATATAAAGAAAAAGAGGTTTTTACCCTGTATGGGTTTCCTCGGGAATTTTCTATCTCTGTTTTCTCATATATGTGATTGATGTTGAATGTGCCTTTGTTTATTTCCCATTATTGTGATCATCATTGAGTTCTTTGTAAATATCTTAAAAGAAGCATAATTATTTAAGCACAGTAACAATTGATTCACCCCCCCTCTCAGTTGCCCAACAATTGGTATCAGAGCCGGCCCCTTTTTATCTAAGGGTAGATCCTAGAGCTTAAACATGTCAAGCCATGAAGGAAATTCAACCAATAAGGCCCCTCTGTTTAATGGAACAAACTTTGCCTTCTGGAAAGTTAGAATGAGAACCTACATAATGGATTTCGGTGCAGATGTCTAGGATGTGGTAGATACTGGTTATGTAAAGCCAGTTGTGCTAGCTAATAAGGATGACAAACTTGAATTTAGCTTCAATGCTAAGGCTATGAATGTTATCTTGAGTGGGTTTGCAGAAGAAGAATTCGTAAAAGTTATGCACCTAGGAACTGCCAAAGAAATGTGGGACAAACTCATTAGCAGTTATGAGGGTAATGAGAAGGTAAAGGATTCAAAGCTTCAAACCTACAGAATATAGTTTGAACAGTTGAAGATGAAGGAAGATGAAACTGTTGGAAAATAATTTCTGAGAGTAGAAGAAATGGTAAATGCAATGAAGGCACTTGGTGAAACAATTGGGGAACCTTCTTTAGTTCAGAAAATCTTGAGATCTCTCCCATATAGGTTCAACCCGAAGGTCTCTGCTATAGAATAACTTAATGATCTAAAAACCTTGCAGTTTGACCAACTTCTAGGAACATTGACTGCATATGAAATGAGAATAGTGAAAGATAAACCCACCTCCAGAGAAGCATCATTTAAAGAAGACAATAATGAGGATTCTGAGCCCAATGAAATTGAAGCAAAATTTGTGAAGAGACTGAAGAAGGGATCAGGAAAGGTAAACTTCCTTTCAAATGCTTTAACTGTGGTAGGATAGGTCATTTTGAAAATAAATGTCCCTACAAAGGAAAGGATCAGACTTGTGATGATGAGGAGAAATACAAACACAAAAATTTCTTTAAAGAGAATAACTTTAAGAAGAAAAGTCTTTGTGAAAACAATGATGATGATCCTTCAGATGGTGAACACAATGATTCATCTATTGAAATTAAACTAAATGACTTCATACTTATGGCCAAAGAAGACTATGACAATAATAACACAAGGAGTGATGTTAATGAAGAAGAAGTTCTGGTTGACATGGAAGGAGAATTGATCAGTGCTTTGGAAGAGATTGATAGACTAAGAATCAAGAATAGAAAGCAAAGACAATTGTTGATACAGTTCGAGAAAGACAGTAAAGAACCTAATAAATACCTTGTCCTACTAAAAGTAGAAGTGGAAGAGGCAAAGAAAATCGAAGAGATTCTGAAACAACAGCTATCAGAAAAGAAGGCAAGATGTGAATCATTAGAACAAGAAGTAGTGAAAACAAGGAAAGAAATGGAGAAGTTTCAAGCCTTTTATAATCAGAATCTGTCAAGTATCAAAGCCTCAGAAGGATTAGCCACCATTCTGAATCAGCAAAGGAATCCAAAGCTGAAAACTGGTTTGGGTTATGAAGAGGGATCAAGCAGTGGGAAGCCAGGAAATGAAGAACCCATTAAGTTTGTGAAAAGTACAACCAATGACAATAACGAACCTGTAGAAACAAAGGAAGACAATCAACCACCCAGGACGAGTAAAGAAAAAGGTTCCTTGACTGAATCTATAGAATGAAGAAACAATGCTCTCTCTGCTGAAAGACGTCATCAGCAAGAAAGAAATCGATTTTCTCAAAGAAGACAACCATTTTCCAGGTACAAAGAATTTTTCTATGGCTATTGTTTCTACTATTCTAACTTTGGTCACAAAGATGTAAATTGTTCCTTAAGACTTAGACATGAGCAATTAAGATTTCAAAGGAATAAATACTTCCCACAACAAAGAATGATACAGTCAAGTAATAATCCTTCACAGACTGCAATTTGCCAAATTAAGTCAGGACACATACAACTAAGGAGACCAAGAAATAATCAACAGTCAATAAGTAGGCAACACTGCAACAATAACTTTGACTTATTGAATAATGAGGTTGAATGCTACACCTGTCATAACTTTGGACATAAATATATTGACTGTCGGTTAAGGAACTATGAACCTGATTCGAAATCCCCTACTGAAAATGTCAAGTTTTGGAAGAAGAAGGAAAGTAACAAGTGTGGATTAGTATTGTCTGCTCAAAGAAAAATGAACCCTTGTTATATAGACAGTGGATGCTCCAAACACATGATGGGAGACAAAGGCAAGTTTCTATCTCTAAGTGAAAGAAAATCAGGAAGCATAACCTTTGGAAATGATGCTCCAGGGAAAATAAAAGGCAAAGGGATGGTGAGCTTAAGTAATGGAAAAGAAAAATCCCAAGATGTTCTACTTGTGCATGGGTTTAAACATAATCTACTCAGTGTAAGTCAAATGTGTGACAGAGGATGCGAGGTGTTGTTCACATCCAAGGAATACAAGATAAAGTCTGTAAACTCAGGACAAGTGGTGGCCAAAGGCATAAGGACAAAAAATAATGTATATGTGCTGAAAGAAAATAGAGAAGAATGATATCTAAGAAAACATGATGAAAGATGGTTATGGCATAGGAGACTTGGACATCTAAACTTTGACCACTTAATCAAACTCAAAAACCTCAAGGAAGTAAAAGATCTTCCGAGAATATCAAAGCCCCAAGACTCAATGTGTAAACCCTGTCAAGTAGGGAAGAAAAACAGGACACAATTTAAGTCCAAGAGATTTAATTCAACAGAGAAACCACTCCAGCTAGTTCATATGGATTTATGTGGACCATCGAGATAGGAAGGCCCGGGGAAAGAAAACTACTTCATGCTGATTATCGATGATTACTCCAGACTTATCTGGGTTGCCTTTCTGAAAGAAAAAACTGAGGCATCTGAGAAGTTTAAAATATTTAAGGCTTTAACTGAGACTCAAACAGGGAAGAGGTTAAAGGAAGTAAGATCAGACTGGGGAGGAGAGTTTATGTCAAGAGACTTCAAGGAATTCTGTGATGAGCATGGGATCAAGAATACACAATCCCATGAACTCCACAACAAAATGGAGTAGTGGAGAGGCAAAACAGAACAGTGCAGGAAATGGCCAGGTCAATGATGAATGAGAAGAACATTGGTCAAACCTACTGGGTAGAATCAATACACACAACAGTCCATGTGCATAACAAAGCCCACCTCAGACCATAAAGTGACAAGACACCTTATGAATTATGGTTTGGAAGACCCACCTCAATCAAACACTTCAGAGTATTTGGGAGTAAATGCTACATAAAGAATAATGATGAGAACCTCAACAAATATGATGGCAGGGTGGATGAAGGTATTTTCTTAGGGTATGCTACAAACAGTAAAGGATATAGATACTATAATAAGAGGCTGCATAAAATTGTTGACTATATTGATGTAAAAAATGATGAAGGAATCCCAGCAAGAGAGGTGTACAGTAATGAGTCTTTTACAGAAGACACAGCTAAATCTGAAGATGAACAGGTCCAAGAATCAGAAAATGAAGACTTTGAATCAGATGAAGACTCAGACACTCAGACAGACTCAAATCAACAGTCAACTACAAATTCCTCCTCCAGAATCATTCAAAAGAATCATCCTGTAAGTCAGATAATTGGGAAAAAAGACAAAGGTGTACAAACCAGAAGAAAGCTAATCAAAAACACCGAACAATCTCATACAACCTTCATATCCATGATGGAACCCAAGAATTTTAATGAAGCTAGCAAAGATGACCACTGGGTTAAAGCAATAAATGAAGAACTTGATCAGATTGAGAAAAACAATACGTGGGAGATGGTTCAAAGACCTGAAGGTAAAAACGTCATTGGCTCCAAATGGATCTTTAAGAATAAGCTGAATGAGCAAGGACAAGTTATTAGGAACAAAGCAAGGTTAGTCTGTAAAGGCTATGCTCAGATAGAAGGACTAGATTTTGATGAAACATTTACACCCGTAGCAAGGTTAGAAGCTATCAGAATGTTTCTTTCCTATGCTTGTCATAAAAGGTTTAAAGTCTACCAAATGGATGTCAAGTCAGCCTTTCTCAATGGAGATTTAAGTGAAGAATTCTATATGGAACAACAAGAGGGTTTCAAATTGTCTGATAACCCTGACTTAGTATGAAAGCTGAAGAAAGCTTTATATGGTTTAAAATAAGCCCCTCGAGCTTGGTATCACAGACTGGATACCTATCTCAAAGACAAAGGGTTCAAGAGAGGAACAACTAATAGAAATCTGTATATTAAAACAAAGGATAATGATTTTCTCATCATACTAGTCTATGTAGATGACATCATCTTTGGTTGTAATAAGGATTCACTGGTACAATGGTTTGCTTCTGCCATGGAGTCTGAATTTGAAATGTCTATGATAGGAGAACTATCATTTTTTCTTGGTCTGCAAATTACTCAGAGGCCCGAAGGGATGTTCATTTCTCAAGAAAAATATCTAAGAAAAATGCTGAAAAGGTTTCAAATGGAAGATTCTAAACCTGTGGGTACACCTATGGTAACTGGATGTAAATTAAGAAAGGATGATGATTCACCTGATGTTGATCACAAATCATATCGATCAATGATAGGAAGCATGTTGTACATCACAACATCTCGCCCAGACATAATGCATGCTATAGGAATGGTAGGAAGATATCAGGTTGCACCCAAACAGAGTCATTTACAAGATGTCAAAATGATATTTTGGTATTTAAAAGAAACAATGACTTATGGTCTGTGGTATCCCAGAAATCAAAATCTTCAGTTGACTGTTTATTCAGATGCAAATTCGGCAAACTGTGCTGATGAGAGAAAAAGCACCAGTGAAGGAGCATTCTTCCTGGGTGACTCCTTAGTAACCTAGCTTAGTAAAAATCAAGGTTCCATTTCTTTATCAACCACAGAGGAAGAGTACATTGTTGCTGCTACCTGTTGCACCCAGGTATTATGGATGATTCAGACACTTGAAGACTTAGAGGTAAAATACACTGCACTGATCCGAATTCATTGTGATAACACTAGTTCCATCAGTGTGTCTAAAAATCCTGTATTCCACTCCAAGACCAAGCATATTCCCATAAAATATCATTTTCTGAGAGAGAAGGTCACCAATCAGACTGTTCAAGTCCATTACACTCCCACTACAGAACAAATTGCAGACATCTTTACTAAACTCCTAGCCAAGATACCTTTTGAATATCTCAGACAGAAGCTGGGTGTCATTTCGTCTCACACCTAAAAGAGTCCATCTTCTTAGGGGGAGTTTTGTATTATTTGAATATCTAATGCCTCCTAAAATTACCGCAACAGCTGAGGGGGATCATGTTTTTTTTCTTTGACATTGATGTCAAAGGGGGAGAAAAGAATTCGGGTGCCTTAGTTGCCATCAATGACAAAGGGGGAGATTGTTGGCATGTTTTACAGGCAGTGTATGCTTGTCGTTGATGGAAAGTACAACAATGATGATGACTTAAGTACAAAAATGATGATCAACAATGCAGTGATAATCGGGGAAGAGAAGCAACCGTGATCGTTGGATCAACAATTCAGAATTCTCGATCGTTGTCAGATCTCAATGTAGACAAGAGGAGCACACAGATATGGAGGATAGATCCCCGGTGTTATATCTGAGCGCAGGGTCCGACCACTGTTGGATCCAGGAGAGCCTGCACGTTCTTTAAAGTTCTAGGAGAAGAGGGCTTACAAAATCCCGAAACAAGGAGGATCGTCCATCTTCGAGTAGGACACGTGGCGAAAGATCATCGTTTCACTGACTGGAAAGTCAAAGGAACAAGGTTCCCTAACCTAATGAATTCATGAAATGTGAAACCCCGAAGTAAACTCCATTTCCGAGTTTCAGAAATCAGGAGATGGAGAAGTCAGAGACTCTCAACATTAGGAGTCCCAAAGTGCCGAAATGCGAAATCTTGAAATAAGACACGTCAGCAAACCACGTCATCTAAGAACACGTGGCACAACCAGGCAATGACAAGTGTCAAGATGATTCAACATTTCAGGCACATGTAATTCATGAATCAGAGTGACACGTGGCAGTTACTTGACACGTGTCAATCCATGTGTGACATCAGCTAGTTTGCATCACTTCGGAGTTTCGGGGATCGAGAGTTGGATATGTCAAAGAATATTAATCACAGGAATCCCGAAATTTCGATATGCGAAATCGTGACTCAATCGCAGTCGTTAGATCAAGATGTGATCTGGACCATTGATTCGACCCCATTTCGGAGTTTCGTGGATCAGGACTTTGAAGAGACAAGAACATTGAACATCAAGAATGTCGAAATCATGAAATGCGAAATCACGAAATGATCTGAGCCGTCAGATCAAGTGTTGATCGGGATCGTTGATCGCATGCCATTTCGGTGTTTCGGGGATCGTGAAAGTGCCTTATGCATAAGGCTATGGTCACAACCCTTGGTCACATCAGCGAGAGATGGAGGAAAGAGCTAGAGAAACCAAGCTCCTTTTCGGGGATCGTGACTGGGAATGTCGAGACACATGGTCACACGAATGCCAAATTGTCGAATGTCAAAATGTCGAAATGAATGCAAGATCCCTTGGAATCAATCCAACGGTGCAGGTGAATTTCAACAAGATCAGAGGGCTACTATAGCATGACACAGTGTAACTGCCAGAAACCACTAATGGTTTCTTCCAGAGGACTCGAAGACACTTCAGGATGATTGACAAAGGAGGTGAAGAGTCTTTGGGAATATTAAAGAGGGATGAATATGTTCGTGGAGGCAATTGACAGTTGGATGAGCATTGAGGCCTATAACTGGAATAGAGAAGGTGAGCTCGACTGTCACAGAGAAGACGAAGAGTCTCAAACTTCCAGAGAGGCTGAGAAATCTCAGTATAACATACAGTGATCCTGAATGAGTGGAAAATGACCAGAGAAGCTAAAGAGTCACGATGATGATCAGACAGATGTAACACCCTGTTTCCCCTAGTTTGTAAATATAACTGGACTGGCCAAGGACTATGACAAACTCATAAGTATGAATATGTGATGTAAATGGACTTGCAGGAAGAGGTCAATGAATGTGAATAATATCTTGAATTTATTACAGGACTGCTGAGAGGGGATGTGCAGAAAAGAGATCACGATGGTGGTGGAGGGCTCCTGAAAAGGTGGCGTTAACTTCCACAAAGAATTAAATACCATATTTGGACTCCACTGGCCCGGAGAAACAAAAGCGGCTCGCTGACCCTGAAATTCAATGCCTCACAGGCTGGTAGGCAGATGGCTTGATGAGGGATGGGATGGTAAACCGCCCATCCATAGAGCCATTGGGCCTGATCAGCGCGAGGGTAATTGTGCCACACGCAACCTCGCGAGAGGATAAAGCGTATGGCAGAGACAATTGAGAGGGCAGACGTGAGGGGAACTCTGGCATGACACAGAGTGAATGATAGCAGAGAGGAAGGATTGCAACCTTCGCTCCTGGTCACTGGAAGATAGAGAGACGCAGTCTCAGAGCATCGTTGTCTCAGCTCAGGGGTGGCTAGTGGTAAATCCATTGGGAGTTGCTGAGCCTACGGTTGGGTGGAAATGAGCACCCCTCTAAGTAGTTGCACCCACTTTCGGTGTTATCTCTGATAAGTATTTTATGTATTGCATCTTGAAATTCATACACTGATATATATATATGTATATGTACTCACAACACCGTGAGCTTGTGAACGATTTTTAGTGTAAGAATGTTTATGAATGTTTTTGATAATAATTAAGGGACATACGCTTGTAATGGAGGAATCCATGAATGACTTACGTCGATGAAGATGAATCTAACTATGCATAAGTTGAACCAAGTCAAACTCCCAGTCCATTCTCGGGAATTTGTTTTCCTTATCTGTATCTAGGAATGCCCAGGAATAGACCTCTTCATGGAGATTCCCGCCTTAGAAAGGTTTACCAAGAACCTGGAAAAAGGGCATAAATGTGCAAGTCTTAACAACCCTGTGCGAAGAGGAATGACCCTCTGGAAATCCTGAAGTAGTAGTGTAAGGATAAGTATTGATCAATGGATGAGATCCTGTCGGGAAATCTGTGGTCATTCAAGACCGTTAAATCGAAGGAATGAGTAAGGGCGTAATTTACCTTAACCACTTTTTCCTCTATCTTCGTGAATAGCGAGGAAATCCAAATCGTAGAACCCAGACTGCGTGAGAACATCTGGACCGTTGGTTTCTCCACTTCCAAAGAGAAGTGGGAAAGGGTGCGACATTGAGACCGATATGAACCGTCAGATCTTAGCTAGGGAACCCGACAGTCGTCAGATCTATAGGGAGATAAACGAGGGTTAAGCCCTTGTGGATAGGGGAAAAAAGGATCTGAGCCGTCCATCCGAGGACAGGTGTCGGAGATCCAGGGATCTCGCTACCTCGGAGATTCGCGAGGTAGGAGCCCAAAGTTTGGATGCTCCAAGTCGTGAGTGGCAAAGCCACGAAAGGATCTGAGCCGTCCATCCGAGGACAGGTGTCAGAGATCCAGGGATCTCGCTACCTTGGAGATTCGCGAGGTAAGAGCCCAAAGTTTGGATGCTCCAAGTCGCGAGTGGCGAAGCCACGAAAGGATATGAGCCGTCCATCCGAGGAGGAAAGGTGTTGGAGATCCAGGGATCTCACTACCTCGGAGATTCGCGAGGTAAGAGCCCAAAGTTTGGATGCTCCAAGTTGCAAGTGGCGAAGCCATGAAAGGATCTGAGTCGTCCATCCAAGGAGGACAGGTGTCGGAGATCCAGGGATCTCGCTACCTCAAATATTTGTGAGGTAAGAGCCCAAGTATTGGGTGTTAAAAGTTGTGAGACGCGAGGTCGTGAAGCAGCGAAGTGGCGAAAGGCTATGAACCATCCATCGGTGGAGGAGAGATGACAGAGATCGAGAGATCTCATGAACTTGGGAGTTCGCAGGGTGAGAGCCCAAGTATTGGGTATTCAAAGTCACGAGGATGCGAGAAGCAAGAAGGTAATAACCGTTGGATCCGGATTGCGGGAAGACCATTGGATCCGCACGAGGGATCGTGTATCGGAGCCTGGCGAGAAAAGGCCCAGGAATTTGGCCACAGGAATCATCAGGTCACGAGTAGCAAAATCCCTCAGGGAAAAGTCAGTGAGTTGACTGACCATCGGGTCTCGGGGATCCGAGAACCCAATGTTCAACCTTTGAACTCGTGAAGTCACGAGTTCCGATTCCTTGATAAATCAAGGAAGGGGGAATCGTGCGAGAGGACTGTAGGAGTAGATTTCCAGATAGGGAAATAGAAGAACCTTGGAGTTCTTCGGGCGAGAAGAAGAAGACCCTGTGAGCGGACGTACCCATGGTTGGCGCGCCTGCGTCAGGTAGGACGTAAGACCACGATTATGTACAGAGAATCGGGTAGGTAAATAGAAGACTTGTGACTCGGGGATTGGGATTTTGCTGCTACATGCTCTGGGGATTCTCGCTATTGAGACATCAAGCAAAAATTTTGAATTATGGTAGTGGACATGTTACAAATTGGTATCAGAGCATGGTTATAACACTCAGCCTGACTGGGCTCATGCACGAGTCGCACATAAAACTCGTTCAAAACACTCCTATGAGGAGTAAAACCCTGACTTAACTATCTTACCCAGGATTAAGAACCTGGAAAATGAAAACCCAACTGTGTGTGCATGTGAAAGAGTTATGAATTTATGTGCCATTTATAAAAATGAAGTTAATTCTTGACTAATAGTCAGCATTTGTCTTTTCACTCAAGCGGACGATCAACCGCGGGAATCCACAAACGCAGAGAATGGTGACTCACCAAGAGGTGGGAGAAGGCTCCCACAACATAGATGAAGAGTCAGACGAAAGAAGAGCAATAGGAACCCCTCCAGGCCTAGCTAAGACTGTGAGGAGTCTCATGGTCGAATTGCAAAGCTGCAAGGCCGATAATGAAAGGATGATGAAGGAACAAGAAAAGAAAACCGAAATTAATGCAGTTCTACTACAGATCTTATCTAACCTACAGCGACAAATGCAGCATGAACCTGAGATGCAGAATCATGGTCGTGTTAGTGGCCACACTGAGAAAAGCACATCCAGAAAGGTCCACCCCAGAGGTAAAGGACCAGTACCAGACGATTCCACTGAGAAGGAAGCTGGTGATTCAGAAGGCTCTTCCAGCAGCAGGACCAGTTCCTATTCTCGAAAGAAACAAAAGAAGTAAAAGAATTCCAAGAGTCATAAATTTGAGGAATTCAAAAAGGACAAACCTCCCTCCTTTGACGGTGAGATAAAGAAGGGAGAGGAAGCCGAGGCCTGGCTACTTGGACTGAAGAAGTATTTCAGATTCCATGATTTTTCAGAAAACTTGAAGGCCCAAGTGGCCACTTTCAATCTAAACGGAAAGGCTTCTATCTAGTGAAGACCTTAAGAATATGAAAGGGGTTTGCTGTTAGGAACACACAATGCCCCTTTTTGCCCATACTTTTTGCCACTATTACACTCTTGTTCACTCACATTTAAACTCATATCATCACTTTATCTGATCATTCCAAAGGTATACAACGTCCCTTCTCATTACTATACGTTTAATCTATTTTGCATAATATTTTACATCACTCTCATACTTAACTATTGATTAGAAATGTATAAGTGTTGAAACAGTTCAAACTGCAGATTAGCATTTGAGGCCTGTTGTTGAAACAACAATTCACAGAAGATGTTACACAGTCCAGGGTCGCAGATGCTAAAACACAAAGTTATTACATATGCTGAAACATAGAGATGTCACATAGTCCAAGGTCACAGATGCTGAAACACAAAGTTATTACACAGTCCAGGGTCGCAGATGCTGAAACACAGAATCGACGATGCTGAGTCATGATCACGATGTTGAAACACAAAGGAAGCCATTACACAGTTAGTGGTCAACAACAACTCTACAATAGTTGCACCGTGAGCTAAGCACCAACCATCGCTCCTACATGAGAATGTTGAAACAGTCAAGAGCGTAAATCTCATGGCTGAAATAGCCCGCGATTTGCGGTGCTGAAACAACATCAGCAACAACAAGAAAGAACTATTACTCTAGCCATAACAACAACACCTCATTCAACACTTGTAATAGCATTTTGTTGCGCGAGACTAGGAAATCGTATTCTAGTTTAGAAAATCGATCTGACTAAGAATAGGACTGAGATATACATCTGTAATGTTTTGATCAATTGTATCGAAGATATTCCCTCTTTAAATAAGAGGAAATCACCATTCGAGAGGATCCAAGTTTTATGTATTAAGAAATCTTTAGAGAGGAGGACGTACTTCATTTTCCAGATTGTAATATGATTCATTGATAGATGAATAAAAGACTGTTTTGAGCATCCTTTTCTAGCTTTTCCGTCTTAGGGGAATCTTGTGAGAAGGTAGAGCCCACCTTCTTCACAAGATTCGCCCGTTAGTGTTATAGTGTGTGTTAGTGTAAATTATGTTTAAGCCTTGATTGACTTTCGTTTTGCTGAAACACTACTGTTAATGAATTCTGCTTTGCTGAAACATTACTGACTCTGTCTTGTTAAGAACTTTGTTTTATTGAATGTTACATTATTTTCACGAAGTTCATAATCATTTCAATTAGCAATCTTGTGTGACAAATTTATGAGGTTCTGCTAATGGAGACTAGAGCTAAGGGTTCCTGCTTAATGAAAGGGATTAAGGGTTCTATTCTATGTTAGAAGTAATCAGCTTCCAATTATTTTCCCTGAGTGTGAAATCAGAGACTAGAGCTAAGGGTTCCTTCTTAATGAAAGGGATTAATCGTTCTGTTCTCTGTTAGAAGTAATCAACTTCCAGTTATTTTCCCTGAGTGTGCAATCAGAGACTAGAGCTAAGGGTTCCTGCTTAATGAAAGGGATTAAGGGTTCTGTTCTCTGTTAGAAGTAATCAGCTTCCAGTTATTTTCCCTGAGTGTGCAATCAGAGACTAGAGCTAAGGGTTCTTGCTTAATGAAATGGATTAAGGGTTCTGTTCTCTGTTAGAAGTAATCAGCTTCCAGTTATTTTCCTTGAGTGTGCAATCAGAGACTAGAGCTAAGGGTTCCTGCTTAATGAAAGGGATTAAGGGTTCTGTTCTCTGTTAAAAAGTAATCAGCTTCAGTTATTCTCATGAGTATGCTAATCAGAGACTAGTACTAAAGGCTCATGCTTGATGGAAGGGATTAAGGGTCCTGTTCTCTGTAGATAGAGTGAGTCTTCTATGCATTAATGTTTTCATAAAGGTGTGTTAATCAGAACGAGGTGCTGGAGTTCCTGCTTGGGAATAAGTGTCATGTTCTCTAGTTACAAAATAGTGGTTCTTTCCTGTTGCAGTTGTTATTTTAATATAATCCAGGATTCCTTAGATTAATCTTTACAAGCTCTGCAATAGGTAGGTTGCTTTCCTGTCATTCAAGTCAGAACTTCAGTTTATTCAAGTCAAGTGTGATTAATATAGTTTCCTTTACTACAACTCTAGGCTGCTTTTGGAATTGAGCATATATAGTGTGTGGTTACCTTTGAAATAAACAGATTTCCCTGGGTTGACAATTCATGTAGCACTTGATTGTTTGAATTAATTAAGCAATTATAGTGACCAACATTTTGGCGTCGTTGTCGGGGAAGGTAGCTGTAGATTTCAAAATCACTTATGGTTTTTTTTTAGATAAAAAGATTGCAGGAAAGACCCCAAAGACACTAACCCTACAGGTGGCAAGGGAAAAGTAAAAGGAGGAAGGAAGACTTACATTGACGAGCTCATATCAAAGTCTGAATCTTCTGCTCAACAACCAAACCTTCGAAAACAAAAGTCCCAGCCTTCATTTCAAACAAACTTTGGAACAAGGAAAGAAGTTTGGAGTCCTGAGACAGTTCAGAAACCAGTAAGAAATATTGAGGACAGAGCAAGCGCAGCAGGGGAGCAGTCAGAAGGAAACATGGATGAGTACAATGAAGAATTGCATCACGAAGAATAGGCAGGTCCTGAAGGAGAGGTAAATGATGAAAACTCTTTCTCTACATTAGGATTTCCTATTGGCGATATTCCTAGAGGAGTATCCCCCATGAAAAACATTCCACTCTTAGGATTACCTAATTTTCATGGTTTATCTTCAAAGGATCCTGATGAATTTCTTTTTGAGTTTGATATATTATGTAGAAGTTATGATTACATTTCTAATGCTCAAAAACTAAAGTTATTTCCAGCAACACTAAAAGGGAATGCACTAAGATGGTTTATGAGTCTTGGAGGCCATGTAATCACAACATGGGACCAAATGAAACATAAATTCCTGAACAAATACCAGGACTACTACCGAACAAGAGAAAAGAGGGAGGAGCTATTTAAGATGATGCAGAAAGAGGATGAGAATCTAGAGGACTTTGTAGAAAGACTACAATATAATCTACAAAGATCCAGTCACCCCAATGTAAGTAAAGATATTCTCAAAACTATATTATTAAAAGGAGTAAGGGATGACTTTCTAGATATGCTGAATATGCTTGGAAAATGGGACATATCTAAGGAATCATATGATGAAATTGTTAATTTATGCAAAAGATGTTCAAGGGGAGCTTCAAGAAATAGATCAAACAGCAGGGACACCATATTTTCAAGAGTCCAAAAATCATCTCGTGGGGGAGCAACAAGAGTTGAGATAGGTAATTTACTTGAAGGTTTTAAAACTGAAATTTTAAGCTCTTTTGCCTCACAAATTGACACCCTGCAGATTAAGAAAAAGCAAGCAGAAGAAGAAGCAGCCCTGTCCATATTTTGTTCTCAATGCAGAGATAAGCACCCATGAAGAGAATGTCCACTGGACAAAAATCCAATATGCACCATCTGTGATAAAGATCACGATACCCAAAATTGTCCATCTTTACCATGGATCAAGGCAACATTACAACCAACGGACGAAGAAGTTGAAGCTGTCTATCTGATGTCACAAAGGAGACAATGGAAACCGCAGGGACAAGGTATGAATTCTAACATGCCATTTGCATCTTCTAATCGTTGGAATAATTATTCTTCTTTAAATCAAATGAGTTACCCCCCCTACAATCAAATGCAATACACTAATCAAATGAATTACCCACCCATGCAACAAACTTACCCACCCATGCAACAAGCTAACCCTCCCTTTGTTGATCCATCAATGTGGACCCCTTGGCCTCCACAGCAACAACAACCATATCAGAATCAATGGAATCAAAACTGGAGAGGACAACAACCCCCCTTCCAAAATCAATTACCTCAATCCCAATTCCTCCAACCACTCTCCTTACCAGCAGGTACTCCATCGAACAATCAAACGATGAGACCCCAACTACCTGTACAACCTAACCCTAACCCAAATAATAAAGTTGTGCAGTGCATTGATATTTATAACCAGCCTACACTTCCTCTTCTCCCTGTGCAATGTAACGATATTCATCTATGATTTGGGAGAGTAGTGGAACCTGCCATAGCTGATGTTACCTCTCCTGATAGAGAGGAAACAAAAGAGCATGATGTACCTGAAGAGGTACAATCATCCTCTAACAACGCTGCTGAAACAACAAAACCACCATTTCCTGAGCATTTAACCTTGACTAAAATGACTCAGACACCAACCTTCAATCTCCTAGGGGAACTAAAAAAATTTATATGTCAAAATTCCTATACTACAAGCACTCCGAGATGTACCAATCTATGCCAGGACAATGCGAGACATTTGTGTTAAAAAGCCTGGTAGGAAAACTAAGGATCCCCTTACAGTCCATGTTATGGGAGATCTGTCTGCACTAATGTCAGGTAAAACTCCCCCAGTTAAGTATGGTGATCCTGGCCACCCTACCTTTACAGTACAAGTTGGAAAAACGATAATCCCTCGAGTCCTGGTAGACCTAGGTGCTGCTATCAATATTATGACTCTGGAAACTTTACAACTGCTACAATTACAAAATGAAGTCAGAGAAACTCCAACTATCCTAGAATTGGCTGACCGATCTACAATTAAACCAGAATGATTCATTGAAGACCTCGGTATCTCTGTGGAATCATGGAATTATCCAGTTGATTTTACGGTACTACAACCCAAAACAAAGTTGGGGGGCCACCCTCTAATTTTGGGGAGACCTTGGCTAGCCACAACAGATGCTTTTATCAGTTGTAGATCAGGTTCAATGACAATTTCAAATGGTTATGAAACTAAGCAGCTTACCCTCTACCCTCACTCTACACCCCTGGTTAATAATGATAATTCTGTATGGGTAGATTTTGATGATCAACCTACTCAACCCATTTTGACTATCGGACAAGCTTTAAGCCTGAAAGACTCTACTAAGGATGAAGTAATTAATAATTTTATTTTCGAACCCTCCTCTGTGACTCCAGAAATTCATAATCAACTAACTGCACTGTTGGAGTCTGATAATCAAGAAAACCTCAATTCGGAAAGCCCACCTCAAACATCTAACACCATCTCCTCCAAAAGCATACCAGTGGAAATTGAACCTGGCAAAACATTGAACATAAACCCTAATTTGACAGATGCTGAAACACAAAAATTAATGAAGTTACTTCGGGAGAATAAAGAAGCTTTCGCATGGGATTACACAGACATGAAAGGAATCTCTCCTGAATTATGTACTCATCGAATATATATTAAGGAATATTGTCGACCGATCTGTCAACCTCAACAATGAATGAACCCTAATTTAAGAGAAATCCTCAAAGAAGAACTTCAAAAATTGCTCAATGTAGGGTTTATCTATCCTATATCAGACAGTGAATGGGTGTCCCCATTGGTAATAGTTCCTAAGAAAAATGGAAAATGGAGAGTATGTGTGGATTATAGAGCTTTAAATAAAGCCACTCAAAAAGATCACTTTCCATTACCATTCATTGATCAAGTGTTAGATAACTTGTCAGGGAAGAAATTTTTCTC
>ML785093.1:261826-278285 GCA_009831015.1 Picea engelmannii | reverse complement strand
TTGACACCTGATGATGATACCCCAGTAGATGATTCCTTTCCTGATGAATATCTATTTGCAGTTTCTGCCCACTCACCTTGGTATGCAGACATTGCTAACTACTTGGTTGCAGGGAAGTTACCACCACACCTATCCCACCGAGACAAAAGAAGTATCATTCATCAAAGTGCTCGGTATAGTTGGATAAGTGTGTGTCTTTTTCATACAGGAGTTGATCAAGAAATCTGAAGGTGTATTAGATAATATGAGGTGTATGATCTACTAAAAGCTTGTCATTATGGCCCGTGTGGAGGGCATTTTGCTTCTAAGAGAACAACACACAAAATTCTTAGGATGGGGTACTATTGGCCCTCACTCTTCAAAGATGCAAAGAAATATGTCAGCGCCTGTGATAGTTGCCAAAGAGTAGGCCAACCTAATCATAGAGATGAAATGCCATTAAACCCCCAGATAGTACTTGAACCATTTGAAAGATGGGCCTTAGACTTTGTAGGACCCATCAACCCCCCATCCAATCAAAAAGTTTACATAGTGGTCTGTACAGACTACATGACTAAATGGATGGAAGCCAAAGCACTCCATAGAGTGACTGAAGAAGCAGTTATAAATTTCTTATTTAAATATATCTTCATTAGATTTGGAGTGCTAAGAGAATTAGTTATAGATGGAGGACCTCCTTTCACTTCTCATGGTTTCAAAGCCACCCTTCAAAAATATCATATTCAACATAGAATGACCACAACATACCACCCCCAAGCCAATGGACAGGTGGAAATAACAAACAAAGTAATAGAAGCCATTCTCACAAAAACAGTGAAGTAAAATAGAAAGGACTGGTCCTACAGGCTCCCCAAAGCATTATGGGCCTACAAAACTACCTGGAGAAATACTACAGGATTCTGTCCCTATGAATTAGTCTATGGAAAGAGTGTTGTCTTTCCTGTGGAATTTGAGATAAAAACCTTAAGGACTACTTTAGCTGCCAACCTTGATTTGATAGATGCACAGACAGCCAGGTTGCAACAGCTTAATGAATTGGAGGAGAAAAGACTAGATGCCATTTAGTAGACAACTATAATTCAACAGCAGAGATCAAAATGACATGAAAAAAATATCAAGAATAAGCAGTTCCAAAAAGGTAATTGGGCCCTACTCTATGATTCTCGGTTCAAGGAATTTCAAGGGAAACTGCGCACAAGATGGCTTGGACCGTACGAAGTAGACACAGTCTTCCCCAATGGAACAGTAAGGCTCCTCACAATCGATGACTCCAAAATGTTGTTACTTGTAAATGGTCATCGTCTCCGTCTGTACCAGCACCCTATTTCCAAAGAAGATTTTAAGGCTGTATGCATGGAAGAATCCCATTACCTCTTTCTAGAGGAGGCCTCTACCCCTCATTGCAATTAATTCTTTAAAGTTAATTAGATTAGAGTAGATTTCATTTACTAATAATCTTTGTCAAAGAATACCATGTTACAATCGATTTTTGCAGATTCTCGATCGAAGCACAGGAAAGGACGATCCCACTTCACAAAGAAACAAGCTTGCTCGATGCTGAAACACCATTGTTCAGCACTGTTGACTTTCTTTCGATGCTGAAACACCACCGTTCAACACTCTTGACTTTCCTTCGATGTTGAAACACCACCGTTCAACACTCTTGACTTTCCTCTGTGCTGAAACACCACTGTTAGCAATTCATTTCCTTTCCTTCATTACTGAAACACCGCTACCACCAACCCCATACCTAATACCATTTTTCTCCCTTTTCTCACTCTTTTCATCGACGAAACAACACCGTCCAACAATTGTTTCGCCTTTTCTTTTCCGTTGTTGAAACACCACTGCCAGCAACTTTTCATCATTTTTCCCGATGCTGAAACACCATTGTTCAGCACTTTCTGTTCTTCCTACTGCCGAAACACTATAGTCCAACAACTCCTCACTTTCTTCATCGACGAAACAACACCGTCCAACAATTGTTTCGTTCTTCTCTGTTGTTGAAACACCATTTTTTCAACATCATCTGTTAGCAAGATTTTACGCTCTCATACTATAGTTCGTCCTTCTAGTTAGAAAATCCCTAATACAATTCATAAATCAAAGTCTCTGCCACAACTCCTGAACAGGCATGATATTTTATTTGCAGAACGAATCAAAAGGTAAGGCGAGGTATGTAAATTTTATGTAATTCAGTTAGGCTATAGTTAATGAGAAGAATCTAAAATCATTATGACCACTCAAGTGCAATCATTACTAGCCTCACTTGACGGGAGGGGAGTACACGTCAAATCTTTGATACCATCATTTCACACAAATCCACTGCCGCCATTCCTATTTCACCACCCTTTCGCGTATTTGACCACATTTTGCATAACATCGTTCGAAAAACTCACTCTGCGCAGAAGCTGATACTCAAACTCTCCGACGTTGTATCTTATCGAGCTGATAGCCATGGGAGGCTCTGTCATACGGAACGAGCCCGCCACCACAATGCTGTTAGAACATTACCCAGTATCTTACCAAATCTTTCAGCAGGCAGGATGGCTCAGTTACTTCCAGAGACTCCAGGGGTATAATGAACAACATGTCCTGCAATTCGCCCAAAACCTACAGGAAGACCATTCTATCATCCAAGGGATCCGAATTCCAGTAACAGAAGAAGATATTGCATAGGTCGCAGGCCTCCCTATCGACGACACTCGCATGTTCAGTGGTAAACATATCATTCAGAACGCCCAGCAAAACTTCTTCTTGCCAGAAGAACAAATTGTACTTAAAGGCAGAGGTGTTCAACTCAGCTCATTTCCACCCCCATGGCCAGAACTTGTAAGATTCATCAAGCATTACCTAACCTACGAGGACTAATACCAGGTAGTTTATCAGCATGACTTTCTTCTGTTATCTCATTTAAGGCATAATAGACGGGTCAATATTCCTTATTATTTGTTGGGTTGCCTGAAAAATATGGCACATTACTGCAGAAAGGATAAAGATCCCACCCTTTCACTCACCCATCACCGCCTTGTCCAACTACTCATCCAAAGGGGTTTTTCCCAAACAAACCTTCCACTAAATAACCCGCCCATAAACACCCAAGTAGCTGCCAAAATTCCTGAAAACCTCCAGGAGCAGCAACCGCAAAATCCCCCAGATTCCCCAGAAGTAACCAATAGCCCGACCACAGAACTAACCAGACCAATCGATCCCCCTACCATACCAAGCCTGCCTCATACCTTACCAGAATCATCCACCCCCGCCCTTCATATTCTTAGTGATTATTCTGAGTTGGACAATTCCCCCTGCCCCATCATTGAAGAAAAACTGCCACGGAAAAGAAAACAAATTCCCGTATTTCCACCCTTCCTACAAAAAAAGCGAACAAGGGCCTCAACAAGGCCACCCATTATTACCACTACCCTAGATCCCCAACCCATTCGACTGACACTGAAACACAAGAAACAGATGCCCAGGGTGGTGCGCCATCATCTCTTTCAAACCCCGTAGCTGAAACACAAAAACCAGCTACCCACTCAGTAGTTGAAACACAAGAACCAGCTATCCACTCAGTGGCTGAAACACAAGAACCGGCCATAGTTGTCACATAAGAACCAACTACGGCTGAAACACAAGAACCAGCTGCTGATATTGAAATTGAGATACAGGAATTAGAGGCCCGGGGTGCTGCAACACTACTCTCCTCAAATAAAGTAGCTGAAACACAAGAACCAACTACCCATTCAGTGGCTGAAACACAAGAACCAGCCATAGCTGTCACACAAGAACCAGCTGTGGTTGCAACACAAGAACCAACTGCTGATATTGAAATTGAGATACAGGAATCAGAGGTCCAGGGCGCTGCAAAATTACTCTCCTTACATCAGGAAGTTGAAACACAAAAATCAACTGTCATCCCTGTAGCTGCTCCACGAGAACCATCTAGTGAGGCTGTGACTGCCACACAAGAACCAGTCATCCCTCAACCAGAACCAACAATGGCCTCTGTCTTGTAGGAAAATGAGTTTTTAAAATCTGAATTGGAAGGATATAAGAAAGAACTAACCAGGGCAAAGGAAGCATACGATAAGGAACTAAATTTGTACACCCTAGCTCGTATAGCAACCTTGTCAGAGGGGACTGCAGAAAGCCTATGTAAAGAATACATGTGTTGTCAATGTGGGGATATTTACTATCAGGCAGGCTATAAGGTAACTCAAGTCCCAATATCAGGAGCTCCTCCTACTCCTTCAACTTTTGTAGTCAAGGAAGAACCTGTTGTCACACAAGAACCAGCTACAGCTGAAACACAAGAACCAACAGGTCCTCCCAAATTTAAGACTGAGCCCTGCACTGCAATAAATGAAGCTCCTGCCTTTGTCAACAAAGTTGTACAGACAATGCCTATGGAGGAATTTACACCTCCCAGCCAGATCAATCTCCCCACTTTTGTGGAACAATCTACCCAGATCTTATCTCATCCCACTACTTGCAGCGCTAAAACACAGACCCAGCTATGGGATGAACTGGCAAAAATACAAATATGGAAGAAAGAGTATGCTGCAACACAGGCCAAAAGCCTGGAAGAGCATAGACAAATCTGGATAAATCAGACTTTCTCAAATTGGGAAGTTCTATAACAGACACGTCAGGAAGCTCGTGCCCTGAAGAAACAAAACAGAGAATTGAAAGGTAGAATGGCCCGGTTATTTGACCTGACACAAAAGCTATTGGATACAAGGAAACCATCTTGTAACTACTCCTTGTTCCTTATGGAGTGACTCACATGGTTTCAGATCAAAACAATTATAGAAGGCAAATCCTATGCAGTACTACACCCAGTAGATTTTGTTAAAAAATTCACAGAAGCATCTGCTAAGGATCAACACCTCCTTTGTGAGACATATTTCCATAACGAAGCCATTCCTGAGAAAAGGCAGCTGCACCTTATTCCTCTTGCAGGGGACATCCGGCTTCGGGCATTTTCTTCCTTTCTCCACAATCAAATCATTTGGCAAGATGACTTCATGGCTGCTAAACATAATGAAGACAACCACCTTCTATGGATAAGACCAGAACCACAGAATGCAGCCACCTTCGTCACAGAATATCATGAGTTCTTAAAGAAACCAGGGGTGACTGAACATGTTCAACAACTACAATCAACAGTTCTCCAGGATTGTCATCACTTCATCAGAACCATAGAGGTTGCTACCCTCCAGGAAAATAACTTGTTTTGGAAGCAATCCAATGAGAAAAGACAAGAACACAATCATTTTTGCCCCACCAACCTTGAGGTAGCAATCTCCAGGATACCTAACTACATCCAGTTTGCTCAGCAATGTGTTGAAAATTGGATAGGGTACCGATTTTATTTTCCTATCCTCTGGTTGCCAATAGAAAGATATCAAATTAAGTATAAGCTGCCTAAGAAGACAGAAACAACAGCATGGCAAAGATTACAATGGGTCCAAGGGTTCAGAATGCCAATGGACAATACCTCCCAGATCTACTGCTTGAGTAACTTACACGCTCAGAGTTGGTATCCAGACTTTGATTCAGAGTTAAGTTGCCTAAGGACATGCAACACCTTGAGTTGGGGGGGATGTTAGGAACACACAATGCACCTTTTTGCCCATACTTTTTGCCACTATTACACTCTTGTTCACTCACATTTAAACTCATATCATCACTTTATTTGATCATTCCAAAGGTATACAACGTCCCTTCTCATTACTATACGTTTAATCTATTTTGCATAATATTTTACATCACTCTCGTACATAACTATTGATTAGAAATGTATAAGTGATGAAACAGTTCAAACTGTAGATTAGCATTTGAGGCCTGTTGCTGAAACAACAATTCACAGAAGCTGTTACACAGTCTAGGGTCGCAGATGCTGAAACACAAAGATGTTACATATGCTGAAACACAGAGTTGTCACACAGTCCAAGGTCGCAGATGCTGAAACAAAAAGCTGTTACACAGTCCAGGGTCGCAGGTGCTGAAACACAGAATCGACGATGATGAGTCATGGTCATGATGCTAAAACACAAAGGAATTCATTACACAGTCAGCGGTCAACAACAACTCTACAACAGTTGCACCGTGAGCTAAGCACCAACCATCGCTCCTACATGAGAATGCTGAAACAGTCAAGAGAACAAATCTCGTGGCTGAAACAACCTGTGATTTGCGGTGCTGAAACAACATCAGCAACAATGAGAAAGAACTGTTACTCCAGCCGTAACAGCAACACCTCATTCAACACTTGTAATAGCATTCTGTTGTGTGAGACTAGGACATCCTATTCTGGTTTTGAAATTCGATCTGACTAAAAATATGACTGAGATATACATCTGTAATGTTTTGATCAATTGTATCGAAGGGATTCCCTCTTTAAATAAGAGGAAATCACCATTCGAGAGGATTCAAGTTTTATGTATTAAGAAAGCTTCAGAGAGGAGGACGTACTTCATTTTCCAGATTGTAATATGATTCATTGATAGATGAATAAAAGTCTATTTTGAGCATCCTTTTCTAGATTTTCCGTCTCAGGGGAATCTTGTGAGAAGGTAGGGCCCACCTTCTTCACAAGATTCACCAGTTAGTGTTATAGTGTGTGTTAGTGTAATTTTTGTTTAAGCCTTGATTGACTTTTGTTTTGCTGAAACACTACTGTTAATGAATTCTGCTTTGCTGAAACATTACTGACTCTGTCTTGTTAAGAACTTTGTTTTATTGAATGTTACATTATTTTCACGAAGTTCATAATCATTTCAATTAGCAATCTTGTGTGAAAAATTTATGAGGTTCTGCTAATGGAGACTAGAGCTAAGGGTTTTTGCTTAATGAAAGGGATTAAGGGTTCTGTTCTCTGTTAAAGTAATCAGCTTCTAGTTATTTTCCCTGAGTGTGCAATCAGAGACTAGAGCTAAGGGTTCCTGCTTAATGAAAGGGATTAAGGGTTCTGTTCTCTGTTAGAAGTAATCAGCTTCCAGTTACCTTCCCTGAGTGTGCAATCAGAGACTAGAGCTAAGGGTTCCTTCTTAATGAAAGGGATTAAGGGTTCTGTTCTCTGTTAGAAGTAATCAGCTTCCAGTTATTTTCCCTGAGTGTGCAATCAGAGACTAGAGTTAAGGGTTCCTGCTTAATGAAAGGGATTAAGGGTTCTGTTCTCTGTTAGAAGTAATCAACTTCCAGTTATTTTGCCTGAGTGTGAAATCAGAGACTAGAGTTAAGGGTTCCTGCTTAATGAAAGGGATTAAGGGTTCTGTTCTCTGTTAAAAAGTAATCAGCTTCAGTTATTCTCATGAGTATGCTAATCAGAGACTGGTACTAAAGGCTCCTGCTTGATGGAAGGGATTAAGGGTCCTGTTCTATGTAGATAGAGTGAGTCTTCTATGCATTAATGTTTTCATAAAGGTGTGTTAATCAGAACGAGGTGCTGGAGTTCCTGCTTGCGAATAAGGGTCTTGTTCTCTGGTTACAAAATAATGGTTCTTTCTTGTTGCAGTTGTTATTTTAATATAATCCAGGATTCCTTAGATTAATATTTACAAGATCTACAATAGGTAGGTTTCTTTCCTGTGATTCAAGTCAGAACTTCAGTTTATTCAATGCAAGTGTGATTAATATAGTTTCCTTTACTACAACTCTAGGCTGCTTTTGGAATTGAGCATATATAGTGCGTGGTTACCTTTGAAATAAACAGACTTCCCTGGGTTGACAATTCATGTAGCACTTGATTGTTTGAATTAATTAAGCAATTATAGTGACCAACATCTGCGAGGAGGACCAATCTTGGAAACAGTTTGAGAAGTACTTACGGAAGAAGTATTTGTCGGAAAGGTATTTCAACAAGAAGGCTAAAGAGTTTTATGAACTCAAACTGGGACAATTTACTATGTAAGAGTATGTCAATAAATTTCTTGACTTACTGAGGTATGTACCCTACATCAAAGTAGAGAAGGTGAAGGAACAACGCTTCATCAGTGGGCTACCCAAAGAATACCGAAACCGAATTGAATTTGACGAGCCAAATACCCTAGAAGACATTATACGAAAGGCAACATATTGTCATGAACAATATGGACATCGGGCAGAGTCTCGTGGAGACTGGAAACAAAATAATGGTTCAAAATTTCAGAAGAAAGGGAGCAAATCCTCGGGATTTAAAAACTACAAGAAGAACCACAGAATGAACTTTCCAACCCGGAGTGTACTCCAACAGAACTTTCCCTCGGCGGACGAAAATAAAACTTCTAGACCTATACCAGTAAAGATGGATAAGCCAAGGAGAAAACCTTTGGAATGTTGGGATTGCGGAGGAGAGCATATCCGGAGAGACTGTCCACTCTGACAACAGAACAGTCAGAAAATTTATAACATGCAGGAAGCTACCACAGTCAATGATGTGGCAAGGACTGTGCCACAGATATATGCGGCCTTGGATAATAACCAAGCTGACCACCAAGCTTCAGTGGTGGAAATAGAAGGTATGATCTTCAACCATCTGGTATCTATTTTGATTGACCCTGGTTCAAATTTGAGTTATATAGCCTCTAAAACTGTTGATAAGTGTAAGCTACAACCACAAAAGCAAACTAAACCATGGTTGGTACAGTTAGCCACTGGCACCAAAAGAAAGGTGGTAGAGGTCGTACCAGCTTGCCAGTTAATGTTGGGTGAATTCCCCACCCAAGCAACCCTTAACGTATTAACCCTAGGATCATACGATCTGTTGATTGGTATGGACTGGCTGGCCGCCCATAAAGCCAAACTGGACTGTTACTATAAAACCTTAGAATGTGTGGGTGAAGAAGGAAAAAGGATAACCCTTCAAGGGATCCAAAAACCGGTCTCGGTGAGACAAATATAAGCATTGCAAATGAGAAAGTATTGTCGAAAGGGATGTCCCCTATATGCAGTACAGGTGTTGAAAACAACCAAAGGCGCAGACCCAAGCCCTGATGATCACCCTATCCTGAGAGAATACCGAGATGTGTTCCCAGAGGAGATATCGGGTCTACCTCTGAGAAGAGACATTGACTTCTCAATAGAACTTGCACCGGGAGTGGTGCCGGTGTCTAGAACACCCTACCGGATGAGCATGCCTGAGTTAGTTGAACTCAAATTGCAATTGAAAGAAATGATGGATAAGGGTTATATTTGACCCAGCGTGTCCCCCTGGGGAGCACCGGTCTTGTTTGTGAAAAAGAAGGATGGCACCCTTAGACTGTGTATTGATTACAGACAACTTAATAAAGTAACCATAAAGAACAAGTACCCCTTGCCCAATATCGATGATCTATTCGATCAGTTGGGAGGTGCGTCTGTTTTCTCAAAGATTGACTTGAGGTCAGGATACCATCAAGTCTGAATAAAGGGTGAAGACATCCATAAGACCGCTTTCCGGACATGGTATGGTCATTATGCGTTTGTGGTAGTACCATTTGGGTTAACCAACGCCCCTGCTACTTTCATGTGCTTAATGAACAATGTACTCAGTAAATTTCTACATAAATTTGTACTAGTTTTTATTGATGATATCTTAATCTACTCTAAGAGTAGAGAAGAACATGACGAGCATCTTAGAATTGTGCTGCAAGTGCTAAGAGAGCATCAACTCTATGCTAAATTCATCAAGTGTGACTTCTTTTAGAGGCAAATACACTACTTGGGACATGTTCTATCCAAGGAAGGGGTAGAAGTAGACCCTGACAAGATCAGGTCTATCATGGAATGGCCTACCCCAAAGGATGTCTCAAACATTAGATCCTTTATGGGATTGGTGGGATACTATAGAATATTTATAAAATATTTCTCCAAGATTGGTTGTCCAATCACTGCCCTTCAGAAGAAGGGAAAAAAATTTATGTGGACACAGCAATGTGAAGAAAGATTTCAAACCTTGAAATACCTACTAACCCATGCACCCGTATTGAAAATCGCCGACCCAGAAGATGACTTCCTTGTGTGCACAGATGCCTATAAAGAAGGGCTTGGAGGAGTCCTTATGCAGGAAGGAAAGGTGATCTGCTATGAATCCAGAAAATTGAATGAACATGAGGTCAACTATGTGACTCATGATCTAGAATTGGCTGCCATAGTGCATGCCTTAAAAATGTGGAGGCATTACCTCCTGGGAAGGAAATTTGTTCTTATGATAGATCACTGTGGATTACGGTATTTGTTTGATCAACCCAAGCTCAATACTAGACAAGCTAGATGGATGACCCTCCTTAGCGAATTTGATTTTGAAATCAAACACATCAAAGGGAAGGAGAATATGGTGGATGATGCCCTTAGCAGAAGCATGAGAACAATTCACCTAGCAACGGTGAGTACCTGCGAGACAGATGTCAAGAACAGAGTCAAAGAGGCACAAGAAACAGATCCCTTCGTCCGAAATGTGACCCTGTACCTACAACAAGAACCCACTGGGGCAAAATACAAAGGCTATCAGATGACCGACGGAGGTCTTCTCACTTACAGAGAGAGACTGTACATTCCCAATTGTGACGAATTGAAGAGGTTCATCGTGGATGAACTACATAAAAGACCCTACACTGGTCACCCAGGATACCAAAAAATGATTACTGCCACCCGAAAGCAATTTTACTGGATGGGATTGAAGAAGGATGTAGCCAAATATTTGGCCTAATGCATAGAGTGCCAACAGGTTAAAGCAGAACATCGAAACCCAACAGGACTATTACACCCTTTACCCATCCCAGAATGGAAATGGGAAACCATCTCCATGGATTTTATCACTGGATTACCAACTTCAACCAAACAAAATGACGCCATTATGGTGGTGGTGGATAAACTGAGCAAGTCTGCTCATTTCATCCCCGTCAAATCGACCTGAAAAGTGATAGATATCACATAGGTATTCATGAAAGAGGTATTCAGACTGCATGGTATGCCAAAAGAGATAATATCTAACAGAGACACAAAATTCACTTCCAAATTTTGGAAATCACTGATGGCGGGTTTGGAGACCAAGTTGTTGTTTAGAACCGCCTATCACCCTCAAACCGATGGACAGACAGAAAGCGTAAATCATATATTAGAAGATATGTTAAGGATGCAGGTGATGCATCAACCTAGGAAATGGGAAGACTACCTACCATTGGTAGAATTTGCCTACAACAACGACTATCAAGCATCCTTAAATATGAGTCCATTCAAGGTACTCTATGGTAGACAGTGTAATACTCCAGTCAACTGGATTAATCCTGTAAATAGGATTTCTTTTAGACCTGATATGTTGAAAGAAATGGAACAACAAGTAGCTCAGATAAAACAAAATCTGAAGATCGCTCAGAACCGACATAAAAGTTAGTCTGATCAAAAGAGAACTCCAAGAGAGTTCAACATAGGAGACCATGTATATCTCAGAATTAAGCCCAGAAGGAGTTCCCTGAAAATGGAAGCTTGTGCCAAGTTGGAACCCTATTATTGTGGACCCTTTGAATTTCTAGACAGAGTGGGACCTGTAGCCTATCGGCTAGCACTTCCTCCCACAGTAAAAACACATAATGTTTTCCATGTTTCATTATTGAAGAAATATGTACATGATGCTAATCATATAATTGACTGGTCTGTGATCCAAGTGGAACCGGAGGGAGAATTTCTACCAGAACCCCAATGCATATTGGACAGAAAGCAAACCCATCTTTGGAATAGAACCATTGCACAAGTCAAGGTGCAGTGGAAACATTTTGGCCCAGATGAGGCTACATGGGAAATGGAGGATGCCATGAGACAGGAATATCCGATTTTGTTTACTTCTGTACACGCAATACATGTTTGTAGATAAGAACATCAAGGACAATGTTCCCTTTTAGGGGGAGGGAATTGTAACACCCTGTTTCCCCCAGTTTGTAAATATAACTGGACTGGCCAAGGACTATGGAAAACTCATAAGTATGAATATGTGATGTAAATGGACCTGCGGGAAGAGGTCAATGAATGTGAATAATATCTTGAATTTATTACAGGACTGCTGAGAGGGGATGTGCAGAAAAGATACCACGATGGCAGTGGAGGGATCTTGAAAAGGTGGCGTTAACTTCCACCAAGAATTAAATATCGTATTTGGACTCCACTGGCCCGAAGAACCAAAAGCAGCTCACTGACCCTGAAATTCAATGCCTCACAGGCTCGTAGGCAGATGGCTTGATGAGGGATGGGATGGTAAGACGCCCATCCGTAGAGCCGTTAGACCTGATCGGCGCGAGGGTAATCATGCCACACGCAACCTCGCGAGAGGATAAGGCATATGGTAGAGACTATTGAGAGGGCAGACGTGAGGGGAACTCTGGCATGACGCATAGTGAGTGATAGAAGAGAGGAAGGATTGCAACCTTCGCTCCTGGTCACTGGCAGACAGAGAGACATAGTCTCAGATCATCGTGGTCTCAGCTCGGGGGTGGCTAGTGGTAAATCTGTTGGGAGTCGCTGAGCCTACGGTTGGGTGGAAACGAGCACCCCTCTCAGTAGTTGCACCCACTTCTGGTGTTATCTCTGATAAGTATTTTATGTATTGCATCTTGAAATTCATACACTGATATATATATGTATATGTACTCACAACACCGTGAGCTTGTGAACGATTTTTACTGTAAGAATGTATGTGAATGTTTTTGATAATAATTAAGGGACATACGCTTGTAATGGAAGAAGCCATGCATGACTTACGTTGATAAAGATGAATCTAACTATGCATAAGTTGAACCAAGTCAAACTCCCAGTCCATTCTTGGGAATTTGTTTCCCTTATCTATATCCAGGAATGCCCACGAATAGACCTCTTCACGGAGATTCCTGCCTTAGAAAGGTTTACCAAGAACCTGGAAAAAGGGCGTAAATGTGCAAGTCTTAACAACCCTGTGCGAAGAGGAATGACCCT
Source organism: Picea engelmannii (assembly GCA_009831015.1). Classification (NCBI taxonomy): domain Eukaryota; kingdom Viridiplantae; phylum Streptophyta; class Pinopsida; order Pinales; family Pinaceae; genus Picea; species Picea engelmannii. Next base: position 265,364 of record ML785093.1, on the reverse strand, counting down.
CTAGAAATCCCGAAGTAGCAGTGTAAGGATAAGTATTGATCAATGGATGAGGTCCTGTCGAGAAATCTGTGGTCATTCACGATCGTTAAATCGAAGGAATGAGTGAGGGCGTAATTTACCTTAACCACTTTTTTCTCTATCTTCGTGAATAGCGAGGAAATCTGAATCATAGAACCCAGACTCCATCAGAACATCTGGACCGTTGGTTTGTCCACATCCAAAGAGAAGTGGGAAAGGGCGTGGCATCGGGACTGATCTGAACCGTCAGATCTTACCTAGGGAACCCGACAGTTGTCAGATCTATAGGGAGATAAATGAGGGTTAAGCCCTTGTGGATAGGGGAAAAAAGGATCTGAGCCGTCCATCTGAGGACAGGTGTCGGAGATCCAGGGATCTCGCTACCTCGGAGATTCGTGAGGTAAGATCCCAAAGTTTGGATGCTCCAAGTCGCGAGTGGCGAAGCCACAAAAGGATCTGAGCTGTCCATCCGAGTTGGATAGGTGTTGGAGATCCAGGGATCTCGCTACCTCGGAGATTCGCGAGGTAAGAGCCCAAAGTTTGGATGCTCCAAATCATGAGTGGCGAAGCCATGAAAGGATCTGAGCCATCCATCCGAGGAGGACAGGTGTCGGAGATCCAGGGATCTCTCTACCTCGGAGATTCACGAGGTAAGAGCCCAAGTATTGGTTGTTAAAAGTCGCGAGACGCGAGGTCGCGAAGCAGCGAAGTGGAGAAAGTCTGTGAATCGTCCATCGAAGGAGGACAGGTGACAGAGATCGAGAGATATCATGAACTTGGGAGTTCGCAGGGTGAGAGGCCAAGTATTGGGTATTCAAAGTCACGAGGACGCGAGAAGCGAGACCGTAATAACTGTTGGATCCGGATCACGGGAAGACTATTGGATCCGCACGAGGGATCATGTAATGGAGCCTCACGAGAAAAGGCCCAGGAATTTGGCCACGGGAATCACGAGGTCGCGAGTAGCGAAACCCCTTGGGGAAAATTCAGCGAGTTGACTGACCATCGGGTCTCGAGGATCTGAGAACCCAATGTTCAACCTTTGAACTCACAAAGTCACGAGTTTTGATTCCCCGATAAATCAAGGAAGGGGGAATTGTGCGAGAGGACTGTAGGAGCAGATTTCCAGATAGGGAATTTGAAGAACCTTGGAGTTCTTCGGGCGAGAAGAAGAAGACCCTGTGAGCGGACGTACCCGTGGTTGGTGCGCCTGCATCAGGTAGGACGTAAGACCATGGTTATGTACAGAGAATCGGGTAGGTAAATAGAATACCTGTGACTCGGGGATTGGCATTTTGCTGCTACATGCTTCGGGGATTCTCGCTATTGAGACATCAACCAAAAATTTTGAATTATGGTAGTGGACATGTTACAACGGAGCACTCAAGTTGTGGAGGAATTTGGCACAGAGTGAGCATGCAGAGGCATTGCGAATATTGCATGCACAAAGACAACAGAGACTATAAAAATGTTGAACAAAGAAGAGATAGAGGGGGTCATTGTGTAGGAGAATTCAGGTGTGAACAAGGAGGCAGAATGCGGGAGCAGAAATGCACAGTCGAGGAATGGTGCATTGAAGGGATATGGCGCATAGAGAATAAAATGTCGAAGAACAGAAAGTGATAGAGGTGTGCAGAAGACACTAATGCAGACAGGGCAGAGCAGTATAACAAAAAAACGACAGGGTTGGTAAGCCATTGAATAATTTTATATCACTGTAATAAGTTTTAGTAACAAAAATTTATAATCTAGGGTGGTTGGGAGGTGCTAGGGAGGACTGGTGTCCTCAAAGGTTCAAATGGGTGCTTGAACACAGGGAGTTGGTGCTTCCTTCTAGTTGGTGCTAGAGAAACCAGGGAGTTGGTGCTTTCTTCTAGTTGGTGCTAGAGAAAATAGGGGGTTGGTGCTTCCTTCTAGTGGGTGCTAGAGAAAACAGAGAGTTGGTGCTCTTATCAAGTTGCAGCTTGCAAAAATAGAGGTTGTAGCCTCACAATGAATTGGTGCTCATATGTATGATAATGTAAAGAATGTAGACAATACTTATCATATAAAGAAAAAAAGGTTTTTACTCTGTATGTGTTTCCTCAGGAATTATCTGTCTCTGTTTTCTCATATATGTGACTGATGCTGAATGTGCCTTTATTTATTTCCCATTATTATGATCATCATTGAGTGCCCTGTAAAGATTTTAAAAGAAGCATAATTGTTTAAGCACGATAACAATTGATTCACCCCCCCTCTCAGTTGCCCATCACATGGTTATTAAGACACAAAATTGTGGTTTAGATGTAGGTAAGTTTTTGATTAACAGAGTCATTCCTAACTTATTTTCATATCTATCTTGAATTATATATGTAGATATAGCCTTCCTGTAATGGGATCTGAGGAGTTTTTCCCTTTTCTTTGGAATAAAAAATTCCTAACTTATAAGGTTATCTATCCACTTAGTACTATAGGGTTCTGATGTAGAAATTTTACTCTAGCGTCATTCCTCCTCTATCGCAGAATGTCGATTACAATGTATATCTATATATGCCGGTTCATAAAAAATAACTATACCAGTTTATATGTATATCGACTAGTACTTCAATGTTGTAGGGTATACTTTTTGGATTATGAATGGTGTTCTTATTCGAGGAGGCTCACTGTTTACTATATGTATCCATAGAAATAAAATCCTCCACATCTATTGGTGCGCATGGCTTGTAGAATTTACCCAACAATCTTATTTTCATTTTACATGACAGAATTAACTAAGAAGATAACGGTAATCTGAAATCCAGTCTGTTATGGGGTTTATAAATACTACAAAATCCGTTTTGCTATTTGGTACATTCCAAGATTCTTAGTAATTATTCAGCATCACATCTAAATAAAAGAGTCTATTTCTAGCCAATAATTATGAAGTAAAATGCTAGATCTTTCCCACAACATTCAACCAGAAAATTCATACATAGAAGCAAACATATTACAACACCTAAGGGTAAAATCATGAAGCTGGGTAACACTTTTGCTTGTTTTATGACAAAAAAAACTGTATTTTCACAAGTTCTTCAACTTCTGGCATACAAAAGTATTTTTTTTATTTAGAATTTCACTTTACAGTAAAAACAAGACTTGTAAATAATTTTGTTATCTTTCCAATGACTATTTTTTAATTTTTTTTTATCAAGATTTGATATGTCAATTTGACAATTGTTTAACAGTATGTTCGTTAAATATGAAATGAATGATAATGAGTTATTGTTTTCCACAACAATGTATATGTTATTAAAATTATGTTTTTAAGAAATGAAATATACAACAACAATCTACAGAGACTCTATTTTATTATGACTATAATTTTGAATCTAATGGATGAATATTATAATTTCTACAATTTTTTTAAGTTGACCAAGTTGAAAACATTGCATATTTTAAACACGTGTTTTTCTACAACATGTATCTATCTTAATTTTTACTTAAAAGTAAAATCTAAAAATACCCTTTTGACGAGAACATTTTAACAATTATGAATATA
>ML785093.1:224880-261776 GCA_009831015.1 Picea engelmannii | reverse complement strand
TATGTAGTGATTTTTTTATAAAATTAAATAAAATTAGATAAAAACAATGAAAATGAAAACAAATTATACCCAATGAAAGTAGATTCACTTTTAAAAATGTTGGTATCAATTCTCAAACTAAATTCTGAGTATTTGTAGGAGTCCGCTACCTCCAAAGATGAAGTAAGATGGAGAGAATTTGCAGTTTGCTGCAAACAGTCCCATTTTCAAGTTTTCGACCGAAATATTCTTTCGGCCGAAACCTAGTTTTTAACGGAATCCGTTAAAAATAAACGTTTCGACCGAAATATTCTTACCGCGGGAAAATAATTCATTCAAAAAACATTGTACACTAATTTTGACGGCACCATTAAATTTGACATGAAAATTTTCGGCCGAAAGTAACATTTGTTCGGCCGAAAAATTGCCGCTAGAAATTTTGGAGACCCGATTGTCACGAAAGTGTTACCCAGCTTCATGATTTTAGCCCTAACATTTGACTAGAATAAGGTAGAGTTACATATCTGAACCAAATTTATGGTAAGACAAAGGGAACAACCACGTTCCTCCCAACCGTAGAAGAGGGCAACCAATCTACTTGCCCGATTCACCCCTTAGCCTGACCATGAGTCCATGAGGGCGAATTAAAATCTCAGGGCAACCAATCTACTTGCCCAATTCATCCCCTAGCCTGACCATGAGTCGATGAGGGCGAATTGAAATCTCCTCTCCAGCAATGTCCTTCAAATTCTAGCAGTATCCATCTTGCCTCACACTCACATAGTAGTGCTCATAACAGCAAGAACAAAATTCGATAGTCTTCTTTCCCCAACATACTTGGCCGCCTCCTGCCTCCTCACATATGCTTTTTTTATTAGTTTTCCTAGTACTTTTCCCCTCTCTTGGGGAATCTTCGCAGCTTTCTAAATCCCTAATTTTCAGGGGCTTCCATTGGCCAAATCACTGATTTTCCACTTGTAACAATCAACCCAGAGTTAATTCCAATGTGTTCCCCACTCATGGAGTCATGGTCAGATAAATTTAACATGGCTGCTCCATTTGTCCTCCTGCAATCAATATAAAATATTCTATTTTTTCCTTTTTCATACAAGTTTCATAGTCAAGTAGCTAGTTGGGACAAATCAGATCTCTTCCCAACAGTCAAAATCATTTATTACAATTATAAAATTCGAATTCCATAATTGCCGTAAATGGAAAAAAATTTCCAATTTCGAATTTACTAAAAATGGAAATAAATTTCCAGCAATTTTAGATTCTAAAATATTTCTTTATTTTTTGGGATGTCACATCCCTTCCCCCTTAAATAAAAACCTTTCCTCAGTGTTTGTTCCTTTCCTGGAATAGGATTGGATGATATTTCCTTAAATCTCCTTCCAACTCCCAAGTGGCCTCCTCAGGACTAAAGTGCTTCCATTGCACCTTTACCTGAGCAATGGCTCTGTTCCGAAGTGTTATTTCTCTCCGGTCCAGAATGCGCATGGGTTCCACTTGGAACTTGCCTTTGGGTTCCACCTGCACCAAGTTCCAATCAATCATATGAGTAGGGTCATGCATAAACTTTTTCAGAAATGAAACATGAAATACATTATGAATTCTTAGATTAGCTGGAAGTGCAAGTTGTTATGCTACGAGTCCAATTCGAGCTAGTATCTTGAAGGGCCCACAAAATCTGGGTGCCAACTTGGCACAGTTCCCTAACTTCAATGAGCTTTTTCGGGCTTTGACTTTTAAATAAACATGGTCTCCTGTTTGAAATTCCAAGTGCCTTCTTTTTTGATTTGCATAACTCTTCTGTCTGTCCTGTGCTTCTTTCAAGTTTTGTTGTACCTTTCTAACCATGTTCTCCATTTGTTGGAGCATTTTGGGTCCGACCATGAGTTTTTCAGCCAGGTTATCCCAGCTAATTGGAGTCGTACATTTTCTGTCGTACAATATTTCGAAAGGGCTTAACTTAGCCAAAGTTTGGTACCCATTGTTATACGCAAATTCTACCAAGTGCAGATAGTCTTCCCACTTGTTTGGTTTTGTTCTTACATACATGGATTTCATATCCTCCATGATTTGGTTTGTCCTTTCGGTCTGTCCATCCATTTGAGGATGATAACTTGTACTGAAATTCAAGCTGGTATTGAGCCCTGCAAACAATTCTTTCCAAAAGGCAGATGTGAATTTTACATCTCTATCTGAAATCACCATTTTAGGAATACCATGCAGTCTAAAGATTTCTTTCATGAATATTTCAGCAATGTTTATAGCTTTAAAAGTAGACTTTATAGGACTAAAGTGTGCAGACTTACTGAGTTTATCGATTACCACCATGATCGAGTCATTCTGTTTCTGAGTTTTAGGCAAACCTGTTATAAAGTCGAGTGATATAGTCTCCCATTTCTATTCTGGTACTAGCAATGGATGTAATAGGTCAGCTGGATGATGGTGCTTAGCCTTAACCTGCTGACAATCTTGGTACCTTGCCAGGTATTCTGTTGTTTTGCCTTTCATGTTAGGCCAATAAAATAGTTTCCTCAGTGTTGCTATCATTTTCTGGTAACCTGGGTGGCTAGAATGCGGCTTTTTATGTACGTCGTCCAAGATTGTCAATTTTAACCCTATTGAATCTGGTATGTAAAATCTATTTTTAAACTGTAATAGTCCCTTCTCGTCGATACTTAGATTTGGTTTCTCTGAGTTCGCAGTTTTGTTCAGTATTTCTATATTTATATTAGTATAGTTTTCGTCATCCACACTTGCCGTCCTTATTCTTTTTTCTAGATCACTTTCTTCCCTGCTAACATTCATCTCAAATAACCCATGGATGCTTCTAATTAAAGCGTCAGCTACCTTATTTTCCTTTCCCTTGATATGTCTGACCTCAAAGTTGAATTCACTCAAGAAGGATAACCACCTTGCTTGCCTTGCATTAAGATCTGGTTGGTTAAATAGATATTTTACGCCGCTATTGTCCATTAATAATAAGAATCTTATGCCCATTATGTAGTTTTGCCACATCTTTAAGGCGTGTATTACTACTGCTAATTCTAAGTCATGAGTGACATAATTTCACTCGTGTTCCTTCAATTTCTGGGACTCATAGCAAATAACGTGTCCTTCCTAGGTTAGGAAACCACCTAGTCCTTCCTTACCTGGATCAACACATAGAGTGAAGTCTTTATCTGCGTCAGCTACCTTCAATATGGGTGTCATTGTCAATAACTTCTTTAGTTTACTGAAGTTGTCTTGACATTTCTTTGACCAGTTAAACTTGGTTCCTTTCTTTTGTAATGATGTGATAGGGTAGGCTATCTTGGAAAACCCTTCTATAAACCGCTCGTAATATCTGGTGATTCCCATGAATGACCATATATCCACTACATCTTTAGGTACCGGCCATTCCCTAATGGATTTTGTCTTTTTCGGGTCTACGGCAATGCCCTCTGCTGAAATTATATGTCCAAGATATTGTATCTCTTTCTGGTAGAAGTCACACTTGTCAAAATTGGCATACAGTTTGTGCTTTCTTAACGTTTGCAACACTACTCTTAAGTGTTCCTCATTTTCCTCCTTCGTCTTTGAATAGACTAGGATATCGTCGATGAATACTACCACGAACTTATCCAAGTACTCACTAAAAATATTGTTCATTAGGCACATAAACATGGTTGGGGCGTTAGTGAGTCCGAAAGGTATGAATACAAACTCGTAATGTCCATATCTTGTCTGAAATGTTGTTTTGTTTATGTCCTCGTTTTTTATCCAAACTTGATGATAACTGGATTGTAAATCAAGTTTTGAAAAGATCTTGCCCCCCCACACTTGATCAAACAGGTCATTTATCCTTGGTAATGGGTATTTATTCTTAATAGTCATTTTGTTCAGTTGTCTATAATCGATACATAATCTTAGTGTACCATCCTTCTTTTTCACAAAGAGGACTGGTGCCCCCCAAGGTGAGACACTCTGTCTGATGTACTCTTTGTCCAACAATTCCTGTAATTGTATTTTTAATTCTGTCAGTTCTGGTAGACTCATCTGGTAAGACACCTTTGATATAGGGAAAGAACCAGGTAACAGGTCTATGGAGAAGTCTATTTCCCTTCTAGGGTGTAATTCTGGTATCTCATCCACAAACATGTCTCTGAAATCATGTAGGATAGCAAAGTCTTCCAACTTTGGCTTATCCTCCTTTTCTGCTAGATTTGTCACTTGGATGGCATAAAATTGACGTCCCCTTCTCATAATTTTCTTTAGTTGCATTGCTGAAATTTGTCTGACTGATACCGGTTTTGGTATACCCTAGGCTGTCCTGGTAGTATCAGAATCATCCTTATAGCTAAGCATTTTTGTATAGCAATTTAATATTGCTTTGTGTCGTTCCAACCAGTCCATCCCAATAATCATATCATAAGATCCTAGTGGTAGGATGTTCAGATCAGTCTTTATACTTTGACCGTCTAAGTTGAACTCAAAATCCAAAACAAACTCTGCTACCTTTCTTTTAGTACTAGTCGCTAATTGTACAAGCCATGATTTCACGTGTTTATGTTTCTCAAGTTTGTTTGACTCGACCACATTAGGTGTAATATAACTTAACGTAGCTCCAGGGTCAATTAAAACAAAAATTTGAGTGTCATTGATTTTACCTTCAATCTCTACGACCGAGGATTGGTGGTCATCTTGTTGACCATCTATGGCTACATTTATCCGATGTAGGATTTTTCCCACATCTCCCACTGTCGAGGCTTCCTACAGATTATGAACAACAGTTCTATTTGTTGAGCTCAACTGCAGATAATTCCTCCTTAGATGAGGATCTCCGCATTCCCAAGACTTTAATGGCTCATGGGGATTGTCTCCAAACTTCTTCATTCCTAGGTTTACTAGTTTACCCACTGCCTTGCATATTCGGATGGTTGGAGTGAAAGTCCTTTCTCAAAAATCTGTTTGTTGTATTTCGATGAGGATTTGGCTGGTACCTCTTCTTGTGCTGGTTCATTCGCTCTTGTTTCTCATCCTTCCGTGCTTTGGGAAACTCTACCCACTGTTTGTATTGATTGTAGCATATTCAGTTCAATTCAATTCTTATCCTTCCATGCTTTGGGAAATTCTACCTGCTCAAGGATTTGGAGTTGTCAAATTCAATTCTATCCTTGTAGGACTGTGGTAGGTAGCTTAGAAAATGTTGAATTTTTACTTTATCCTCTCGGATGTACGATACGAACCTTAATAGTTCTAAAAATTTATTTATAAGGTCCTCCATTGTCATCTGTACAAGTCGTAACTCATAGAACTCTTTTGTCTTTCTTTCATAGTAACTTTCTGAAAGGTATTGTTTCTTGAAATACTTCTTAAAGTCAGACCATTCCAACTATTTTTCCTTTAGGCCCTTCGTCAATTTTAGGTCCCGCCACCAAATGCTAGCCTTCCCTTTCAGATTGTAGATGGCCATTCAGACCTTCATGTTGTTGGAATAGTTGTAGATCTAGAAGTATTTTTTGATGTCCAATAGCCATGCTTCAACTTCCTCTCCCATATTGGATTCTACATCAAAGGTAGTTGGTTTAATCTTTTTAAGTTCTCCTTCGAGGTGGTCTACTTGTTTTCTTTTCCTATTAGATTTAGTTTTTTCTTCAGCTAAAGGTGTTCCTTCCGATGAACTATCTCCTTTTTCTGTTTCTGGCCCTGAGTTCTTGGAAGCCCTTTTGCTGACTTCTTCCTCGTGGTTATGGTCTTTTGGGATTTTCTTGGTCACTATACTGCATAGCAGGACTTCATTTATCTCTTGCTGTTCATGTTGTGCTTTTTTCAATTTTTCATTGTCCGCTTTGAAAATCTATAATTCAACAATAAGGTTCCTCAGTCATTGTTCTGTCTTGGATCTCCAGGGGGTCCCTGCTACAGGTTTTCTCCCATCCTGATTTCTGCATCGTCCTGAGCTGTCATAATTAACACAAATCATAAATAGCTTTATGTTTGTAACCATAACATTTTTTGTTAGTTTTACATAAATCGAAATATATATATATATATATATATATATATATATATAAATATTTATCTATACTAAGGAGCTATTGTGGCCCTATTCAGGTCTAGTGTTGTCACCTTTTTTCTCTAATACCATATGTGATGTACCTCAAAATTTACATAGAAAAATAAATAAATTAATTGGGGACGTTGAGTTGATTTTGTGTCCTTGAGGCTTTTCAGTCACTTGTCAACCCTAAGGTACATCAGTCTTATTTACTTTCGTTCCTCTATCCTATTTAATATAAATTCGTCGCTTCCTATTTTGATAATGTGTTGTACATGAACAACAAGTCCATAACTAGGGACAATTCATTTCATGGAAACCTAATACTATCCACTGTCTTATTTTCAAAGCCACTTTAAGACATGTAGAAGTAACTACTTAGAGTCGCCATCATACATTGCGAAGTTATAGATGTCAGGCCTTAAGAAGTTCAATCCGATATATGTATATAACATTATAAAATCAACAAGGAGAAGTTAACACTATTCGGAAAAAAGGTTATAATGGGTTTAACCTCTACCATTAAACTTACACCTTGAAACTTAAGTGTGCAGAGGGTTAATCTTGTGGAGGTTATGGTTACAATCACATTACAAACTACTCATTAGGTAGCAACAAGGGCTAATAGCCTCAGGTGTTTAATGAAAGGTAGTTGGATTCGACATATAACAGTGCAGTAAGAAAGCCATCTGGTTGCCTCACCATTAATGCTCTTAGCAACTGATACAGGTGGAAACCCTTGTGCCTTAAAGGCCTGCATACACATTTAAAGTGACTGGGATATGTCTATTCAGTACAGAGATCGAATGGCATGCCCTACGGAGATGTCACCACTTACCCTATGATCACATGGTCTAAGTACAAAACCTCCTCCTCTTTACTCCATTCGGAGGTTACCCCCGTACCTTCACTCTCATTAAGGTTTTGGTTTGGTGAATGAGGAAGCACTGTCTCAGTCCATTTTCATTTGCACCCTGGTTAAGGTTTTTGTGAAGGAGGGGAGACGATATAGACCATTCATTTGTTTGTCTTAAACATCGTGGCCAGGAGTTCACGGTTCCAGTTCCTGTGCTAGATGCATGGAGATTTTGGGTGGCATTTCTTGACAGCAGCACTGTGTGGTGAGTTTACCTTCAACTATTCTTTTATTTATGCGTTAGAATCATTTTTCCTCTTATGTAGGTCTGTGCACACCTCTGTTCTTGGTTGGTCCTTGATAGTATCCTTGTCTTACTTCCAGGGTACTGTGGTAAAAAGGAGTCGGGTTCTGTTGGTAAGGGTTTGGGTCCTATCATAGTTTTCCCCTATTACTGCAACATTCATCCTGTCAGGATGAAGCCATTCCTCGCATCACAATGTCTGTTATGAAAGTGTACTCAAAATATTTATTTTGGTTTAACCCTTCTTATTGGTCCTGGTTTCCTCCATTGGATAGTCCTTCGACGCGTCAATGATCTTCTGTGTTTGACTATAGTGTTCGCTAGTATCATTGATTAGAAGTGAAGTTTTTCCAACAGCCCAAAGTGTTTAATATATTCTGTTTATGTTGAATGTTTCAAAGGTTTTTATATTTACCATGTTCATTTATACGCCTTTCATTCTTTTTGTTATTCCTGCAATAATTTTTTGGATTAGGCACTGGTATCTATTACTAATGATGGGCCCCTTGATGTGCGAGGGTACCGATCAGGGAGGCATGAACTCATCTTCCCCTTTCAGTCTGGGAGGTGTAGCGCGATGGAATAAGTCACAAATCCTCTTCTTCAGTTAAGTATTCAATGCACCCCCCCCGTTCTAGTTACTTTCTTTTCTATAACTTAAACATATTATCCTGTTTGATTATGTTTTAATGCTTCTTGTTATTTTGTGCAGGTGCGGGCATGCCGAAGCATGGGGACGCCCTCTTCACTCCTTCAAAAGGAATTTGGGTTCCAACAAAGTATCTAAGTTATTTCGAGATTACAAACCCCACTTGTCCAGGCTTTGTTCCATTCCTAAGGTGTGAGGATTTTTAATTCCAAGTTTTGTGATAGTTTGATACGAGGTACGCCCTAAATTATATAAAATAATTATTGTATATAGATCCACCCACACAGCTTGTGCCTGGTTGGACTTTGATAAATAGACAGTCATTTTTGTTAAGTAATGTGCTCAATATATACTGTGTGTTAATTTGTTGTGGATTCGGGATTTTAAAGTACTCTCCTCTATATATATCTTTCGAGGAAGGTTTTGGTACTACAGATTCAAGTTCTTTCCTGAGCTATTCTAGCTATTTTATTTCCATAATTGAATCTTATTATTGAATGTACTGTCCCTTTACCGAAATTATTGGGCCATGCATAGTGATACGCTTAAGGGTTTTGTTCTTTACCAAAAAAAAGTGTGATGATTCCCAGATATCGTTTATACTTAATTTGATGTAAAAATTAGTTTCGGGCTTACGCATCACAAGCTATTTACCTTCTGTTTCAGTTATCATTGTTGAATAAGCCTTTAACAGTCTTCTTATCAATGAATAGATAGCTTCATTATCAGGTTGGATTTACGCATCGTGTACTATTTACCTTCTATTTTTTATTATAATTATTGTATAATCCCTTATAGGTCTATTCACTAGAAAGTTAGATGGCATCATTATTCGTTTTGGGTTTACGTATTGTGCACTATTTACCTTATGTTTCTATTACCATTATTGAATAAGCCTCTATAGGTCTGCTCACCCGAAAATAGGCAGCATGGTTATTATGACAGAAATTTGTGGTTTAGCTGTAGGTAAGCTTTTGATTAAGAGAGTCATTCCTAACTTACTGTCATATCTATCTTGAATTATATATGTAAATATAGCCTTCCTGTCATGGGATCCGAGGAGTTTTTCCATATTCTTTGGAACAAAAAATTCCTAACTTATAAGATTATCTATCCACTTAGTACTACAGGGTTCTGATGTAGACAGTTTACTCTAGCGTCATTCCTCCTATGTCGCAGAATGTCCATTACAATGTATATCCATATATTTTGGTTCATAAAAAATAACTATATCGGTTTATATGTATATCGACTAGTACTTCAATGTTATAGGGTATACTTGTTGGATTATGAATGGTATGCTTATTCGAAGAGGCTCACTGTTTACTATATGTATCCATAGGAAATAAAATCTGCCACAACTATTGGTGTGCGTGGCTTATAATATTTACCCAATAATCTTATTTTCAGTTTACTTGACAGAATTAACTAAGAAGGTAATGGTAATCTGAAATCTAGTCTGTTATTGGGTTTGTAACTACTACAGAATTCGTTTTGTTGTTTGGTACATTCCAATATTCTTAGTAATTACCCAACATCAGATCTAAATAAAAGAGTCTATTTATAGCCAATAATTATGAAGTAAAATGCTAGATCTTTCCCACAGCATTCAACCAGAAAATTTATACACAGAAGCAAACAGATTACAACACCTAACATTTGACTAGAATAAGTTAGAGTTAGATATCTGAACCAAATTTACGGGAAGACAAATGGAACAACCACGTTCCTCCCAACCGTAGAATAGGGCAACCAATCTACTTACCCGATTCACCCCCTAGCCTGACCATGAGTCCATGAGGGCGAATTGAAATCTCCTCTTTAGCAATGTCCTTCGAATTCCAATAGTATCCTCCTTGCCTCACACTCACACAGTAGTGCTCATAACAACAAGAACAAAATTCCATAGTCTTCTTTCCCCAGCATACTTGGCAGTGTCCTGCCTCCTCACATATGCTTTTTTTATTAGTTTTCCTAGGACTTTTTCCCTCTCTTGGGGAATTTTCACAGCTTTCTAAATCCCTGATTTTCAGGGGCTGCCATTGGCCAAATCAATGATTTTTCACTTGTAAAAATCATCCCAGAGTTAATTCCAATGTGTTCCCCACTCATGGAGTCATGGTCAGCTAAATTTAACATGGCTACTCCATTTGTCCTCCTGCAATCAATATACAATATTCTATTTTTTACTTTGTCATACAAGTGTCATAGTCAAGTAGCTAGTTGGGACAAATCATATCTCTTCCCATCAGTCAAAATCATTTATTACAATTATAAAATTCGAATTTCGGAATTGCCATAAATGGCAAAAATTTTCCAATTTCGAATTTACTAAAAACGGAAATAAATTTCCAACAATTTTAGATTCTAAAATATTTCTCTATTTTTGGGTATGTCACAGCTAAACCTCCCTTGCCTTGGGCTTCAACAACAGGCCAAATTGTAATTCTCAGAGCTCTGTAGCTGGTGCTAGACTCTCTCTAGAAGAAAACCACTTCCTAGTAAACACTCTCACCTAGGAGAGTTGCTCACAGGCCTCACAACCTGCCTCTTCATCCAAAACCACCTCCCTCACTTGGAGAGAGTGTTTCCCACAAGCCTGACAACCTACTTCTTCAACTCCGTTCCCTCACAAGGAGGACAACAACAAAGCTCACTAGGGAATAGACGACAAAAACAAGCCACACTCATCCAAGGAACTTCCTGGCCACAACAACCCACACTTATAACACACACGACATAAAAAATTAAAGGATGTTTAGGCTTCACAGCAGACAGCCACCCAAAAATGGCTCAGGTACTGATTCGGTCTGCAATGGTGGATGGACTAGGTTCACAAACTCATAGGTTGGCTTTCCCCTCCCAACCAACTGTCTGAACTATGTATAGGTATGTAAAGGACAAGCGTCTGAGGTTTTCAGGTTTCAAACTGTTGATGGAAGTATAGAATCAAACCACCTTCATGACTGGTTTTCTCAGCTACACGTGGTATGCAGAGGATAGACGTAGACGCAAAACGGGTTCAAACGGGCATCCCCGGTGAACTCAGACGGAGGATGGAAGAATGGACGCGCGAACCCCCCCAACATGATTGACTCATGGGTTACCCATTCCAGCGATGCTTGAGGGTGTAGAGGTCAACGACAGACGTCTCAGATTCATAATGAGGATAGGCACGAATGGAAAAACAACCCAACACAGTTTGACTCTTGGGTTTTAACTACATGAGGTCAAGTCAACACTTGTCTCCCTAGAGTTACATGCACTCTATTTTCATAGGTTACTTTCCCTAGAACTTAGGACAACACTTGTTCAATTGACCACCTTAGCCTTTAGGAAATAATAATAAATTATTATCCCCTTTAGAGGTAATCCCCCTAACTTATCCCCTAGGCCCACACACTTAGCCTCCTCCCTTACTCAACCTTGTAGAAGCTTAGTCCCCCATCACTCTTTTTTTGTGGTCAATCTGCACACAGTGATGCCTATATTTTATTAATGATCTGCATAATTACATATACAAAATCAAGCTCCTGGTCTTTAACACTTAGTCTCTCCAGCCCAATAAAAACATAAGCCCACCAGCTTGCCAACACTCGGCTCACTGGCCTACAAAACATGTTTACAATTCATAAATGCAACAGGGGCTCGTCCTTGGGGATATTACAAAGACCTCCTAAGAATCTCTAATAAGTGTGATTCCAGGCCAGTGAATTATTTATGGAAGCCCTTATCTTACAAGGCAATAAGTGTGGGACATTCCTAAAGTGGAGTAAGGAGTAACTAACTATAGGTTGGTGAAGAATATAGTTTGTTGATCAAGAACTAAAGGTTGTAAGGAAATACATGTAAGATAACATAGAGGGAATGAGACGGGGCATCTAATCTACTTGGGAGGGTTGGCTACATGAAGAAGAGATCATTTAAGAGCCATGGGTTTTGTGGTATTACCCATAGCCCAGTGGGGAAGGACCAGTAGCAATATCAAAGAATAGATGACCCACTCGAGATATTTTGATTGAGTATGGCATTATGGCCAGCATTCTACACACCAAGCACCTACCATAGAATAGAATTTCCCTTCACGTTGCTTCGGGCATTCATTCATGCATGATATGCGCCCTTTCTTTATAATGGGCATGTCCAAAGTGAGCGATTCGGCTTCATTTGGACCAGAACGAGCCTTGTTGAATCTGTAAACAGCCTCACCTACATTTCCTTCATATGCCTCATTTGCTACTCTTTCCCACTTGTATCCTTGACTATGTCATCCTTGGAGGTTCTTCAAACCTGTTCTAAGGTTGCATTCGTTATTAGGGATTTTATAACTTAAATGCCACTTTGGGCCGTAACAGAGGGAAGTAGATGATGCCTTAGTAGACATATTGGCCACCCAACTAAGGGATCGATTGGAACCACACTGCTTTTTTAGATGCTCTCTTTGATATAAATATATCAATTGTTGTCCAAAAGAAATTTGTTGAAAGCTATTGAACATTAGTACTAGAATAGACAAACTCCATTCTATTCATTCTCTATTCTGTTGACTTTTGGTAGTTAAACTTTACCTAAACTTAATAATTCTTTTAAAATAAGATATATAAATTTATGTTTTTTATTCCTATCATTCCTATACATACAAAGATTTATATATAAAAGTACAAGTTTTGGTTAAAAATAGCTTTCCCAATTGCTATTGAGGAATAACATTTGAATGCATATAGTAGTAAAAATAGACAAATTCCATTCTTTTGACTCTCTCAACTCCGTTCTATTGACTCTTCTAGTGTTCACCCTCCATTTTCCTGAGTCATCCTAGTTCAACTTTAAGTGTAATAGCTCTATTAAGCTTAAACATTTTAAGTAACTAATTTTTAATATGTAAGCAATTTAACAATAAAAGAATCATTTTTATTGTTTTTTTGACATTTGTAAACAACTATAATACACTCAATCAACCAAAACCACATTTGGGATTTCAACTAAAATATTAATCAAAGAACTATAAAACACTCAATCAACCAAAATTACAATTGAGATTTCCACTAAAATATTAATCAAAGAGTTTTATGGAGGTCTCATAATCAAGCCCATCAAAGGATTTACCATGAAAGGATTTACTTTATATTGAAAACATAATCAAGCCCATCAAAGAATTTACCATGAAAGGAATTACTTTATATTGAAAACATAATCAAGCCCATCAAAGGATTTACTTTATATTGAATGATAAAATAATATGTTTAAATGAATTCAATGGCAACAAAAATGTCACAAGAAACAAGAAGTAAAAACTCACAACAAACCAAAAAGAAAAAATTCATTTTATTTTAATTTTTATTAAAAAAATATAAAAAATTATATGTACATCTTAAAATTATAAATAATCAAAACTAACATATAATATATATATATATATATATATATATATATATATATATATATATTTCTAAATATAATATTTATTTAGTTATTAAAAAAAGACATTTAATAATAATTGGTTGCACTAGGTTATAGATGTAATTATAGGTGTGTAAACTACATTTTTAATTTTTTTTGGTGTTAATAATTTTAATTTTTTTTTATTTTGATTATGAGGATGTATTTATATCAAAATTACTCTACTCAAGCATTCTATACATTCACTATCTGTTATGATCAAAGGTTATGGCAGATGAATGAAGCATCCCATCATACATGATACACATAGAGCCAAATGAAAATGATATACAGGGAAAACAAAAACAAAATTTAAATTTATTAATAAGAAACATTAACAGAAAGAAAAACTAAATCCAAAAAACTAAATGGTAAAGTTTAAACACCTACCTCTAACAAAAGAAAACAACAACACAGACTCGAATCATCTCATAAAATAAAACACACAAAATTAATTACGGGGGAGTCTATGTACTCGCTTCACTTCATCTCTTTTTCATCCACAATGAACCCTAACCAACGAACTAACACAGAGGAAAACAAATCTAATAATAGAACATTAACCAATGTACTATGAACCGACACATCCACACTCACAGAAACTTTCAACATCCATGCACAAAAACCACATTAACCAGATAGAATTAGAAAAATAACGAGAACAAAATGAGAGACATAACTATATAAATATAAATCTGGGTAATATCTTTTTTCACCAACGGCTACTTTATCATCGATGGTACCAAATGATTTTCCATTCGTTTCGACCAACCATCAAAACCTGTGCTAGACCCGAACCTCCCACTTTCTAAACCTGTGCTATTCAAAAACACCTCAACCTCCGACTTTAGACGGTTAGTATTATAATTATGTAATGCCAAGTGACAGCATATTAATTCACTAAGATTGTGAGAGTGGTTTGGCATGTCATTGTCATCATTACAGTAGCTGCATGTCCGTAAAGAAAAAGCATAAAAAATAGATATATATTTTTTCTAAATATAATATTTATTTAATTATTAAAAAATACATATTTAATAATAATTGGTTGGACTATGTTATAGATCTAATTATAGGTGTGTAAACTATATCTTCAATGTTTTTTGCGTGTTAATAATTTTAATTTTTTTTAACTTGATTATGATTAAATTTATTAATAAGAAACATTAAGAAAAAGAAAAACAGAAACCAAAAAACTAAATAGTAAACTTTAAACACCTACCTCTACAAAGGTGACAATTAGACCAATTAAGGTTAGCTTCATCTTTTATTTTATTCGTTGTCATATAAATATCATACTGAATTCAATTCGGCCGTTGAGATGTAGATGTAAATGATAGGAGTTATGTCAGCCTCATCCTTTATTTTCTTCTCTATCATGTAATAATCACTATGAATTAAAAAAATAAAACATAAATATAAAAGCAATTATGTCATATTATCATTAACCATACAAATTTTATAATTAACAAAATTAATTTAAAAGCTACAGACCGATTAACAAAACTGAGTAACAAAAGAGAACAACAACACATACAAGAATCATGTCATAAAATAACACAACGCATCGCACATAATTTTTATATTATGTTAACCAATACCCAATTCGACATATAATATTTTGTTGACCAACACCCAGTTCTACATAATTTTTGTAGACAACCAATAAGAAAAGGGTGCATATTAACTAGCACAGCTGCAAAGTGGCTAGTGTTACGGCTGGTGAATGCCAAAATTTAGTCTGGTGAATTGAAACGCACGGACAACTAAAACACACATAGAGCTCAGGAAATCCAAAAGTTAATTTTAAATGTGGTAATTCCAAAGGTTAATCAGTTAAACATGGAAATCATGTGGTGGTACAGTAATTTCTTAATATGATTAGGTAAATGTTAAAAAGTAAACAGGTTAACTGATGCATTAAAAAATACAAGGAATTTATGAAGAGTAAATCACATTCATTGATTTGGGAGGACCACTAAGAATATTCCAGCGTTTTCAATTGTTAGCCATCAGATTAGAATTTTAGATTAAAAGGGGATTAATTGTGCCCATCTCCAATAGGTATATGCCTTTCAGTGTAATTATTGTCGATAAAAGTTAAATTTATAAATGGTAAATAGCATCCGCGCAGTGCCATTTCAAAAGGAGCTTTAATTAAGTAAAATGTCAAAAGTACCCCAAAAAAACTCAAAATAGAGTTCTAAATTGTTAAAAGAGATTAAATAAATAGCGATAAGGATAGCAAAGGTGTGCAAATACAACATCGCTAAATTAATTTTGTATTTTGGAAATTCTCTAAACTAACTTTCATTAGAACTTTAGGGCCATCGGGTGTTCTGAGATTAACTGCGTAAGTCCACTGTCGATGTCATTTGTTTTTCACTCTATTTTGGGACTGTAGGGTGTACGGTGTTTTTTAGGGGTTGTAGGGTTAAAACAGATTACCTGACTTGATGCTACCTAACGAATGGATGGCCCTAAAATTCAGCAGGCAACATTTATTCCCTTCAACGTTTATTCAAGAGGTGCATGAAACAAGAGGGAAAGGCTGTCTTGTACTAGGAAAATTTTCATCTCATATTTCTATACAATTTGGGTTTTAGAATAGAGGGAAATGGAGGGAGAAGCCCATATGATGCATGTCGGTTGGGAGCTTCAATAGAAGGCAGAAGTGTCACCACCTTAGGGGAGCTTCAATAGAAGGTAGAAGGTTCCCTTCGACCTAACGTTTGGGGAACCCACTTTTATTGACAAGTTGGGGAACCCGATGTAGTATGGGGAACCCGCTTTCATTGACAAGTTGGGGTTGCGGGGCAATTGAATGTTGATGAGTCATGATGGGAGGTTCTCTAGGTAGCATGCCACTCTACAGAAAATCTAAACATCAAAGGAAAATTAAAAGACCCAAAAACTAGACACAAAGCAGTTCGATCCCTTTCTGAAATATAAGAGTCGTAATAAAAAATAAGGAACTTCATGTTCTCTTAGGCATATATAGGAAGAATACTAGAGAAACAAAAGAAAAATAAGAGATACTTGATCTAGAATCTATTTGGTATATAGGAAGAATACCAGAGAAACAAACCCAGTAAGTGGGTGGTTCAGGACGAAAGAAACCAACTATCACCAATTAAGATTTAATTAGCTGAACGTACCTGAATTTAACAGAATGCATGTCTGTAGTTGATAGATCCACTGCAAATTAATTAAGGGCGAGTCTATGGACTTGCTTCACTTCATCTTTTCGTCATCCACATTAAACCCTAACCAACGAACTAACACAGAGGAAAACAAATCTAATAATAGAACATTAACCAAATGGACTATGAACCGACACATCCACATCCATAGAAACTTTCAACATCCATGCACAAATTAATCAGACAAAAGTCACATTAACCAGATAGACTCACTACTACATGGATGGAGAGGAGGAGAATTAGAAAAAGAACGAGGACAAAATGAGAGAAATAACTATATATATAAATCTGGTTAATATCTTATTTCACCAACGGCTACTTTATCATCGACGGTGCCAAATTCTTTTCCAGTATCTTTTTTCACCAACGACCACTTTACCATCTACGGTGGCCTGTGCTAAACCCAAACCTCCTACTTTATAAACCAGTGCTATTCAAAAACATATCAACCACCTAAACCTGTGCTACACCCGAACATGACAGCATATTAATTCATCATTACAATAGCTGCATGTCCGTAAAGAAAAAGCATAAAATATTCCATGCCATCCATAAAGAAAAAGAGTAAAATATTCCATGCCATCCCATCATGTTAAGAATACCCAACGGTTATATTTAACATGCATAACATTGGGACGTGGTTGATGCCATTCAAACTCATCTAACATCTCAATGTGTAGGAAATATTGCATTCTTTTACATCGATAGAAAAGTTAATGATAATAAAATGTAACATCCTTGTGCTTAATATCATTCTTTTATAATAAGATGGTTGATTCTTAGAATTGATTTAATTTTAAATGTATTAATTGTTTAGTAATGTTCCATCTAAACCAAAACAAGGGTAAGGACAAAAGATAAGTCATTTGGTGTACCACATGTAGGACAAAAGGACACCATAACAACAAATTTCCAACACTCACATAGTACATGGTAGCAAGAATTCCAAACCCATTTCCAACAGGAGGACTATGGTGTGAGATCTGTAAGAAACAGGGTCATGATCCATACCACTTTCCAATGATGGAGAAGTACGAGATAGTACCAAAGATATCGTATTGCAAATTTTGCATGTCAGTAGGCCATGATGACAAAGATTGCAGAACCATGGACCTTATGAGGGAAAGAAAATCAGATGCATACAGGGTGCATGAAGAAATTATGGCCACACAAGCCACACCATAGTTTAACCAAGTACCATCCTTGTACAACAATGATCAACAACCATATAAAAATGTGCAATAACAATATAACACTATGAAGCCACAGTAAAATACCACACAACCACACTATAATACCACATAGTATAACCAGGCACCTTTGTATAACGTGTCGTTGTTGAAATAATGTAACTGCTAAGAGTATTCTTATTATTATTTGATATACTATTCATTGGATCAATCCCCATTGTGGATTCATCATGTCGGCTATTATAATATGACCAAATCCCCTTTTGTGGATTAGTCAAATGATAATTATAATAGGCAGAATAAGAAGTCGGCCCCAGAATATATCAAAGGTGGTTGTAACCACCCAGTTGGAGAAGTCAGCCCTGCCAGTGAAGAGACACTTCAAACGTGCCAGTCTAATATAAAAAAGGAGGCTAGCGCCTCACTTAGACACACAACTCACTTGTTCATTCAAAGACAAGTTTCATATATGCTATTAGAGAAGAAGGAGAGAGAGTGGCGCATATATGGGAGAGGATCTTATACATTAGTTTATGAGATCTCTTGGCATTGTATTGTCAATCTATATTAAGGACGTTTTGCTCAGTTTTCTTCCCCTAGAGGGTTTCCCAGGATAAATGTTGTGTCTCTTGTGATTGTGTATTTCTCAGTGATCTTAGACTATGCTATTGTTATCCAATGAAATGAAAAGAAATATAGTAATGGCTTAAACATTAACATGGTTTCAGTGCCAAGCTGAGGGAAGCATCTTTCACAAGAGTGAAAAATGTCACTGTTGTCGTACATGAAAATTAGGGTTTTTTTATGGTGAAGCTTTTCATCCCGAAAACCATCTAGAAAAGTGTGCCCTCCCCTAAATATCACTTTGGCACTCTCAGCGCATGTTTGCAGTGGCTGACTCTCCCGAAAAGTGAAACCCTAGTTTCACAAATTACCAGAAGTACTAGAAAACTAGTGTATCAGAAGTACCAGAAGTACCAGAGTACCAGAGGTACTAGAAGCACTAGTCCAAAAATCAGTAGATCAAATTTGGAGGAGAAAAAGTTGGATTTTATCAAATACAAACACACCAAGCCACTTGCCTCATCCAAGCACACCTCTTGGTAAGTTCAGATTTTGATTTTGAGCACTTTCATTTTTTGGTCATTTCCCTAGCTCCAGGTAAAGATGTCTGCAAGTGTTAAGCTTGTTGACAAGCTGTAAGGAGTGGAAAAATTCTGTGCCTAGAAGTATAGGATTGACCTCATTCTTGAAGAGAATTACCTAGCAAGATTCATCAAAGAAGAAGTACCAGACCCTGCCGATGGTGCAGAAAAGGCAAAGCATCAAAAGAACACCATCAGGGCCAAAAGAATCATTGCAGATTCAATCAAAGACCACCTGATTCCTTATGTGTCATATAATAGGACTTCAAAATAAATGTTTGATGCCTTGAACAAACTATATTAAGGAAAGAACATAAACCAGAAGATGAATCTAAGAACTCAATTGAAGAATACAAGAATGCAGAAAGGAGAAACGATTCAGGAATACTTTTCCAGAATCTTAGAATTCAAAGAACAACTAGAAGCTATTGGAGATACCATAGATGAATACAAACTCATAATGACATCCCTAAATGGTCTCACAAGATCTTGGGATGCATTCATCCAAACGATATGTTCCAGAACAGATAAACTAAGGTTTGATAGTCTATGGGAAGAATGCATCCAAGAAGAAACAAGAGTAGTGAATCGTGAAGTGTTACCTGAAAGAGATGATGATCAAGCCCTAGCTACTCACACCAAAGGAGGAAGAAAGAAACCCTACTTCCAAAAGGAGACTCATAAAGAGCCACAACTGTTAAACAAATTCAATCATAAAGAATCTCATCCAAGGATATTTCAAAAGAAAGGACAACAAAAGGAAAGGGACTACTCATCTGTACAATGCTATCATTGTGACAAGATGGGACACATTGCAAAGTTTTGTCCAGCCAGACGAGAAGAATACAAGATAAAACACAAGAGGCTCCATGCCCATGTAGTCAAAGATGAAGAGCCACCTGCAAAAATGATAAGAGAGAAAATCAAAGACCATGTCTTGATCTCATCCCTCTCAGGATCTGTAACACATGGAGAGGACACTTGGCTCATTGATAGTGGTGAATCCAAGCACATGATGAGACAAAGAAACATTCTCTCTTGTATCTCATAAAATATTTTTTCTCAGAAAGTGACTCTTGGAGATGATTACCAATATCCCATCAAGGGAGTGGGAGAATCAAACCATAAACTAAATGAAGGGAATTCACTAAAAATGAAGGATGTATTATATGTACTAGGCTTGAAGAAGAACCTATGCTCCATTTCAGTTTTAGAAAAGAAATGCTTAAGAGTTTCCTTTATAGATGGAGAAGTTCTTATGTCAGCTAAAGGAGAAACCTTAAATGAAGCAATCATCATTGGAAGTGAAGAAAATGGCTTGTATAAATTAAAGGGTCACTCAGAGGCTGCCATGAGCCATGCCATTGAAATCTCATGTGAACTTTGGCATAGAAGGTTAGACCACATCAACTACAAGTTACCACCATACATATGCAAAGCAGTCAAATGTTTACCATAACTCAAAGGTGACCAGAAAGGCATATGCAATGGATGTGCACAAGGGAAGAACATCAAGAACCCATTTCCGAAGAGGAACAACAAGACAAAAGACCTAGAACTCATTCATTCAGATGTGTGTGGCCCAATTCCATCATCCTCCATTAACGGGTATGTATATTATGTATCATTCATTGATGATTACTCTCGTAAAACCTGGATATATTTCTTGAAATCTAAAGATGAAGTGTTCAACAAGTTCAAGGAATTCAAATCCTTGATAGAGAACCTTTCTGAAAGGAATATTAGGATACTCGGGTCAGATAATGGAGGAGAATATACCTCAAAAGAGTTTGTGAACTTCTGCAAATATGTCGGGATCAAGAGGGAACTCACTACTGCCTATAATCCCCAACAAAATGGTGTAGCTGAACGAAAGAATAGAACCATACTGGAAGATGTGAAGACTGTGATCCATGATCAAGATCTTCCTATGTGCTTATGGGCAGAAGCAACAATGGAAGCTATATATGTGTAGAAATGATTGTCCCATAGTGCACTTGGGCTCAAGACACCAGAAGAGATGTTCACTGGAAAGAAGCCAGAGGTAAGCCATCTCAAAATATTTGGTTGTCCAGTGTTAATTCATATAGCTAAAGAAAAGAGAAACAAGTTGGACCCTTTAGGAAAGAAGGGAATATTTGTGGGATATTGTGAGGTCTCCAAGGCCTTCAAAATCTATATACCAATTTAACATCACATTGAGATCAGCAGGGATGTGACCTTTGATGAAGATGCACCACTCAAGAAATCTAAACTATGCCATCTTGAAGAAGTATATGAGGAGGAACCCATAATCCCCAGTACTGCAATGAGGGAGGTTCCCATAGCTACAAAACTAGAGAGGGAAGTCATAACTTCCCCTAATGAGGAACTTCTAGAAGACCATGATATAGTATAAGTACAATAACCTCCTCACATGACGATCCTCCATAAAAGAAATCCAGCTTGATGTAAAGAGCTTATTCAATATGGAGAGAAGTACGGTGTTCCCCAAGGAACTACGAGACAGGTGAAAATACCAAATCCATTCTCCAGTTATATGAATTTGATGTGTGAACTCCTAGAAGAGGAGCCTGCCTATTTTGAAGAAGCCATTCAGAGGAAAGAATGGGGAGATTGCATTATAGAGGAATACCAATCCATAATGAAGAACAAAGTATGGGAAATAGTTCCCAAACCGAAGAATAAATATGTGGTATCCTCCAGATGGCTCTTCAAAATAAAACATGCTTCTGATGGAAGTATTGAGAAGTATAAAGAAAGACTTGTCACTCGTGGCTTTTCCTAGAAGGAAGGCATTGACTATGAAGAGACATTCACACCTGTGGCTAGATACACTTCAATCAGAACCATCATAGCTCTTGCAGCTAAGATGAAGTGGAAGCTGTACCAGATGAACGTGAAGACAACTTTCCTAAACGATGTCATCGAAGAGGAAGTGTATATAGAGAAACCTCAAGGATTTGAGGTTGAAGACAAAAAGTCTCATGTCTGTAGATTGAAGAAATCCTTATACGGATTGAAGCAATATCCTAGAGCTTTGTATGGTAGTATAGATAGTTTCTTGATGAGCTTAGGCTTTACCAAGAGTATAGCAGACTCTAACCTCTATTTCAAAATCATGAACAATGAGACATTAATCTTACTGCTATATGTGGATGACTTATTCTTAACTGGAGAAGAAAAGCTCATCAATGAATGTAAAAAGAGACTTTCCTCATAATTTGAAATGAAAGACCTTGGCCTAATGCATTATTTCTTAGGTATTGAGGTATGGCAGAGTCCTAAGAGGATCTTCCTTAAACAAGCGAGGTATATGGTCGAAATATTGAAGAGATTCAACATGTTGGAATGCAAGCCCATGAATACACCCATGGAAGCAAAGTTGAAGTTGTTGGTCGATAATTCGTTAGAGTTTATTGATGCCACACTGTACAGATAGATTATTGGATCGTTGATGTACCTGATGAACACCAGACTAGACATTTGTCTTGATGTGAACACCTTGAGTCAGTTTTTGGTAGAAACCAGATGTGTTCAGCTAGTGGCTGCAAAACACGTGATGAGGTACCTTAAAGGTACAATAGATTATTGTCTCAGCTATGATGGAGATCATGATTTCACATTGAGTGGATATACCGATGCATATCGGGAAGGAAGTGTTTCTAACAGAAAAATCACTTCAGTATGTTGTTTCAGTTTGGGATCATCTATGATCTCGTGGCAGAGTAGGAATCAATCTAGTATTGCTCTCAGCACAGCGGAAGAAGAATATATTGCTGCATGTTATGCTAGTTGTGAAGCTTGCTTCCAACCTGGTGGTTGTGATGTAAATCAATATGATGCGATATGACTAGTACTAAGCTTCCAGCTGGATAGATGTGACGTAAATCCAGTCTAGTATCCTTCTTCCGACTTGATGGTTGTGACGTAAACCAGGACAAGTACCTTGCTTTCGACCCGATGGCTATGACGTAAAGCAAGATGATGTGTGACTAGTACTATGCTTCTGGCTGTATAGCTGCGACGTAAAGCAAGTCTAGTTCCCTGCTTCCGACCTGATGGTTGTGACGTAAATAAGGATGTGTACCTTTCTTCCGACTTGATGGTTGTGACATAAATCAAGATGATATGATGAGACTAGCACTGAGCTTCCAACTGGATAGTTGTGACGTAAAGCCAGTCTAGTATCCTGCTTCCGACCTGATGGTTGTGACATAAATTGGGACGAGTATCTTGCTTCCATATTGAGTGTTGTGATGTAAAGAAAGATGATGAGATGAGACTAGTACTGTGCTTCTAGCTTGATATCTATGATGTAAATCCAGTCTAGTATCTTTCTTCGAGCCTGAGTGTTGTGACATAAAGCAAGACATTGAGATGAGACAAATACTGAGCTTCCATCTTGACAACTGTTACGTAAAGACAATCTTGTATTATGATGAGCCAACCTTGTGCTGTGATGATGATGATACATCAGTTTTTATACTAATACATATTGGTGCAGATGATGATGGCATTCCTTTGAGAATGACAATGTTGCCGATGAAGAAAACTTTCGATGATTTATATATATGCCAGTCAGTGTTCCAATATGATATTGATGATGTTGTCCTCTCACCACTTGATGTTGTTGATGATGTTGTCATCTCTCTCTCGCATGATGCTATTGAAGAATACTCTTCTTGTTAAGTGGGAGTGTTGAAATAATGTAATTGTTAAGAGTATTATTATTATTATTTGATATATTATTCATTGGATCAATCCCCATTGTGGATTGATCATGTCGGCTATTGTAATAGGACCAAATCCCCTTTTGCAGATTGGTCAAATGATATTTATAATAGGCAGAATAAGAAGTCGGCCCCAACAGATATTAAAGAGGCCCCAGAATATATTAAAGGTGGTTGTAACGACCCAGTTGGAGAAGTCATCCCTGCCAGTGAAGAGACACTTCACATGTGCCAGTATAATATAAATAAGGAGGCTAGTGCTTCACTTAGACACACAACTCACTTTCTCATTGAGAAGCAAGTTTCAGATCTGTTATTAGAGAAGAAGGAGAGAGAGGTGCATATCTGGGAGAGGATCTTCTTCATTAGTTTATGAGATCTCTTGGCATTGTATTGACTATCTATATTAAGGAAGTTTTTCTAGGTTTTCTTCCCCTAGAGGGTTTCCTAGGATAAATGTTGTGTCTCTTGTGATTGTGTATTTCTCAGTGATCCTGGATTACGCTATTGTTATCTAATGAAATGCAAAGAACTATAATAATGGCTTAAACATTAACAATCATGAGGGGATCGAGCTAGCTATAGAGGTGGAGGAAGAGAAAGAGGAGGATTTGGAAGAGGTATAGGACCAGTGGTATGCCACAATTGTCAACAACCAGTACAGTATTCAAGAAAATGTCCACTTCCACCAGTGACCTGTATGTATTTTTGCACATCAGATCATGACAAAGAAGAATGTCCAACACTATTAGGGAAGATCCAGGAGAAGGGGAATAAAAAAAATCAGAATGTTCAGTGGATTTCAGTAGAAGTGCAGGATGAAGGAATAAACATCAACATAGTTACATGGGGAGGAGATAAAATAGGGAAAGATGTAGTAAGACAAGAGCCATCACAACACCAATGGGTGAAAAATAATGCAGAACCAAAGAAGCAGTTTTATGCGTAGAACAAAAAGGAGACATTCAAGCAAGCTAGATAAGAATTCATGAAGCCAAAAATTTCATTGACATGGACTGGATAGTATAATAAGGAAGTACCATCATACGAGATGCCTCCATCTCTAGATCACACCGAAGAAACAAAGCCACTGGGACAAGTAAGTACTATTAAGGGTTTTTTACAATCCTGTGTTAGACTACTAAATGATCCATCCTTTGTTAAAACATTACAAAATATGCTAGAACTATGTAGCATAGAGGCAGAAGGAAGGATAGAACAGAAAATAGTTAATCATCTACATACAAGAAGAAGAACAAACAAGGAATTAATAATGAATGCCAACATTGGAGATTTCAACATGGGAGATATTATACTGGATTTAGGATCCAAAGTAAATGTATTACCTAAAAAGACATGGCAATGGATGAAAGAACCCACATTAGGATATTCACCTGTTCAACTGAAACTAGCAAATAAACACAAAGTTCTACCAATTGGAAGACTAAAATGAGTGAAAATAGATCTGGAATGAGTGTGAACTAAAATTGACTTTGAAGTAATTGAGATAGTGGATGCCACAACACCTTATCTGGTATTGCTCGACTTGGATTGGGAATTTGATAACCATGACATAATCAACTTAAATATGAGGAAGATGACCTTTGATTAAGGAGAATATAGAGTCATTGCACCATTGGGCCCATCAGAAGGGGAAAGGTTTGTAGAGACTACTTGCTTGGACCTGGAGGAAATTAACCAGTTGTATAGAAAAACTGTGTGAGATGAAGATTATGTGAACCCAAATGTAGATGGGGTACTTAGTTGGTGAAGCATCACCTCATGTGCATTAGAATAAAATATGGGCTTATAAATTGGCACCAAAGGTTACACGAAGTCTCCACAAGAAGATGTGCAAGAATAGACCGTGCAGTAAGATGGGTAGGTACAGAGATAAGGGAACCCCCCCCACTTCCATAGGGTGAATGAATTAGATGCATTCTTAACATGGTATGAAAATGAAGTGTTAGAAAATCATAGGCTCTTATACCTGGATATAGCACTCAAGGAAAAACCCGTAAGATGGTGGGGTGCACACAAATAAATAGTTAAATATTGGTACCAATGTAAGCGGTTACTACACATTAGGTTTGGCGCAGTACAAGGAAGCAACCAATTGCAGAAATATGACAGACAGGGGGCACCATCAAAACAATTGGAGAAGTGTAGAGCGCTATGGAAAATAACACCACAATAGGATTGGCCTCATCATTTTGTTCACACATTAGAAGGCATCCCAAAAAACTGTTATACCGGCTAGGAATTGCTTAGAGGAACTACAAACTGGACAATGTTACACAAAAAATTTACAGTCACTTTCTCATTTGAGCATGAAAACCCCAACATAGATGCAATTCTTAAACAAATCAGAGGAATGATATTCGTTAAAGAACCAGAAGTAGAACTCATGACAGAGGAGAAACAACAAAATAGACAGACATTAAAAAAACTACTATCATGCTACCATGTGCAGGAAGAAGCACCAGATGAAGATGACCTGCGTGATATTCAGATCAAGGAAGTTGAAGGAAAAAGAGAAGTGGAAGGTCCACCTTGAGAATCAGAATTAATTGTTTCTCTGATCAAGGTGAAGAAAGCCAACATTGGGATAGTTGAGAATCCCAAAATGGCCAACATTGGAGACTATTGGGATGAGCAAACAGTGGAAAGAATAACAAAGTTACTGCATAAGTACAATGCCTTGTTCCCAACAACGTTCACAGAAATGAAAGGCATAGTAGGAGACCTAGGAGAAATGAATATACCACTCAGAGATGAGGCAAGACCGATTAGACAACAACCATATAGACTAAACTCGATATATAATGAAAAAAGTCAAAGTTGAAAACGATAGGATATTGGAAGCTGTAATCATAGAACCTGTAGAGGAATCAGAACAGGTAAGCTTGATGCTAGTTCAGGAGAAGAAACAAGGGGGTATATGAATATGTGTCAAATTGAGGAAGTTGAATGATGCTTGCCTACATGACCCGTTTCCTACTCCTTTCACAGATGAGGTGTTGGAGAACATAGGAGGGTAGGAAGCTTATTCATTCACTAATGGATTATCAGGATACCATCAGGTCAAGATAGCACTAGAAGACATATACAAGACCAATTGTTCCATAGCATGGGGATCCTACCAGTATACATTCATGCTATTTGGATTGAAGAATGCACCAACAATATTTTTCATAGTAGTCATAGATTCATTCAAAGAATTCATCCACTAGTTTATAGAGGTATATCTAGATGATTGGATAGTCTATAGTCTGTTGAAAGACCATGTAGGAGTGTTTATATTGATGTTATAAATATGCATTCAAAGAATTCATCCACCAGTTTATAGAGGTATATCTGGATCATTGGATAGTCTATAGTCTATTGAAAGACCATGTAGGATTGTTGATATTAATGTTATAAATACGCAGGAAGTGTCAGATATCATTAAATATCAAGAAGTTCATATTCAAAACGCATTTTGGGATACTATTGGGCCATATAGTATGCAGACAAGGCTTTCTAGTAGGTCCTGCCAAGATTGCAGTAATTATTAATCTACCACCACCAAAAATAGTCTGCCAATTGAGAGCAACATTGGGACACACAAGATACTACATGAATTTTATAAATGGGTATGCATAGATCATTGCACCAATGGAAAAATTTCTAAGAAAATACATCAAGTTTCAATGGAATGAGGACTGTTAGTGTAGATTGTACACCCTGAAAGAGAAGATGGTAACTGGACCAATACTAATATTCATCGATTAGGAAAAGACATTCCATGTACATGTAGATCCATCATCCATAGCACTTGGAGCTATATTGGCACAACGAGGAGTAGGAGAATTGGACCATCCTATAGCATTCACTAGGAGAAAACTGTTAGAATCAGAGAAAAATTACAATACCACAGAAAGAGAAGGCTTAGCCATGGTCTATGTGCTTTAGAAGTTAAGGCACTATTTATTGGGAAAACATTTCAAGATGCTCACATACCATTCATCTCTCAAATACCTCGTAAACAAGCCAGTGTTGGTGGGGATAATTTGTAGATGGTTATTGTTGTTCCAAGAATTTGACTTTGAAGTCATATTCAAGACAGGGAATTTGAACGCAAGAACTGATCACCTATCGAGGATCACTAATGGGGAGGAACATATGAATATAGAGGAAACATTTCTCAATGCACAAATATTTTTAGTCCAGATAGTCGATGAATACTTTGCAGACATCATCCAGTACTTGAGTACTGGGACTATGCCACATGAATTCAACACTACATAGAGGAGAAATATGGTAGTTAGGGCTACAAACTACCAATTGATTGCAGGACACTTATACAAAATGGGTGGAGATAACATATTGAGAAGATGTGTGCTAGAACATGAAATACCTAGGATTTTAGTAGAAGCCCATGAGGGAATAGTAGGAGGACATTATGCAGGAAAAGATACCATGCATGACTATGGTGGTTGATTGTTCATAGAGACTCAAAGGACTACTGCCATAGATGTGATGTATGCCAGAGGGTTAATAAATCGAACAGAAGGGACGAGATGCCCCTTGCACCACAAGTAAGCTTGCATGTATTTGATAAATGAGCAATAGAGGTTTTGGGATCAATTAACCCACCAACAAAAAGGTCAGGAGTGAGGTACATTATCACTATGATAAAATACTTAACATTATGGGGATAAGCATCCCAACTAAAACATTGCAGCACAAAGACATCAACACACTTATTGTTTGAGCAAGTGATCACTAGATTTGGATGTCCAAGAATTTTGATGAGTGACCAAGGCACTCACTTCATTAACAAGAATATTAAGTCTATGATTGAGGATTTTGAAGTTTATCATCAAAAGAGTACACCATATCATCCTCAAGCAAATGAAATAGTGGAATCCTTAAACAAAATACTCGACAATGCACTGACCAAGATCTTCAACATTAATACGGACGATTGGGACTTGAAGATACCAGCAACACTATGGGCATATAGGACCACATGCAAAAAATATACAGGGTAGATGCCATTCAGATTGGTGTATGGACAAGAAGAAGTGGTGCCATTAGAATTTTTGGTACATAGTCTGTGCGTAGAAGCAATTACAAACATGAGAGAGCAAGACACAGTACATGAAAGGATAAATCAATTGATGATTATGTAGGCAGATAGGATTCTAGAAGGGTTTCACCAAGAAGTAAAGAAAGGAAGAGACAAATATTGGCATGACAAACATATCAATAGAAAAAATCTCAAGGAGACTTAGTCTTGGTGTATGACAACAAATATCTTCAGCACCTAGGAAAACTTAGAATGCATTGGTTAGGACCATATGAGGTAAAGACTGCCATAGATGGGGGATTTGTACAATTGAAGTATTTAGGAGGAATATAACTTAGAGGGATGATTAATGGGAGTCAAATGAATCTATATAGGGATAGTCGACCTCCCAACACTTGAAAAAAAAAACAAAAAAAACAAAGGGGTTACTGCATTGGACGTCAAAATATAGTAAGAAAGGCATAGCAAGCCAAAAAGAGAATGTGCACACAAACTTGGAAAATCTAGCACAATGGAGAAAGGACCAATGACCTCTAAAAGGCAGAAACACTAGAAATTGAGGGTATGACAAATAAGTGCCAACGGACGATGACTATCAAAATTGAATGACAAGAACGATTTAAAGGACATCGCATTAATCGTGCCAACTGGTGATGACAAAGGAATTTAATGGAAAGTACTCGGGAAGCACTAGTTCATTCAAAACATAAGTTGGGTAACATCTCTGAGAAGTATTAACGGATTCCTATATAAGGTAAGAACGCGATAATCATAAGGGTTATTGAGAAATTGAGAAAATTACAGAGAGATGGAGTATACAGAGTAGAGAGCGAGTTTTCAGAAGTTACAGAGCCAACTAAGCTCAGCAGAGAATACCTTTACCACCATGAAACCACCCAATCTAGGAGAGTCGAGCCAGACCTGTAGATGAACTCTAAGAAACATCAAAGCACTTCAACAGCCACAAGGAAGCGAGCCACAACCACTTCAGGCTTAGGAAATCATCAATGTGGACTAAATACCATCACATGAGATGACATCAAGAAGCCCCACACCAGTGGAGGAGGAAACCCAATAGAAAACACCATTAGGCATGGACATTGACATGCCAAAAGTAGCACAAAGTCAATAGACCGAGGATACAGGAAATCCTTCGTGCTCGAAAACCCTGAAGAAGCCCAGAGGGTTAATGGGACGGTCTAGAATGAGACGAACACAACTATTCTAGAAAGGTAGCACACAACCATGCAGGAACAACCAAATGATGGCACAGTGGAATATGTCACTAGCCTAGAAGAGGAGTATGAAAAAGAGAGAACAATGGAGGTTGCAACTTCGAGTCAGGCACCACAATGCAAGGGAAAACAACCAGTAGCAAGATCACTGCACAAGCAGATTGCCATAGCCATAGTCTTGATGCGCATTCCAGAAGGGGTGCATGTCGTGGGGAAACTGTTATTCCATGTGGAAAAACTATGGTACTCCAACCACGATGTGACTCACACAGACAAGTTTCCAGAGTTTTCCAAGAAATGTTACCTAGATACTATGGGTTTAGGACCCTTTGGTGAACCAATTAACCAACCAAAATATTGGGCAGCCGGATTCACCAAAACCAATATTTTAGGCCTGTTGGAAAACCCTCACTTTGGAAGGGGTCGGGATATAAAACACTACGTCAAGAAGTTGATGGAAGTTACACACGAAGGATATGTATGGATGGAACAACTCATCTCGATAGATGTGGATCTCATTACATACATCACAGACCTGCCACCACGGGGGAGACACCTGCGTAGTTCCATAATGAAAAGACAAAGGAGAAGGCATTGGCCAAGGAAATGAAGAAGAAGTATGTTACAGAAAGAGGGTCGTGCGTTATCATAATTAAGCGTATTAGTGATGCAACAAAAATGATGGCCACAAAAATCATGGTGTGCAAGTTACTCAGGAAATGCCGCAAGGAGAAATTCCTTGTCAGGGTCATCGTAGTTGCAACACAGTGTTCAGAGGGCACCACACTCAGCTGGGCCCTGAAATTTTTGAATTTGTTCTTGGAAGACTGCAAGGATGCACAGGTTTGGGGGACATAATTTCACTATTCGTGGATACTCATCATAATCATCTTGGTTAGATGGAGGTATCCTAAGTATTCATACTTTTCCACAATATCCAATCCTTTCCACACAATACAATACCTATCATTGTGGAGCACTTTAGACCCCCCAAAAAAAGTGTGAACACAGGCATGTTCACAGGATATTACAACAAACTGCAGGAATGCATCGCCAACACTTGGCGGATTATGCCAGAAGTGGTCGCACAGTACCAGGGCATAGCCAACTTCCAAGTGACCAGGCATACAATGTGGATCCAATCACAAAAGGATCCTGAGAATCAATGTCTACAATTGCGATACTGCGTTAAGGAAGAGGATGTAGAAATGGCCATCAGGGATTGGCACGATGACTGGAGGATTCCGTACTTGAATCGATAGATGTCTGTGGATAAGGAGGCTGAGTCAGGGCATGAACAAATACTTACAGAGGACAAAAAAATACCTAACAAGACAATGCCAATTAGAACCCAATGCAACAAAAGAAAGGGGGTGTGTCCAAGAAATGTGCACAAGCGGGGAAGAAGAAAAACACCTAGGTGTTGCAGGAATAGGAAAAAGAGATCGAGAAAAAAAAGGGAGAAACATCAAGTGCTAATCAATAGGATGAAGGCCAGATCAAGAGGCCAATTATACAAATGGGGGGTGTGTGCAAGAAATTTAAGGCAAACAAAACACCACCAGAATACACAATCATGGAGGATGACACAAACCTCGTGGCCCAGATGGTCCAGGATCAAACAATGAAGGATTTTGATGGAGATTAACACCAAAGGGATATGATGCGGGATGAGCTGGAAAACATGAGGCAAGTCCTCGAGAAAATCAGAGAAACAAAGAGGGTTGATAGAGGACTAGAATCACTCCCAACAACATCAGAGACAGAGGCCGAGGTTAGATGGAGTGAGTAGGATATGATACATACGATAGCACAACCAAGCTTGATGTTTCACGTTACACCCAACATGTTGCACATGGATAAAATTATGGGTCAGACACCCTTGAAGGATTTGGCCCAAATAAAGTTGTTAATGACATGGATACCAACCAAGGCCTTGTATAAAATGAAAGTCAACATCGCACAGGAGGTACAGTCGCGCACACTTACAGATGCGATGAAATGGTAGTAGAAGAAGGTGAATATAGAGGAGTTAGAATTGGTTCTCGAGCAGGTCAAGCTCGAGAACAAAGATGAGAAATATCGCGTGGATAGGATTCAATAAGGATTGGTCATATGCTATGAGAAAATTCCAAAGAGCGCATAGACAACAGAACTCACAACAACAAAGCATATTGATCATATTATGCAAACAATCGATCAATACAAGCAGGAGATCGATCACCTCCAGGAAAAACTCACACCTACCACTACCCCAGAGGTGAAGGAGCAGAGGACGCAGGAAGAAACAACACATATAGAAAAGATGTAGCGACAAGAAAATGTAGTTTCTGACTTGGTCAATAAAGAAGAAAAACTATGGATGAAGCTAGAGGAGGATCAACA
Source organism: Picea engelmannii (assembly GCA_009831015.1). Taxonomy (NCBI): domain Eukaryota; kingdom Viridiplantae; phylum Streptophyta; class Pinopsida; order Pinales; family Pinaceae; genus Picea; species Picea engelmannii. The sequence goes on along the minus strand of ML785093.1, from coordinate 229,535 downwards.
GGTCCAACAATGGGACTAGGAAGAAGAGAGGATAAATGAAACTATCTAGGACGTCAAGCAGAGGAAAAAGACAATGTCGATCATTGAGCACGTCAAAAGGGCATGGGATATGAAGAAGATGCAGGAAGAACTCATAGCCACACAGACACTAAGTAAGGAGCGACAAACTCAAATGGAACCTCTCCAAGAGCAGGCAACGAAGGTCATTGCACATGCGGAAGATGTAAATAAGAACATGAAACAACCTCAAGTAGAGTGCGCAGAGATGATCACTGATGAGATTGCAGTGTAGGTATTGGAAGCACTCAGGGAGAATACCATGCAGGCTCAGATGCAAGAAAATGAACTCACAAAGAAGTTTCAGGCTCTTGCAGGAGATATTGAAGAAGTGCACAAAGTTTAGGTGGATCGGGACAAAACACATGTCCAAGTTGGGGGCATGTTGGATGTAGGCCGAGTTCGAAAGAAAGGATATTTTTGGAGGAGAAGAATGCAAGGAGGAAGAGAAAGTTGGATGGAAGAGAAACATGTGTAAGAGAGGTAGACCATGTGTCCATGCAAGGAAGACCTAGCTATTGGAAATGTTTAACAGGTTGTCATTGATGGCAAGTACAACAATGAAGATCGCATGAATACAGGAAGAATGCAATAGACGGGCACCAGAAGTATTTTGGGAAGAAGTTGCAAAGCAACCTCGATGAAGCTACAGAGAAACCTTGATAAGATCAGAAGAGATAGTGTAGAGGATGTTTGGTATGTTTTATAGGCAACGTAAGCTTCTCATTGATGGCAAGCACAACAGTAATGATGGCTTGAGTATAACACCGATGATCAATAGGAAAATAGAAGATAAGTCAAGGAAGATCGAATGATCGAAGGCAACGCTGGCAAGTACAACAGTAAATATGGTAGGATCAGAGTGTGCATCGATGGAAAAATAGGAACAACGTAAGCTTAGGAGGAATTAGCGCAGAGTCGAATGCAGTGCGTAGGTGTGCACCAGGGATGAGGTTAACTCATGACTAAATCTCAAGGGAGATAGTGTACTTAGAATCACAAGTGGATCAAAGTTCGACACCTTTGACACTTAGAAATTCTTCCAAGTAAGAAGGATGTGTAAGCTTGGAGGAGAAGTGTCGGTGATCGTTGGATCCCATCCCGAATTCCTGATGACCATCAGATCTCAAAGTAGACAAGAGGAGCGTGTAGATATGGAGGATAGATCTCGGGCATTAGATCTGAGCGCAGGGTCCGACCACTGTTGGATCGAGGAGAACCTGCACGTTCTTTAAAGTGCAAGGAGTAGAGGGCTCACAAATCCCGACAGCAAGGAGTAGAGGGCTCACAAAGACAAGAAGAGCACGCTGAAGAGGAGGATAGATATCAGGCATCAAATCTGAGAGTAGGGTCCAATCACCATTGGATCGAGGAAAACCTACACGATCTTTAAAAGTGCAAGGAGTAGAGGGCTCACAAATCCCAAAAGTAGGAGGACCGTCCATCTTAGGGGGTTATGTGGACCGTTGACCCAACTTCCTGTCGGAGTTTCAGGGATCGAGAGTTGGAGATGTCAAAGAATATTGACATCAAGAATCCTGAAATTGCGATGTGTGAAATCCCAACTGAATCTGAACCGTCAGATCAAGATGTGATCTAGGCCATCAATCCGACTCACGTCAGCAGACCATGTCAGCTAGGAACACATGGCACAACCAGGTAATGACAGGTGTCAGACCGATTCAACATGCCAAGAGCATGTAAGTCACGAATTAGGGTGACACATGGCAGTTATTTAACACATGTGACGTCAGTAGACTTACACCATGACGGAGTTTCGAGGATCGCGTGTTGGAGATGTCAAAGAAACAATGCAACAGGAATCCCAATTTCGCGATATGAAAAATCGTGACTTAAATCGCAGTCATTGAATCAAGATCAAATCTGGACCGTTGATTCGAGTCCATGTCGGAGTTTCGAGGATCGAGTGTTGAAGTTGTCAAAGATTATTGACATTAGGAATCCCGATATCGCGATATGTGAAATCACGATGTAATCTGATCCGTCAGATCAAGCTTTGATATGGACCCTTGATTCCAGTCAATGAAGAGGCATCGGGGATCGCGAGTTGGACATGTCAAAGATTATTGACATCAGGAATCTCGATATCGTGATATGTGAAATTGTGATGTAACCTAAGCCGTCAGATCAAGCTTTGATCTGGACCGTTGATTCCAGTCAATGGAGAGGCATTGGGGATCGAGAGTTGGACATGTCAAAGATTATTGACATCAGGAATCCCGATATCGCGATATGTGAAATCGTGATGTAATCTGAACCGTCAGATCAAGTGTTGATCGAAGGGCTATTGATGCACGACACAGTGAAACTTCCAGAAACCATTGATGGTGTCTGCTAGAGAATTCAAGGAGACCCCTGTGTGATCGCCAGAGGAGATGAAGAGTCTCCAAGCTTCGTCCAAGTGAAGGAAGACTATTCTTAGAAGGGATTGATAGATGGATGAGCATGGAAGTCTGTAACTAAAACAGAGAAGGTGAGCTCGACTTTCACAGAGAAGACGAAGAGTCTCAACTGCCAGAGAGGTTGAGGAATCTCAACATAACATCCAGTGATGCTGAACACGTGGGAAAACGACTAGAGAAGATGAAGAGTTATGATGATGAACACGCAGAGCACTCGAGAGGTGGAGGAGATTGGCACGGTATGAGCATACAGAGGAATGCTGAATATTGCATGCACAAGATGCACACAATCTATATATACACGGTACAAAGAAGAGAAGGGTTGTTGTCGCTATTGGAGTTTGTTGTGGTTGTTGTTGGTGAAGGTGATTCATGTGTGGAGAAGGAGGAGAGTGCAACAGCGGAATAACACAGAAGAGGAAATGTGCAGTGAATGGACATGGCACACAGAGCATAAAGAGCGAAAGAACAGACAGCACAAGTGATGTGTCCAGAAAGGCAATGAGGCAGACAGAGCAACGAAATGCAGCAGAATAGTGATGAGTTTGGTAAGACATTGTTGAACACCATATCACTGTAATAAGTTTCAGTAGAAAATATTTATATTTCAGGGTGGTTGGGAGGAGCTAGGGAGGACTGTTGTCCTCATAGGTTCAAGTGGGTTCTTAAACACGGGGAGTTGTAGCTTCCATCTGGTTTCAGCCAGAGGAACCAGGGTGGCAGGGTGGTGCAAGGGAGAACTCTATGATTGGAAGTTGGTGCTTCTATCCAGTTGGTGCTGGAAACACTCAGGGAGTTGGTGCTTCCTTCTAGTTGGTGCTAGAGAAACCAGGGAGTTGGTGCTTCCTTCTAGTTGGTGCTAGAGAAACTAGGGAGTTGGTGCTTCCTTCTAGTGGGTGCTAAAGAAAATAGAGAATTGGTGCTCTCAACAAGTTGCATCTTGCAAAACTGAGGTTGTAGCCTCATTATGAGTTGGTGCTCATATGTATGATAATGTAAAGAATGTAATTATTACTTATCATATAAAGAAAAATAGGTTTTTACCCTGTATGGGTTTCCTCGGAAAATATCTGTCTCTGTGTTTCTCATATATGTGACTGATGCTGAATGTGCCAGTGTTTATTTCCCTGCATTATTGTGATCATCATTCAGTGTTTCTGCAAAGAGTTTTAAAATAAGCATAATTGTTTAAGCTCGGTAACAACTGATTCACCCCCCCCCCTCTCAGTTGTCCAACAATTGGTATCAGAGCTGGCCCCCTATTATCTAAGGGTAGATCCTAGATTTTAAACATGACAAGCCATGAAGGGACTTCAGTCACTAGACCTCCTCTATTTGATGGAACAAGTTTTGCCTTCTTGAAGGTTAGAATGAGAACATACCTAATGGCCTTAGGAGCTGATGTATGGGATGTAGTAGAGACTAGATACATAAAGCCTGTTGTGCTAGCTTCCAAGGATGATAAGTTAGAATTTAGGTTTAATGCTAAGGGAATGAATGCTATCTTGAATGGACTTGCAGAAGCCGAGTTTTTGAAGGCGATGCATATTCAAAATGCTAAAGAAATGTGGGACAAAATCATTAACAACTATGAAGGTAATGAGAAGGTGAAAAATGCCAAACTTCAAACCTACAGAGTACAGTTTGAAAAGCTACAGATGAAAGAAGATGAAACTGTTGGAAAATACTTTCTGAGAGTAGAAGAAATGGTAAATGAAATGAAGGCACTTGGTGAAACAATTGGAGAACCTTCTTTAGTTCATAAATTCTTGAGATCTCTCCCAGATAGGTTCAACCCGAAGATCTCTGCTATAGAATAACTTAATGATCTAAAAACCTTGTCTTTTGATCAACAGCCTAATGAAGACTTTGCCCTGTTGAAGGTGGAATTAGAAGAGGCAAGAAAAATCGAGGATATTCTAAAACATCAGCTATCAGAAAAGAGGGCAAGATCTGAAGCCCTGGAAGAAGAAGTAGTGAAAACTAGGAAAGAGATGGAGAAGTTTCAAGCCTTGTATAATCAGAATTTGTTAAGTATTAAAGCCTCAGAAGGATTAGCCACCATTCTGAATCAGCAAAGGAATCCAAAGCTGAAAACTGGTTTGGGTTATGAAGAGGGATCAAGCAGTGGGAAGTCAGGAAATGAAGAACCCATCAAGTTTGTCAAAAGTACAA
>ML785093.1:169975-213200 GCA_009831015.1 Picea engelmannii | reverse complement strand
AATTACCGACTTAGTTAATCCTCAATGGGGATTAACCTAACAATAAAAATAATAATAATGACATGATTAATCCACAATGGGGATTTAATCCAATAACAAAATAATAAGAATGCTCTTCGCAGTTACATTATTTCAACAGATAAAACCTATGTCATATGAATTAATGTATACGTCTTAATGTCTGATTAATTGATGAATGCTAGATGAATGAATTAACTAAGTATATATGGTATTACACATGCATGCATAGAATGACTATTATAGTTAGATGTTAGACTGAATGAATAAATATTACAGTGCACAAATACAGATCTGCACTCAGTCTCAGGTTGCAAACACCTGAGTATTGCAGCCACCCATAGAGCTATCTCGGGTGGGACTGCACAATGCACTCTTTGTGTTGCGTTTCCTTCTAGTTTACCATAGGGGCCTATATTTTTAAAGTTCCTTTGTTGGGAACCTTATCAAATCTGAACCATGGTCAATATAGGATGGTAAGGTCGAATCAGAATAAACCATAAAGAATCCCCTGGACCAATATAAGAGGAGAAAATCCAACAAATGGATATAGATTGTAGGGGTTAAGGCTTAGGTCCATTAGTTTTTATGGATTACTGTGTTATTAAGGGTTACAATGATTATTTAGTGAAATATTAGTTAGGGGTGATTGTTTTATATGGATTAGTGTAAAAATTCGCTAGTTTGGGGTTATCTTCATTAGGACCCTATAGAGGTTTTAAGGACTAGGGATAAGGGTTAATAAGGGTTTTAAGGAATACAATGGTAAGGGGTGTTATAGGTAGTAGATATCATAGATTTCTAGTTACAAAAGTTATAATTCCTAGTTGTTAGAGTATATAGGGGTTGGGGATTATAAATGTTAGGAGTTATGGGTTATATTCTTTATAGGGGTTGGCATTGAGGGGTCATATGTGCTAGCAGTTACTAGGGGGTTATATGGGTTATCATTTAGGGGTTAAAGGTTATGTATGTTTTGAATTCCAATGGATACAAAGCTAAGGTTTATAAGTGTCACATGGGATAGGGTTAATGGTTCTATGAGCTAGGGAATATAAGAGTCACATTTTTATCAGGATTAGCATATAAGGTTTAAAATGATTAGAGGGGTTATAGGGGTGAATTGTTATAAGAGTTTTGATGTGAGAGGATATGGGTTATATATTTTATTGGTTATTAGTTTTGGGGTTATGTTTTATGGTTGTTATTTGAGGGTTTAGTGTTCTAGTAGTTCCAATTATTAAATTTTAGCAATGATATGTGGTGATGTAGTTATATTAGTTTTATGGGTTAATTGTATAATTGTACATGGCTTAAGAGATCCCCTAGTTAGTTAGGGGTTATGTTGTTGGCAAGTTATTGGTGCTAGGTGTTATAGAGATGAGGCTTTATAGCTTTTTGGATTAATAATAGTATGTGTTAAATGGGTTGGATATTATATGAGCTAGAGGAGTTACGGTTTATAAGAGTTTTTGTTTTTGGGTAGTATGCACTATTAGGGTTAACAAGTAGTTGTTATAGGTGCGAGGGGTTGAGGGGGAAAGTATTATGGGTTAGGGGTGTCATGGATCATGATTTTTATGGGTGATAAAAATCAATAGATTAGGGTTATATGAATTATCGATAATGATCATGAGGTTTAAGTGTTATAATGGTTAGGGTTTATAAGAGTTAGTGTTTTGGATTTATAATGCTTAAGGGTTATATGGGTTATGGGGTTATACTAGTTATTTGTGATATGGTTCCATAGAAAATACTTATAAAGGTTAGTGTTTGGAGGAGATAAGAGATCAGGGTTAGGGGTGGCAAGGTTAAAAGACAAGGTGTTAATGATTCTATAAGTTAGGGGTTACATGGATTAGTTATTGGGAGTTGTATGAGTTATGGGTTTTAAGAATTAGTGGTTAGGGATTATAGGGGTTATAATAATTAGAATTTAAAATGGAAATAGGCATTAGGGATTATAACACTCATACAAGATTAGATCTCAAAGGAGATAGCGATTAGGAAATGGGGGTTTAACACTATATAGGTAAAGATTTACTATGGCTATAGTTCTTATGGATATTGAGTCTTAGGGTAAATAAGAGTGACATTGTTTAAATACTATAAGGAAAGGGTTATGGGTTAATGGTTAGGGTCAATAGGGATTATAAGGATTACATGAGATAATTGTTAGAGTGTTTAGTGGATATAGTATTTAGTTGTTATGAAACATAAGGATCGCCTATTATAGGTTTTAAAGGGTTTAGGGTTGTTTTTTATAAGGGTTAGGGTTGATATATGCATTGACTTAAGGGTTATAAGGATTAAGGATTCAAGGTGGTAATAGTCTTAGTAGCTTTAAGAGTTATTGATCTTAGAGACTATAGGGGTTAATGGTTATAAAGGTGAAGGATTTTTGGTTACACTAAACGAGTTTGGGGCTAGAAGTTATAAGGGTTAGTGATGATATGTATTATATTAATTTTCTATTACAAGGGTAATGTAGGCTATTGTTGGTAACTCTCTATGTTTAATAAATCTAAAATTAAAATTAATTTATATTAATATATTTAAAATTATTTATCCTTTTCTATGTTTAATAATTAAATTTAAAATAAATTATATTATATTTAATATAATATAATATATTAATATTAATATATTATAAAATTTCTATAATTTATATTAATATATTCTAATATTTATAAATATCTTTCATTTGCATAAACCTCCACCCCCTTCCTAACAAAAAAAATTATAATGATAAGATTAAGGAATTTATATATTCTAATATTTAGAAATAGCTTTCATTTGCATAAACTTCCACCCCCTTCCTAACAAAAAAAAAATTATAATGATAATGTTATGGAAAGGGAAGGTGGCACACTGGCCATAAGGGAGGTGCCTCTCGAGAGGAGAAACTCTATTCTCGAGAAACTCTTTTAAATATTCCAGTCATGACCTTGTACTTCCACCACCGCTGCATGACAAAAAAATGTGACTATAATTAAATATGCATCTCCTTTAATAGTCCCTGCAATAGGCATAGAGGGACTATAGCGATCGATAAATCATTGACCTGGTATTAGATTGTGCATTGACGAGGAATATTTTCATATTGTCTATTGTTGGAACAAGGGAAGTGGAAACATCGATTTTTATATAATAAAAAGTATCATGTTTGTCAAGATCTGATTGGACAACGGATTGGAGGTCTTATTGTTGCCTTCGCTATTCCTAATGTTAAATATTTCATCATATCCAAAGTATTTGGTAGTATATGGTATTTTTGAATCATATATTTTATTATGAATTGGTCGAAGGTGGATTAATGTTAACATTAGTTCGAATGTTTCCCTTAGCATTTTCTGCAGGGTAGAAAACATTCTCTACGATATTACTATGTGTGATTTTTTCTTTATTGTTGCATGCTTCCATAGAACAGGCCTGCCACGCTGCATATTTTCCTAAATCCTTGCACAAGCCTACACCCTTCGACAGTCCTGACAGTCTTAGCTGTTCACCTAACATATCTGGCAGTGTTAAATGATTATTTTACAAATGTGTTGCAATATAGGTTCGTTCATCGTCGACATCGTTTCTTGAGTGCTCGATCCTTGTTTGTTGGTTCGTTCCATGATTCTGGTTCCTATTTTATTCAACTTTGCAAAGTTTAGGTCTTGCACTTGTAGTTTGAGTTCTTCGTGTTTGTTCACTGGTTTGTTGTTCTTCAACTTTGCAACCTGTTGGACCTATTGTTGCGGTTTACAGTTTTTGGGGCTGAGCTCTTGTCATCCTTTGTTGATGGGTAAGTTTCCTTGTTGTTGTTATTTTTTCAATGGTGGGAGTCCCTGCCTTCAAATTCTGTTGCAGACCATATTTTTCTGTGTTCTTAGTTTATGTTCCTCGAAACCATGCATCTTGCAATGCAGAGAGATTTACGAAAAGTAGTTGGGAGCCATCATAAGAGGGAACAATCAGGCGGTCTGTAGAAGCAGGGTATGCTTTTATTATGTGGGTCAAAAAACTGCGTCTACCTGTTCTGTTTCTGCTGAGTAAAGTTTTTTATTTTATTTATTTCTATGTTTTCTTCTCATCTACTATGGGGACTAAGGGGGATTCAATCTGAGAGGAAGAAGGTTGAAAGATACATACAGGGATTGGTACCCTATTTTTCTTTCCTTTTTTATTTTTCTACCTTTTATTTTTTTCCCCTGCTTTTCTCTGTTTTCATAGAAACTGAAAGTATGTAGCAAACAAATTCAAAATGACAGTTGAAGAGATGAAAGAAGTGATAGATGTTGATTCGTATGAAATAGATACACAGTCCATTATACATGACAACATTGACATGGTTTTGCATAAAAATGGTCTTTTTAGATTGGATGCATTCTCATATACTGTTGATGATTGTTTTTCTGATACATTCTAGGTTCTACTTCATTTCCTCTATTTGTCGACCGAGCTGCGCAATGGATTGATAGATTATTTATTGACCTATTTTAAAAATGGCAATGCTGAGGCTTTGCAATCCTATGAATACGAACTGGAATCTGATTTTCTTCTACAGTTTCATGGAATGCATGATGTGAGTACGTATTTTTCAAAGATGCGGTTGTATGCATCTCCAGTTCTTCCTACACATGAGAGGGGACTTTGGGGAGATACATTTTGTATACAATGGATTTCTAACTGGATAAATATATCAGTTGGCATTTGGTTATTGAAAAGAAAAACAAGATATCTACTATTCAACAAAACTGCATCTAACAATCCATATTGCATCTTGTTCCATGATGCCAATGTTGTCAGTGGCCATTATGAACCACTGCTGTATAGGAAAATGTCCATATGCAATATAGAAGGTCCTCGTATCTACTTGTCCATTATTTTCAAATACCTTCAATTGCAATGGAAATGGATTTTTCATGGTATATATTACCATGGTTTACAACTGGCAAGAAATGTTGTGTCTAGCTGTGGGGATAGTCTGTTCAATGCAATTTGTTGTTTGGTGGAAGTGTAGTTCGATGTTCATTCACTATGACTTTACACTGTAAAGTCCTTTTGAAATTCAATTATAGGTGGCATCCAACAGGATTTTACATGCTTACATCAACACCTTTGCCCATATCTCGTAGAAAATATGCCAGCAGTTGGAAGTTGGTAGGAATACCTTGTGAACATGGCACTTCCGTATGAAAAAGGGAATATGGAGGGTTGCAGATGCTGTTTGCAATGGCTGTCTATGATATTTAGGGTGAATATCTAGGTGTGGTCTCTCTTTCCAGATGCCAATGTCCATTCCTAGGTTATTTATTCAAATTACGGTCGAACAATTGACATCCTCTCATTGAAAACAGATACAACAGATATCCATTATGAAATTTTGCTTGTACATATCGGTAGTTCATGTTTGACTATCCATGCCTCCCAAACGACATCGAATTTGCATATGCGTGGAATTCTTTTTAGTGAAAATGAAACTACGCCCGATTGCAATATGGGCAAATAGGGCTTGAACAAAAAAAACATGCATAAAATTCATGATAGTTGTGATGAGGCCATAGACTGCTTAGACAAGAAACATAGAGTAAGTTATCACAATTTGAAAAAAAGTAGTCGTCAAATTCGTCCGACTTTTGATAAGGTCATAGAAACCTTGAAAAAAAATCGTAAATTAGTTTCTCAAAAGTTGGGTGAGAGTAAAATTCATCCTAGTTGACACCAGCTCATCCCGCCCTTGGTCAAGAAACGTAGAGTAAGTTACCACAGCTTGAAAAAGGTCAGGCGAGAGAGAAAAAAATGCATTGCTACACTTCCTTTTAGACAGAAACTCACATATCACAGTGTAAAGAAATGTATTTGTGCATAATAGAACATAAAAAGGTGCGATCGCATATCCCAGAATGGTGATGCCACTGTTCCAGTTCATGATCTACAAGGAACACTATGCAGTGGTAGCAATGAAAACTAGGAAACAATTTCTTCCAATACTTCCCTGCAAAAGGAAAATTCAAGACATAACTACACAAAACAAATGAAAGAAACTCCTTCCATTGCATGTGAAATTTGTGAAGAATTGAATTTTTCAAAAAATAGTAAGTGTTTCACGCCTAATTTGCAAGCAGAATACCTCCGCTTGATAGTGCATGATAAACCATTTTCCAGTGGGAAAGTTTGTCTTCCATGCAAACAATTGCTTGAAAATGGAAAACTGCCACAGTTTGCAACCCCTGACCGAATAATATGTAATACAACACTAGTATATGTAAGTTCACTTATGGAACTTGAGGAGAGACTTGTTTCTCTACAAATTACATTTTCTCAAATCAGACCTTGGGGCTATAAATGACCCTAGATGGGCTTGATAGGATCAATCATTAATGTGGTTGTTCAACTAGATGTTGTGCAAAAAGCGTTACCACAATTCATTAACAATACAATTACAATCGTTCTGGCTCTGAAAAGACACTTGCGATACAAAAATGCTTATCGAACAGGCAAAGTGTGTGTGCATGTTGTTATGAAATCATTAAAGGAATTATGTTCCAGGGCCCTGTACAAAGAAGAGAACATTTGTATAAATGCCAACTGGAACAATGTTCTTGCAGAAGAACATGTCAACTCTGCAGACACTCTTGAAAATCCTAGTGATTTTGATGCAGGTGATGAATTGGAGAATGAAGCAGCTGCTGAAACATTGGTGCATGGATTCACTGATTCACAGTGCATTCGTGACTTGCAAGACAAAATTGTCAAAATTGAACCTGTCGAGGGGCAGCGTCCAATTGGAATACTCAAGGACAAATTCGCTGAACTTTCCAACCCTCTTCTATGGAGATCCATGTGGCACTGATATTATAGAATGATTCAATTATCATAAAATAGTTCGATGGGAGATACTACATTCAAGCGATTACTTCTCCTATCACATAACAAATTGTTTTTCAAAACAATGCGCATAATAATAGAGCAAGTTCTATCCTACATCTGGGTTTGAATAAGAAAAGGCCAGGTACAAGGAAGAAACTCATTTGCCAAGGATGTGAAGTACAAAGTAAACCTAGAAAAAATTTCGAAATCTAATATTGGATACATAGATTTCAAAAACATCTGCACCTCTCCTGACTATTTGCAACAAAACAAAATAAAATAAAATTGCAATGATCCGGCAACTGGGACTGCCAACATTTTTCGTCACATTTACAAGTGCAGAGCATTGATGGGATCCATTGGTGGCTATCGTATCTGATTTTCATAGGAACATGAAATGTAAAAAAGAAACCGATACACTGGAAAATAACGACATTGACTACCTCATAAGAAAAGACCCGGTGACATGTACTCGCTATTGTAGCCATAGGATAAATGCTTTGAGACAATTGATATGCCATGATGAAACATTTTTAGGAAAAATATCAGACTACTTTTTTGTGACTGAATTCTAGAATAGGGGAAATGAACATGAACACACACTGTTGTGGATAGAGGGTGCACCGATCTATGGCGCTGATAACAATTTAGAGATCGAACAATTTGTGGATAAATACATAACATGCAACATAGATCATTTGGATCTAGAACTTGCGAAAGTTCATAGACATTACCATATAAGAAGTTGTAGAAAATGAAAAAACTCACATTGCAGACACAACTTTCCCATGCCACCAATGAGAGCTACAAGAATCATATAGCCAGTTAGTCTAGAGGACAATGTTGTTGGTGAGAAATCTAAATCCTTGTTCACATTTCTAGAACAAGGAGGATTTGATGAAATGATGAGATTTGATGCCTTCTTGACACAGGTAAATCTATCAGAATATGAGTACATCCAAGTCATACAATGTACACTTAGGCAACCAACACTTTTCCTTAAACGAAAACTCTGTCATATTTGTAACAAAAATTTCTCCAAGGACATGCAAGTTATGTGGAAAGAAAATGCAGATGTGCAGTACGTGTTGAATGCATATGCTTCAACGTCGTGGTGTACCTCGTATATCATGAAGATTGACAAATCTATGACAAGTGCATTTAGAATAATACACAAAGAACATGAAACAAGTCATATTGATGCCATACAAATGATACACACACTTGGAAATACGTTGCTAAATCTTCAACAAATGTTTGGTCAACAAGTAGTTCACATTGCACTTTCCTTGCCCGTCACTTGTAGTTCAAGAAAATGTGTCTTCATAAACACATCTCCACTTGAAAAATGCACATTTGTGCTCAAACCACCGGTTTTTCTGCAACAAGAGCTTGACAATTCATAGGACATCGTATGTCGCTCTATTATTGATTATTATGTCCAATGTCCATCTCCTATTAGGCATATCTGCTTAGTAGAATTCGCATCACATTACAAAAAAAGTGGTGTGCCCATATCAAAAAGAGAAAGACCCTCTGTCATACGGTTTGTCAAATACAATACACATTGTGACTATGAAAACTATTGTAGAGAAAAAATGTTGTTGTACATTCCATTCGATGAATACGAAGAGACATTCATACATAACTTCTCTACATGGAAGGCTGCATATGTTATGTCTGAGACTATGTTCACATCAATGAAGTTAGATTTACCTACAATGTTAATCCAACATGGGGCGATCTAGAAGTTGCAGTTAATGAACTAGAAAACCATGGAAATCATGATGACACATTCAGAAACCCAAAAACAATCAAAACTCCTTCTGAGTCCTATGATTTACAAGGGGATTTGCCTTGTCCTCCAACGGCTGGAAGTGAAAAACGTATCAATCTTGGTTTTCAAGTTACAAAACATCCTTTCCTAATTGAAAATAATGAATACCACAGAATAAGATGTTTGTTGGATCGCGAACAACAAACAATTGTAAAGGACATTGCTCTTAAAAAATGCTTTAACATGAACAATCTTGTGCACATGTTCCTTATAGGCGGAGCAGGAACAGGAAAAACATTCACAATGAAAGAATTGTTCCAAATTCTTATACAAATCTATGATTCAAACAATTCCTCTGATCCTATGAAACCAAAAAGCCTAAAAGTTGCATACACAGGAAAAGATGCATACAATTCTAGTGGAACAATAGCCCACTCTGCATTTTTAATGCCTTTTAACAAGTCATAGTTTCTTCCACTTAGCAAGGAAATGTTGGATAGATTGTCTAAGATTTATGAGGAAATCCAACTTGTGTTTATAGATGAAGCATGTTTGATTGGGTGTCAGTTCTTGTATTCCATTGAAAGTCGACTAAGAATCATAAAACATGTGCAGACAAAATACTTTGGAAACATTGACATGATGTTATAAGGGTATCTTTACCAGGCACAACCCATCCAAGATTCTTTGATATTTGAAAAACCTACCCTTAACATGGAAACAATCACCCATGACTTCTGGAGAGACAATATTAAATTCTTTTAGTTTCATACTACAACGCGCCAAACAGATGAAACATTCATTGCAATTTTGAATAGAATGTGCACAAACAGCCAAACACATGATGACTTGACCTATATAATTTTGAGGTGCTTACGGCATGTACCAACAAATCCAATGTTCCCTTACCTATTCTACATAAATAAGGATGTTCCAAAGCATAACAAACACATGCTGTCGCTCATGCATGGCAATGATATCATCATCAAGTCCATTGACCTGGAAGAAAACAACCATGGAAATGTGCCACATCATGAACATTCAGTAACTTTACCTTTGCATCTTGTCCTCAAATTAGAAATGTTGGTTGAAATATATGCCTACAACTATGATTCACGGGATGGATTGGTGAATGGTGTAGATGGAATACTAAAAGGCTATACCAAGATAGAAAAAGTGGATGTCGTTTGAATTAAGTTCCATGAACCGCATATAGGTAAGCAACAAGAAAACAAGTTGTATTGTTTATATAATTCAAACACTGGAAGTAATTGGACACCTACTTTGCGAATATTGAAGCCAGTATCAACATCAAAAAAGACAGGTCGACTGAAGATTCAAAAACAATTTCCGATTAAACTTGCATGTGCACTCAGCAGTTTCACCGTGCACTTTCAGACTTGGCAATTCCTTCCTTACTTTCTCTTCCCCGTGCCCATCACCTTCGCATGTGTTCATAATAAGAAATAATCTTTATGTATATATATATATGTGTGTGTGTGTGTGTGTGTGTGTCTTGTTTCTAAATATTTAATGCTAACAAGTCATCGTGCATACACCGTCTAATCTATCATTGATGCACGCAAGGCTTGAGAAGTTCTGCCATCAATGCAATTTTTGCAAGGGATTTTCTTATCCCTTCCCAGTCTTAATTTCAAACACCATGGAATGTCATTCGCACGCCGCCATCTTGCTTCCTTCATGAAACCTCCAATCCTTAAATGTTCTTTGTCGTAACTTTCACCTTCGCACTTCTAAGTATGCAATAATTAAGCTTTACTTCTAACAAGTCATCATAAAAAACACATAGATATTGTCATTAATGAGGAGATTTTTCATTCACACGCATTGAAGCAATGTTTCTGGGGGGGGGTTATATTGTCCCCTCAATTTCTTCATTTCAAGCAGCGTCTGGAGAAAACCAACGTTTTCATAAAGTATTGGCACCATCTCTACAACAGGTTTGTAGAGATACAGTGAACATCTTACTCATGAGCTTCCCGTGCAGAAATTTACAGTGAAAACATGGATCTTGATGCTGATTTGGAAAGAATATTCTGCAACCTTGATCATCCAAGCAACGCAATTCATCATACCTTCTCAATGGACATGGTTGATACCCTAATTTTTTACGAAGATGAATCCTTCGTATTCCAGAGTGTTGTTTTTTAGTCCGAATAAAAAAAAAAAATTATTGAAAAAAGAGATGTAAAAAATAAGAAAAGAAAACATCGTTCAGAACTTGACCTTACCAATATGCAGGAGTCCCAAATCTCTCAACTTCACATGGAAACCAAAGATTCTCTTCGTGATTTCATTGGATTCATTGAAGTCGAAAATGCCAGGATAAAGAACTAGATTAAGGAATTAGAGGAAGCTTTGTTTCCTATGCCATTGCTTCACAGTTCTTTGGGAATAGCCATGTCTACTACTACATGCACCTCTCCAACAAATCTAAAAGGGTCCTATAGCTTCCTCACATCCTGTAGAGGATATGTCAAGAAAAATATCAACAAAAGAATGGAATTGATTACTAAGGCCTGGGAAATATCACAGAATATGGATTCCCTAGGGAGCAGGGCACATAACTTGCTGCTACATCTGCAGACGGATTTAAAAAATGAAGAAAATTTCTATTTGCACATGGTCATACCTTTTTCCTTTCATGTCAACAACATGCCAGTGACAAGAATAAGACAACATGGTATCCCTTCCAATAAACGACTCACTCAATTAGAAACATGATGGAAAGAGAAAGTGAAGAACTTTTATCTTATCGTCCAATCATGTGAGCAAGCAATATCAAATAAAGAAGCATTATTCACAAAGCTCACCAAAATAGACTTAGCAGGAAAGACAAATGGCTTCCATAACCCCAATGTAATCCTCAAATCACTGGCCTCAACCAAGCAAGATTTCGATAAACAAGTTGATAATTTGAAGTCCTTGTCTTTAGAAAATTTTTATAGGATTCTTGAATATCATGAAGAAGAGGTGGACAACTAGCTAGTTCGGTATTTGGTACAGAATGGAGACATTCATGAAGCTCTGTGTAAACTTTCAATTGATCTAAGAGAATTAGAAAATGAAGTTTTAGACATTAAAATCCGCAATGACATCAACGTCACCCCCTTGAGAAGCTATATTGAAGAGAACTTGAACTGGGTCACCGATGAAATCCAATAGGGAAATGCATAGTTCTTTCTTTATCAATCCAATTATTCCAACTTTTCTGATTAGAAATCTATAGCCAATAAATGATCTTCCCATTTCTACTTTTCAGGTATTACATTGTACCATGTCCAACTTCTTTCCACAGTCCTATTTGTTGTACATATTTATGTTATGGTCCGTGGGAGCCCCAATCCGAGTGTATATGAAAAAAACATTTACATTTCCATTTACAAACTATTTATTTTTTCATATATTCCAAATAAAACTATTCTTTTTTCTGCTTATATATTTATGTGTTCCTATATTTTTATCTTCAGCTATGCTGAATGTGAAGTCATTATGTTTATTTTATCTCAGTTCTTTTTTTTTCCTATGCATATTTTCTCTGGCTTAGTCATTTTCAAAATACAGTATGAAATAAATCACTGACTCAAATTTGAGATATCGTATTTGAGAGAGATATATATATATATATACACATGTTCCTTTAAATTTCCAGGAATATGTAACACGTTTCATTATTTTTTATATAAATGTCATAAAATTGTGTTCAATACTTTTTTTGTACTCAAACGTGTAGAGACCATGTCATTTCTTGCATCTTGACCAACTGTCCTTCATACTTTTGCCACAAAGGCCCTTAAAATTAAAATAGTATGCAAGTCCACTTGTCAATTTGTATATCATTGAATAACAAAAGTGCTCTTCGTAGGCCGTGGAACAACAAAGCACAATTTTTAGTCCACCAGCTCCACAACCCGCGATCCAAAAACTAACTAAGTATCGAATTAGGGTTTTGTGCAAGTATGGAATGAGGGCTTTGTGCATGCTCTATAAAATCTCATCCCCATAATTTATAAAAGTACATATTTCATATGTATAAAAGTAAATATCTACTTTAAAAAATTGCATATTTTCTATGTATAGTTTATGCTCTCCAGGAACCTATAATTTGATACATTTCAATTTTTTGTATCCACGAGCCCCTGTTTTAAAGAAAACTTATTCAGGAATGCTATTTATTTGGTCCTTTTCCCCACCGCCCTATGTAATAGACAAAGGAACAATATTTTTTGTTCTTTTGTCCACCACCATATGTAAAACCTATGTAAAGAAAACTAATTTACCAATGCTAAAATTTTGGGACACAAGCCCCTTAAAATTGAAATAGCCTGCAGATCCCATTGTCAATTTGTATATCACAGAACTCTCGATGCTATTTGCAACACATGGAACAAAAAAAGCTCGATTTTCAGGTCCCCAGCCCGAGAACCCAGGATCCAAAAATTGGCTAAGTATCGAATGAGGGTTTCGTCCATGCTCTAATTCGGGAATGGTCTCCATGAACCTATAATTTCATAAATTTCAATTTATTGTGTGGATGAATCCATGTTTTAAAGAATAATTTATGCTCTCCAGGAACCTATAATTTGATACATTTCCATTTTGTGTATCCACGAGCCCCTGTTTTAAAGAAAACAAATTCGGGAATCCTATTTATTTGGTCCTTTTCTCCACCGCCCTGTGTAATAGACATTGACAC
Source organism: Picea engelmannii (assembly GCA_009831015.1). NCBI lineage: Eukaryota > Viridiplantae > Streptophyta > Pinopsida > Pinales > Pinaceae > Picea > Picea engelmannii. The sequence continues at coordinate 199,827 of ML785093.1, read as the reverse complement.
TATATTCTTTGTGATTTTTTCCACCATTTTATGTAAAACCTATGTAAAGAAAACTAATTTGCGAATGATAAATTTTTGGGACACGAGCCCCTTAAAATTTAAATAGTCCGTAGGTCCCATTGACAATTTGTATATCACAGAACTCTCGGTGCTATTTGCAGGACATGGAACAAAAGAATCTCAGTTTTCACGTCCCCATCCCGAGAACCCGCGATCCAAAAATTGGCTAAGTATCGAATGAGTGTTTTGTCCATGCTCTAATTTGGAAATGCTAGTTTTTTTTCTTCTTTTATGTGTTCCTAGATTTTTATAGACAGTATGTACAGAAAGTTACCTATTTTCTATGTACAGTTTATGGTATTAAAGAAAACTAATTCGAGAATGCTATTTATTTGGTCCTTTTTTCGACCTCCCTACGTACCAGACATTGGTACTATACTTTTTATCTGTTTCTCTACCAGCGTATGTAAAACCTATGTAAAGAAAACTAATTCATGAATGCTAAATTATTTTAACACGAGCCCCTTAAAATTCAAATAGTCCACAAGTCCGATTTTCAATTTGTATATCGTGGAACTGTCGATGCTATCTGTAGGACATGGAACAACAAAATCTCACTTTTCAGGTCCCCAACCCGAGAACCCATGATCCAAAACCAGGCTAAGTCAAGAACCCACTCTTTTAATGAAAACTAATTCGAGAAGGCTATTTTTTTCATACTTATGTTCACTAGCCTATGTAACAGATGTCAGTACTATTTTTTCTTCTTTTTTTGTCCACCAGCATATGTAAAAAGGAAAACTAATTCACGAATGCTAAACTTGTTTTAATTAATTGTAAATGATTTTATTGATAGAAAAAATAAGTTATTGAGTTTATTATTTTAATTTGGTTATTCGACACGAGCCCCTTCAAATTCAAATACTCTACAAGTATGATTGTCAATATGTATATCATGGAACTCTAGGTGCTACCTATAGGACATGGAACAACAAAATCCCGCTTTTCAGGTCCCTAACCCGAGAAACCGTGATCCAAAAACCAGCTAAGTCAAGAACCCACTCTTTTAAAGAAAACTAATTCAGAAACGCTATTTTTTTCATACTTATGTTCAACAGGCTATGCAACAGACCTCAGTACTATTTTTAAAAATTTTTTTGTCCACCAGCATATGTAAAAAGGAAAACTATTTTTGGAAGAAAAATAAGTTATTGAATTTATTATTTCAATTTGGTTATTCGACACGAGCCCCTTGAAATTCAAATACTCCAGAAGTCCGATTGTCAATATGTATATCATGGAACTGTAGGTGCTATTTGTAGACCACAGAAAATTAGAAACCCAATTTTCATCCCCCCAGTCTGAGAACCCGCGATCCAAAAATTCAAATAGTCCACAAAACAACTTGTCAATTTGTATATCGCAGAGCTTTTGGTGCTATTTGTAGGGCATAGAACAATAGAAGCCCATTTTTTAGCCCACAACCCTGACAACCCGGAATGAATATTTCGTGCATGCTCTATATATCTACTTAATAAAATTACATATTCGATTTATGTAGGCCACGGAACAACAAAAGCCCAATTTTCATCCCAATTACATATTTGATTTTTAGCTCACCAACCCGAGAACCCACGATCCAAAAATTCAAATAGTTCACAAGATCTCTTGTCAATTTTTATATTGCGGAAGTCTCGGTGCTATTTGTAGGCCACCCAACAACAGAAGCCCAATTTTCATCCCAACACCCCAACAACCCAAAATCAAGATTCCGTCCATGTACTTTATAAAATTACAGATTTCATATGTATAATTTATGCTGTCGAGGAACCTATAACTTGATAAATTTCAATTTCTTTTGTATCCACCAGCGCTTGTTTTAAAGAAAACTAATTCACAAATTAGTATGTCAATTTGTATGTCAAGTATCATTCGTGAAGCTATGTCAAATTTGCACCAAACACTTCTCCATGAACCTATATAATAGACGTTACTACTATTTTTTTTGTTTTTTGCCTTGGGCCTTTAAAATTCTAATAGTTCGCAAGTCCGATTTTCAATTTGTATATCACAGAACTATTGGTGTTTTTTGTAGGGCACGGAAGAACAGAAGCCCAATTTTGAGCCCGACATCTCGAGAACCCGCCATCCAAAAACTCGATAAGTATTGAATGAGGGCTCCTCTTTGTAAAATTACATATTTTGTGTATAAATTATGCTGTCCAGGAACCTTTAATTTCATAAATTAGAATTTCTATTGTCTCCATGATCCCCTCTTTTAAACAAAATAAGCCAGGAATGTTAATTTGTTTTGTGCTTTTTGTCAACAAACCTATGTAATAGACATTACCACTATTTTTTCTGGCTTTTGCCCACGTACCCATGTACTTCAACTTCATGCCCACGTGTCTCATGACTTTAAATTCATCCGTCTCGAGGCATGGTGCCATTACTCTCAGTGCACCCTTCTCTTCCTCCACATCCTTTCAACGAACCTCGTTGGGCCTTTACTCTGCACGTGCAACCATTTATAGAACCTCACCTGCTCCCCGACCTATTTCAATTGCTCTAGCGACTCCAAATGGCCTATTATTTCCTAGTTTTTCTTCTCAGAGATCGAATGTGACATCCCCAAAAATAAAATAGTTTTGGAACTTAAAATTGATGGAAAATTATTCCATTTTTAGTAAATTCGATTTTTTAAAGTTTTTGTCATTTATTGCAATTCCGAATTTCAAATTTGGTAATTGTAATTAATTATTTTGACTGTTGGGCAGAGACCTGATTTGACCCAACTAACTATTTGACTATGACACTTGTATGGAAACAAAATATTTTATATATATTGCAGGAGGACAAATGGAACAACCATGCTAAATTTAGCTGACCATGACTCCATGAGTGGGGAAGATGTTGGAACTACCTCTGGGATGATTATTACAAGTGGAAAATCAGTGATTTGGCCATTGGTAGCCCCTGAAAATATGGGATTTAGAAAGCTGCAAAAATTCCCAAAGGAGGGAAAAGACCTAGGCAAATGATAAATAACATATGAGAGGAGGAAGGATGCTACCAAGTATGCTGGGAAATGAGACTTTTGATTTACTTGCTGTTATGAAAACTGCTTGAGTGTGAGACAAGGGAAAAACTGTTGGAGCTGTAGGACATATATGAAGAGAATATTTTCCAATTTCATCCTCATGGATTCATGGTTAGGCTAGAGGGTGAATCGGGCAAGTAGTTTGGCTTCCCTGTTCTATGGTTGGGAGGAACGTGGTTGTTCCCTTTGTCTTTCAATGCATTATTTCAGATATGTTATTCCTATCCCTTCTCTGGCTGAATGTTAAATGGTTACATACTCGATAGAATGTATCTGTTAGAAATAATATTAAGGACGAAAGATCGAATGCATCCTATTGCAAACTTAGGAATTGCTAGAACGTCTCTCTACTAGTTCAGAATGGATTATCTTTGCTGCATCTCATTACTGTTATGAATACTAGTTCTCGAAAGTATACTAGCTGGAAGGATATGACTAGTAAATTCTTAAAGAAGATTTGTGTTGTGGTTTGGATTACTACTGTAGTAAGATAAAGCATCGTAGTTGAAAACCCCACTAGTAAATTGTGATGCAGATTTGAGTTTACCTACATATTGAATGCATATGAAAAACTACATAGTGTGTGTATATATATATATATATATATATATATATGTATGGAAATTTCTAATATATAAGGGAACGCACCGCAATAGAGTAATTAACTACGATTTCTTCCATGTACCAGCTAAACAGTCATGATTTTTTTTAGGAGATAGCCCTAATCGCAAGTGTCGAAGATATATATATGTATATTTAAAGTATGGAAGTGACCTTGTGAATACCAAGAATTATTATAGACCATCTACAACATTTACACATATTTATATCAACCGATGTTTAATGAAAAGTTATAGTTTGAAATGTTGGAAAATTATTGGAGTGAATCGAATTAACATAGTTTAATTACCAGAACTAATCACGAGAGGCGCGAAGGCCTATGGAAGAAGGGACATCCTGAAAATTAAAACATACCCCTGAGTAAATTCCTAACTGTATAAATAACAACACAATCACCTAAAAGTTCAAAAGGAAAGTCTTTAACACAAGTATAGTAAGTGCAAATTGAATTCATATACCATCATGTGATCTAGAGTCAACTATAAGCAAGATACACATATAGCCAACAATAGCCAAGTATTTTTTCCTTTTTCAAAATCCTTTCAAGGAAGTAGCCAATATGGCGCTAGTATATTAAACCAATAAAATAACCAATATCCCATTACAAATAGGTGGAAGGGAAACCCTGTAATTCTTTTAAAACTAGTATTACATATCTCGTTTGGAGTTGAAACAAATGAACATCCCATGTGGTGTTTTAATTCCAACGATAGATTTTTCCATCACAAAATGGGTTACCCTTAATCAACGGTACAGAAACATGACTTAATCGCCATTTTGGAGTTTCGGATACCAGGAGTTGGAGGTTTCAAGGACCCTCATGACAAGAATGATAAAATTGTGAAATGCAAAACCACGAATTAATCGCCATTTCAGAGTTTCGGATATTGAGAGTTGGAGGTGTCAAGGACACTCATGACAAGAATGATAAAATCGCGAAATGAAAAACCACGACTTAATCTCCATTTTGGAGTTTCGGATACTGGGAGTTGGAGGTGTCAAGGACACTCACGACAAGAATGATGAATTCGCAAAATGTGAAAGATCAGAGCATGTCAAGGACTCCATTTCAGAGTTTCGCAGACATGGAAATCAAAGATTAAAGGAACTTTGACCTTTGAAGTAGCGAACCTTGAAATCCCAAAACAGACACATCAACCAACCATGTCATCTAAGGACACATGGAACAATCAAGCAATGACAAGTGTCAAGCTGATTCAACATATCAGGCACATGAAAGTAACGAATCAGAGTGACACGTGGCAACTATTTGACACGTGTCAATCCACGTGTGACGTCAGCAGGTTTACATCACATCAGAACTTTCTATTTCGGGGTTTTACATAGCAAGTAGAAACTCCACCAACATGAAGTCTCGAACTCCGAAATGTCGAAAGGGACTATTGTGAGTCTCGAAAACCCGAAAGGAAAAACTCTGAAATCCCGTCAACCATCCATGTTAGTGGGTTATGTGAACCATCCGATCACTTTGGATATTTTATGATCATGAGTTTTATAATGTTGGAGTCACGATGACTTGAAGGGAAAAATGTCGAAATCCTGTCAGCCATTCGATTAAGAAAAGAAGGGATCAGATTATGAAGTTTTGTGAAACATTGATTTGGCTACATTTCAAGGATTGTGACTTACTGAAATGTTGAAATGCTGAAATGTGAAGGGCATTTTGATTATGCCTATGGTCACATCCAGTGGGCATATGGAATAAGCGCGAGACCTAGTACTTGTAATCCAATGGTGCAGTTGAATTTGAATATGATCGGAGGATTATGAAATATTCATACTCCAAGTTTAACTGGAAGGCCTCACCTAACCACTATCCTATATCTGGATATTTAAAAAAATAAAAACTATAGGGGTCTTCTTATATTTAAACTTATCGCAGAGGAGTATAGACTAATACTCTACTTTTACCTAAGTTTGTTTGGTTCTTTTCATCATGTGATTATGTGTATAAACTAATGCATGAGGCCTAGGACATAAACCCCTAAATTCGTTTGCATTGTAAGCATATTGTAATGGGTTATTTGTAGGATCTAACGCGTAAGGATTTGGCCATAAAGTCCCAAAGTTGTTTGTGTTGTTAAGACTGTGGTAATGGTTATAGTTACAAATAGATAGGAAAGTAATTATAATTATAGGAATTGAAATAAACTTTGAAATGAGGAGTAAAATCTTGTCATCGATCAGAAAAATTTAAGTTGAATGGTAATTACAGTCGACGATAGCAAGGACTCTTGCAAACTTTTAGACTCAAGCTTTATAGTAGAAAGATTACTTGCTTGAATCTCAAACTATTCAAGGATATTTATACAAACAGATTTTTTTTTCCGGACAGTTTTTGAGGTATATTACATATGGTATCAGAGAAAAAGCTAAAACACTGGGCCTGAATAGGGCCACATTAGTTGCTTAGTATTTATTCTGATTTATGTAAAACCAATAAATCTTATTTTTACAAACAGAAAGCCCTTTCTGTTTTTGTAAAATATGGTAGCTCAGGAGGGTGCAAAAATCAGGATGGAAGGAAATCCGCAGCAAGGACCTCCTAAAGATCCAAGACAGAACAGTGATGGAAGCTCACCCATAGAGGTGCTGGAAACAATAAGGAATGTTATTGTTGAACTGTAGGTTTTCAAGGCTGACAGTGAAAAATTGAAGAAAGCACAGAAGGAAGAACAAGAGATAAATGAAGTCCTATTGTGTAGTATAGTAACTAAAAAAAGCCCAAAAGATGATAACCATGACAAAGAAGTCAGCAAAAGGGCCTCCAAGAATTCTGGACTGGAAACAAAAAAAGGATATAGTTCATCTGAAGGGACACCTTTAGCTGAAGACAAAACTATACCAGACAGAAAAAGAAAACAAGTAGACCACCTTGAAAGAGAATTTAAAAAGATTAAACCAGCTACCTTTGATGAAGAATCTAGGATAGGAGAAGAAGTAGAGGCATGGTTGTTGGACATCAAAGAATACTTCCAGATCTACAACTATTCCAACAACATAAAGGTCATAATGGCCATCTACAATCTAAAGGGGAAGGCCAACATTTGGTGACAGGACCTGAAATTTTCCAAGGGCCTAAAGGAGAAACAATTGAAATGGTCCGACTTTAGGAAGTATTTCAAGAAACAATGCCTTTCTGAAAGCTATTATGAAAGGAAGATGAAATAATTTTACGAGTTACGACTCGAATAGATGATGATGGAGGACCTTCTAAATAAATTTATGGAACTACTAAGGTTTGTACCGTACATCTGGGAGGATAAGGTAAAAATCTAGCGATTCTTAAGTTGTTTACCATAGGCCTACCGAGACAGAATTGAGTTTGAAAACCCCAAATCCTTGAGTGAGGTATTCAGGAAAGCACGAATGTGATATGACTAGTATAAACAATGGGTAGAGTTTCCCAAAACCTGGAAGGATGAAAAGACATATCTAATGAACCAACAAAAGAAGGGATACCATCCAGCTCCTTATCGGAATGCGGCAAAAAGTTTCCCAAGGAAGGATTTTCACTCCAATCATCCGAATACGCAAGGTAGTGGTAAACCGATAAATATGGGAACAAAGAAGTTTGGGGACAACTCTCAGGAGCCATTAAAGTGTTGGGAGTGTGGAGAGCCTCATCTAAGGAGGAACTATCCATGTTTAACTTCAACAAACATAACTGCTATTCATAATCTGCAGGAAGCCTCGATAGTGGAGACATGGGAATAATCCTACATCGGATAAATGAAGCCATAGATGGTCAACAAGCTGACCACCAGTCCTTGGTGGTAGAAATCGAAGGTAGCATGCAAAATAACATAGTCGAATAAACTTAAGAAATTGAAGCATGCAAAATTATGGTAGCAACAGGTACTAAAAGGAAATTAGTTGACTTTATTTTTTATTTTGAGTTCAACATAGGTGGTCAAAATATAAGGACCAATTTGAACATCTTACCACTAGGATCTATGATATGATTAATGGGATGGATTGGTTGGAACAACACAAAGAAGTACTAGACTGTTACACAAAGATACTTAGCTTTAAAGATGATTTTGGCACTATTAGAACAACCCAAGGCATACCAAAACTTGTATCAGTCAGACAAGTTTCAATGATGCAACTCAAGAAATGTATTAGAAAGGGATGTCAAGTTTATGCCATCAAAGTGAAGAATCTATTAGAAAAGAAGATAAGCCAAAGCTAAAAGATTTTTTTTTCCTATGTGAATTCAGAGACATGTTTGTGGATGAGATGCCATAATTACCTCCTAGAAGGGAAATAGACTTCTCCATAGATCTATTACCTGGTTCAACCCCTATCTCAAAAGCACCTTACCGAATGAGTCCATTGGAACTGACAGAATTAAAAAACCAATTACATGAATTGTTGGACAAAGAGTATACCAGACCGAGTGTTTCACCATGGGGGGCACCAGTCCTCTTTGTGAAAAAGAAAGACAATACTCTAAGACTATGTATCGATTATAGATAACTAAACAAAATGACCATTAAGAGCAAATACCCCTTACCAAGGATAAATGATCTGTCCGATCAAGTAGGTGGGACCAAGATCTTTTCAAAATTGGATTTACGATCCGGTTATCATCAAGTTAGGATAAAGGACGAGGACATAAACAAAACATCTTTTCGAACAAGATGTGGACACTATGAGTTTGTAGTCATACCTTTCGGACTCACTAACACATCAACCACATTTATGCGCCTGATGAACAACTTTTTCAGTCAGTACTTAGACAAGTTCGTAGTAGTATTTATCGACGATATTCTAGTCTATTCTAAAATGGAGGAGGAACATGATGAACACTTAAGAAGAGTTCTACACACATTAAGGAAACACAAACTATATGGAAAATTCGACAAATGTGACTTTTATAAAAAATAAATACAATATTTAGGACATGTCATTTCCTCAAAAGGTATTTTTGTAGACCCGAAAAAGATAAAAGCCATTATGGAATGGCCAGTACCTAAGGATGTGGTAGATATCCAATCATTCATGGAAATCACTGGATATTATTGCATATTTATAAAAGGGTTTTCCAAGATAGCCTACCCTATCACATCACTACAAAAGAGGAACCAAGTTTAACTGGTCGCAAAAGTGTCAAGACAACTTTAACAAGATGAAAGAATTATTGACATCGGCACCCATTTTTAAAGTAGGAGACCCAGATAAAGACTTCACAGTTTGTGTTGATGCAAGTAAAGAGGGACTAGGTGGTGTTCTAACTCAGGAAGGGCACATGATTTGTTATGAGTCCCAAAAATTAAAATAACATGAGCAAAATTATGTCACTCATGACTTAGAATTGGCAGTAGTAATAGATGCCTTAAAAATGTGGCGACACTATATAATGGGCAGAAAACTCCTACTATTGACGGATAATAGTGGGGTGAAATATCTATTTAACCAACCAGATATTAATGCAAGACAAGCAAGGTGGCTAGCCTTCTTGAGAGAATTCGACTTCGAGGACAGACATATCAAGGGTGAGGAAAATAAAGTAGCAGACGCTTTAAGTAGAAGAGTCCATGGGTTATTTGAGATAAACATCAACAGGGTAGAAAATGATCTAGAACAAAGAATAAGGACAACATGTATTAACAAAGGAAATTAAACTAAGATAATGACAGAATTACAAAACAATACCGCCAACTCTGACAAAATAGATCCAAGCATTGACAAGAAAGGACTATTACGAATTAAAAATAGACTTTACATACCAGATTCAACAAAGTTAAAATAAACAATTTTGGACGAAGTGCATAAGAAATTGTATTATGGCCATCCAGGTTACCAGAAAACAATAACAACACTTAGAAAACTATTTTTCTAGCCTAGTATGAAGGGCGAAATAGCAGAATACTTGGCTAGGTGCCAAGATTGTCAACAGGTTAAGGCTGAGCACCAACATCCAACCGGCCTATAATAGCCATTACCAGTACCATAATGGAAATCAGAGACTATATCACTGGACTTTATAATAGGTTTTCCTAAAACACAGAAACATAATGATTCTATCATGATTGTAATCGATAAACTCAATAAGTCTGCACACTTTATTCCTATAAAGTCTACTTTTAAATCTATAATCATTGCTGAAATATTCATGAAAGAAATTTTTAGACTGCATGGTATTCCTAAAATGGTGATTTCAGATAGAGACGTGAAATTTACATTCGCTTTTTGGAAGGAATTGTTTGCAGGGCTAAACACTAACTTGAATTTCAGTACAATATATCATCCACAAATGGATGGACAAACCAAATCATACAGTATATGCTTCACATGTATGTAAGAACAAAACCAAGACTACCTGCACTTGGTAGAATTTGTATATAACAATGGGTACCAAACTTTGGCTAACTTGAGCCCTTTTGAAATACTATATGGTAGAAAGTGTATGACTCCAATTAGCTGGGATAACCTGACTGACAGACTCATGATTGGACCAAAGATGCTCCAAGAAATGGATAACATGGTAAGAAAGGTACAACAGAACTTGAAAGAAACACACGACAGACATAAGAGCTATGTAGATCAGAAAAGAAGACACTTGTAATTTCAAGTAGGAGACCATGTTTATTTGAAGGTCAAAGCCCAAAAGAGCTCATTGAATTTAGGTAATTGTGCCAAGCTGGCACCCAGTTTTTGTGGGCCCTTCAAGATACTAGCTCAAATTGTACCCATAACATATCAACTTGAACTTCCAACTAATCTAAGAATTCATAATGTATTTCATGTTTCGTTGTTGAAAAAGTATATTCATGACCCTACTCATATGATTGATTGGAACTTGGTGCAGGTGGAACCCAAAGGCAAGTTCCATGTGGAACCCCAGCGCATTTTGGACCGGAGAGAAATAGCACTTCAGAATAATGTCATCGCTTAGGTACTGGTGCAATGGAAGCACTTTAGTCCTAAGGAGGCCACTTGGGAGTTGGATGGAGATTTGTGGAAATCTCATCCAATCCTGTTCAAGGAAAGGAACAAACACCAAGGACAGTGTTTTACTGAAGGGGGAAAGGATGTGACATCCCCAAAAATAAAATATTTTTGAAATTTAAAATTGTTGGAAATTTATTCCATTTTTAGTAAATTTGAATTTGATTTTTTTTTCCATTTATGGAAATTCCAAATTTTGAATTTGGTAATTGTAATTAATTATTTTGACTATTGGGTAGAGACCTGATGTGACCCAACTAGCTATTTGACTGTGACACCTGTATGGAAACATAATATTTTATATTGATTGGAGGAGGACAAATGGAACAACCATGTTAAATTTAGTTGACCATGACTACATGAGTGGGGAACATGTTGGACCTACCTCTGGGATGATTATTACGAGTGGAAAATCAGTGATTCGACCATTGGCAGCCCCTGAAAATCAAGGATTTAGAAAGCTGCAAAAATTCCCAAGGGAGGGAAAATACCTAGGCAAATGATAAATAACATATGAGAGGAGGCAAGACACTGCCAAGTATTATGGGAAAAGAGAATTTTGATTTACTTGTTGTTATGAACACTTCTTGAGTGTGAGGCAAGGGAAAAACTGCTAGAGCTGTAGGACATATATGAAGAGAAGCTTTTCCAAGTTCGCCCTCATGGATTCATGGTCAGGCTAGAGGGTGAATCAGGCAAGTAGTTTGGCTGCCCTATTCTACAGTTGAGAGGAATGTGGTTGTTCCCTTTGTCTTTCAGCGTATTATTTTAGATATGTTATTCCTGTCCCTTCTCTGGCTGAATGTTAAATCGTTACATACTTGATAGAATGTATCTCTTAGAAATAATATTAAGGAAGAAAGATTGAATGCATCCTATTGCAAACTTAGGAATTGCTAGAATGTCTCTTTACTTGTTTGGAATGGATTATCTTTGTTGCATCTCATTAATATTATGAATACTAGTTCCCGAAAGTATACTAGCTGGAAGGATATGACTAGTCAGTTCTTAAAGAATATTTGTGCTATGGTTTGGATTACTACTATAGTAAGATAAAGCGTCGTAGTTGAAAACCCCACCAGTAAATTGTGATGTAGATTTGATTTTACCTACATATTGAATGCAAATGGAAAATTGCATAGTGTATATGTAGATTTGAGTTTACCTACATATTGAATGCAAATGGAAAATTGCATAGTGTATATATATATATATATATATAGATGTATGGACATTTCTGATATATAAAGGCACACACCACAATAGAGTAATTAACTAAGATTTCGTCCATGTACCAGCTGAACAGTCATGATTTTTTTTAGGAGATAGCCCTAATCGCAAGTGTCTAAGATATATATATGTATATTTAAAGTACGAAAGTGACCTTGCAAATACCAAGAATTATTATATACCATCTACAACATTTACACATCTTTATATCAATCGGTATTTAATATACACTAAACTGAAAGTTATTCACACTAAACCGGCTCATCCGCAGAGCACATCGAGGTTTCGTATACTAGAATTTCATGACTTGCGAAGATGAGGGGTCTTTCCCTCTGACTACTCCAAGTTGCGAGTCAGAAAAATGGTACCCAACTGCCACATGTCCTATGCCAATGGATGTCTCCGAATACTTCAGGACTTTCAGGACTTTGATGAGTCCTCTCTCCCCTGCATGCACCAGGTTAAACCTCATGTGCCTTTTATGGATCCGATGGCTATCGATCCCCTGCGCTCGATATGACGGTTCAGATCTATTCTCTTGCGCACTCTTCTATGGGTGTATGGATGTAGGCTCAAATGGTCTATATTTTCCCCTGCGAATCGACGATTCGCCCTTTTGGACTTTGGGGAAATCCTCACCTCTATTTCCCCGAATTGAACCAATGGTTCAGATCCAATTTCGATCATTGTCTATTTGTCACTCTTGAGATTTCATACGCTCTGAAACCTCCAAATGATTTTTCGACCTCTGCACTCCATGCAGGGTTCTTACACACAACAGTGCAATCCTTCCTGAGCTTGTCCAGGACTTAAGGAGTTCTGGGTTCGGTTTGCCTTGCAAAGAGCCTATGCCAATCTGCACTACCTCTCTTGAGCTTAACCAACTTCTTCCTCGAAGGGACTCTAAACAATTAGGAAGGTTGGCATGCGTACATGAAACTGTGTCTGGGGTCGACGAACACACAGTTCGTGACTCTGGCTTATGTCTCCACAAGACACAAGCATTTACGAGTATAAAATCATCTCCTAACCATATAATTTATTACTAGCCTAGTTATATAAACAAGAAAAAATAGGGGAGATACAGTATATCCATTAAGAAATATGCACAATTCCTAAAACATACACAGTATAACCAATTCATACATAGTTACAGCTAAATTAGACATGGTAGGATATTTCTTATCTATTACAGACTGCCGTCAACCAAGTGACTATGGGTGTTCATCCTTCCACTCAACCATAGGCATAGAGGCATTCATTCTTATCACTCTGGTCACCCCCGTGCTAACCCATGATATCACCAGGGAGTTCTCATAGTTCTTAGGAGCTATGTTTTTGTCCCAGCTTCTGCTCGGGTCCCATTCTCTGCAACTCAGAGCTTTCTCTTTCGGTTATGGCCTCAGCGAGGTTTCTCAGATGCTCCTCGGCATCAAGATCACGACCTTCAATTCATGACTCGCCGTAGAGCTTCGTGCATGTCCCTTGCGAGCTTACTCTCTTTTTGTCTGGTGTCCCCTCTCCAGTTTGTATCTCTCTTACCTTGGAAGGTTTTCCGACCTATCCTATTCCTTCTGTCAGAAGGAATCTCAGGTCTACAAGTCCCTGCGGTACTTTGGGATAACAACCCATGTTTCAATTCATGGGGGTGGTTGATAATTCAACCACCAGTCCTTTCTTCATTAACTGATTTCTCTCCTTGGGATCCGAAGGAGGTTTTCATCCTCATCAAGGGAAATTTTGGGGTTATTTGTCATAATGAACCCTCTCTTATAGTTTTCACATTCTTCCTCTAGTGATATCATGGCTAGTACTTTCAAGGATTCACCCCCATAGTAAGTTATTTGGAAACTCAGTCAATAATACATTTACATTGTCCTCATGCCTTAGCATGGTAATTCTTATTTTATGATTAATTACAAATTGGGGGAAATAGGGTGTTACAATTCCCTCCCCCTTAAAGGAACAACATCCTCAGTGTTCTTTCTCAAAAACACATTTCATGCCTTTCTCATTCAGCCACTTCAGAAGTCTTGACCTTCGTTCTCGGTCAGGTCCTCTTTCAGGAACTTAGTCTTCGTCATCTGCCTTCAATAATTCTTTGCCAACAAGCACATTAATGACATTTTTTTGCGAAAACATATTACTGTTGCTCAAAATTCAAAAGGAAATTTTCATAATCTTAGCACAATACTTATCTGTGTAGTTTGTGGATATGTATCCACATGGTAGTTTTGTTATCCATGCTCATCGCTTTCCTTGACGTACCCATTGGGTGCATGATTCCAATTCAATAGTTCACAAGAGCTATTATGATTTCAACTTCCTTTCCAAGGTTTTTTTTTTGCACAAAAACTACCCACTGTGTGCATGATCCCAATAGTTTACAAGAATTATTAAGGTCTCTTGTTTCTTGCGGTCACTCACCTTCCAGGCCCAGGCTCAGGCATCCCCTTCACTGTTATACAGTCCCTCAAGTGATCCATCTTGCCCTGCCAAGGTGTTCTCACACAGGAAAATTTTAGAGACTCTATCTATTCTTACAGTTGAGGCATCCCTCAGACATTCTCTGCCGAGGCGTACCTCTGGCTTGTGTTGCCTCAACACAATAATTTTTAGGTGATCATGGTTTATCACGGGGTTTTCATGGCTCAGTAGTAGCCTTTTTTCATCATCTTCAACTTTGATAGCCTTCATAAGTTCCTTCTGGACAGATCCTTTCTCCTCACCTATGTCACAGGTATACAACATTCGTGAGACATCATTATAAATTCCAATTTTCAAAATTTTTATTGCAAATCTGTCACCCACAAATTTTTCCAATCTCTTTTTTTATTTTCAGATATGCTTTGTACGGAACCAGATTCACAATTATGGGACTTTCCTTCCCATAACATTTTATCTTCATAGGAAATCAGTCTTCCTTATGGGCTTACACCATTGCCATATCCAAGACTCTTTTGCTTCCTGCACTTTCAACTTCAATCGGCCAAACAACTTGTTAGCTTTTCCATGCATATACATTTTATTGTACCTTTACAACATCGTCACAAAAATTTTAGAATTGTGCATACTTAACAATTAAACTACTTTCTCGAAAAGGAAATACCATTCCTTGCAGTTTGGCTCAACAAGAAATCGGTCTTCCTTATGGACTTACAACACTGCGATATCCAATACCCTTTCCTCCCATTCCTCGCAGTTTGTCTCAACAGGTAATTGGTCTTTCCTATGGGCTTGCCTCACTGCCATATCCATGACCCTTTGCTTCCTGCAATTCATTCTTTCCACAGACAAACAAACTGTTAGTCTCATGTCATCATACCAAACTTTTCAAAACATAATTGAACATTTCAAAAGGGTTTTAACAATTGTGCCAATATCCATGGCCACATTCATACCTAATGCATTCTTGCATTTTTTTTCAAGTTCGTCACACTTTATGACTGGTTCTTGGCCATTGGGTGATGGAATTTAACCAACCTTTTCCTCATATAGTTTATTCATTTTCTTTCATTCTTATAGTCAAACCATACTGCCTGCTATAGGCCGATCACGATCCCAAATCAATACACATGAACTCAAAATTTTCACATGAATTCCTTTACGCATTCCTTGATTGTCAATGCATTCATGACATATCAATTCATGAATTCTCTCAATGGTTACAAACAATGTTTACTATCACATATTTATACCTCCATTATTCAGGTCCTCCTTCCTGAATCATACCTTACTTGGGTATCCAAGGCACACAACTACCTTTCAAAGTTCATGCATAACAATAAGACAATAAAATATTTCAGAAGGGGTTCTTACCAAATACCTTCATACTTTGTGCCACATAGGCACGAATATATTTATATCGGTTCTTGTCTGCTAGCACTCTCTTTATGATCTCTACCTCATCAACAATGCTTTAGCGGGATTTTCACAGTCCTGCCAATAATATTTCAACCGCAGCCTCCCCATGGTCACCCTCTGCTTGAAGTTGTTCATTATTGGCAACTGTCTTTCTCAACAGTTCCAATCTTATTTCTTTCTACACATGACATACACCATAGGCACATTAGTCGTCATGTAAATTAAAATGAAAGTACCATAGCATTTAAATTAATAAAATATTTTTAGACATGTCCCAGCATATCCATATGTACTTCATCACACTATCCTTAATGTTTTCATGAGTGCAACACAACAGTTCTCAATCGTTTTCATAGTATTACAACCATCATCACTATGGTGTCAAAACATTTTTGTTCATCAATGTACTAACTTTCTCATCCCATAGAAAACATAATGCACAACAAGGAAATAATTGTGGGCTCTCCCCTTCTTCAAATTCTTTCTACATCACCTGGGACTTTTCAGCCCACCCAAGTTATCTCTAAGGACTCACTATCTCTTCTCTACTTTTGCAATTCTACTCCCTGTCGGGATCTTCCTTCTCTTTTCCTTGAGCCGCCTTGGTTAGGCCTCACCCTAACCCTTTTTGGGATACCACAACAATCTTTAATAGAAACTCTTTGCTCATAATGAATCATAAACATGTGCATCCTACACACTTCCATTCGGTTATCAGAATGGTCAATATTCAAGTGTTAGTCTTCTATTAATTACATGATTCTTTCAAAATGTATTTCAGGATTCTTATATATGGACAGGCCTTGCATCCCATTGTCCTACCTTCAACAATTATTCAGGTTGTCACTATGTTCCTCTGACAAAGTCCTTATACAGTTCCTCCACCAGAAACTCCTTCGGTATGCAAATTCCTTGTTGCATATCCATCACTATCGGTGATGGCCTCAAGATCGAATTAGCTTCAGCTTGTTACTAAGCATTCTTTAAGGGACATAGACATACCTTCCTGGTATGTATTCCAGATTATGCATCTGCACATGTTCTAGGTTTTTGCTAACTTACATCCACGATGTACATAGCTATACTCATAATCCTAAGTCTATGTGCAGTTTCCATAGGTATATTTTACAACCCACATGCATCTTTACTGTTAATATTAGTCAATTCAGATTCATTCACAATCCTTTTCATGTGATGCTCAAAGGCGTAATCATTTGTCTCTTATTATGACAAGATAGAATCTTTGCTCATTTACCCTTTCATCTAATTATATTAGTACTTCCTGAGGAAATGGAATACATTCCCCTCATGCTATTATTTGGAACAGAACTTTCATGACTCCCCAGAATGGAGTCAGTTATGCCTCCATAGTATTCATTTAATCTAGACAAGAGCAATACTTGCTTCATGTTTCACTCATCAGGGAAATCAAATTGGGCCTCTAGTATACTTATACTCTTATATCATACATGTGCATTACTTACACATTAAATATCATTTATACCTTACCAGTATTAATATCAAGCTTCCTTTTCTGAAGCTTCACAATGCATTAAACTCATGCACTCAAGTAAAATTGAACACATCTAAGGGTAAAATCATGAAGATGGGTAACACTTTTGCTTGTTTTATGACAAAAAAAACTGTATTTTCACAAGTTCTTCAACTTCCGTCATACAAAAGTATTTTTTTTATTTAAAATTTCACTTTACAGTAAAAAAAAAACTTGTGAATAATTTTGTTATATTTCTAATGATTATTTTCAATCTTTTTTTATCAAGATTTGATATGTCAATTTGACAATTGTTTAACAATATGTTCCTTAAACATGAAAGGAATGATAATGAGTTATTGTTTTCCACAACAATGTATCCATTATTAAACTTATGTTTTTAAGAAATCAAATATACTGCAACAATCTACAGAGACTCTATTTTATTATGACTATAATTTTGAATCTAACGGATGAATATTATAATTTCTAGAATTTGTTTAATTTGACCAAGATGAAAACGTTGCAGATTTTAAACATGTGCTTTTGTACACCTTGTACCTATCTTAACTTTTACTTAAAAGTAAAATCTAAAAATACCCTTTTGAAGAGAACAGTTTAACAATTATAAATATAATTTTTTCATAATTTTCGGTTGTGTATTTTTAGAGATATAGATTTTTCATTTCACCGAATCATAATCTCACCTAAAAATATTATGCAGTGATTTTTTTATAAAATTAAATAAAATTAGATAAAAACAATGAAAATGAAAACAAATTATACCCAATGAAAGAAGATTCAATTTTAAAAATGTCGGTATCAATTCTCAAACTAAATTCTGAGTATTTGTAGGAGTCTGCTACCTCCAAAGATGAAGTAAGATGGAGAGAATTTGCAGTTTCCTGCAAACAGTCTCATTTTAAAGTTTTAGGCCGAAATATTCTTTCGGCCGAATCCTAGTTTTTAACGGAATCCGTTAAAAATAAACGTTTTGGCCGAAAAGTATTTTGGCCGAAATATGCTTACCACGGGAAAATAATTCATCCAAAAAACATTGTACATGAATTTCGAGAGCACCGCTAAATTTAACGTGAAATTGTTCGGTCAAAAAATTGCTGCTAGAAATTTTGGAGACCCAATTGTCACGAAAGTGTTACCCAGATTCATAATACTAGTTCACGCCTTCTCCTCATGTGACAACCGATGGTGACCACAATCTGAAATAAAAGGCACTTTGCATTTCACAATTTTTGGATTCATGTTGCAAGGAACTCTGGTTCCTCGATCCCTGAAATCCGAAAACCTGAAAGACCGAGGCTAAGGTTTTCTCGACTCTTTTATTCACATGACCCTTCACTTGGAACCTGGGGTCAACTCCTAGACACGTGTCAGGATCCCGTGTTTCGGAAAATATGCAGACAATGCTCCACCGTTTCCAAAACTTCTGATTCATGAGGGTCTCACAACTTGGATCCCATGGTCCAAATCTCTATGACAATCAACGGTCCTGATCAAATCTTAGCTTTCCACCTTTCAGGATTGTGGTGGAGTCTTCACCTTCTAACTCCTGATTTTGAATCCCCAAAATGTGTATGCGTCAGATCAATGATCCACCGCCTGTCTCGATGCAACGAATTAGGTTGGATGTCAGGATTTGATGACATGCAAGTTCTCAAAACTCTTCCCGTTGAATTCTAAACCTCTGACTCCTGAAGATCTGATTACACCGGATCTATGGTTCATGTCATATGCTAACCAATGGCCCTGATTGAATCGATGATTTACTTTGTGCAACTTTGGATTTAGGCCTTCGCTTCTATTTTCCCAATGGTCAAAACCTTGAAGCTCTAGATCAATGACTCTCTTTGATTCCAATCTAACAGACACTATTCCTCCTGAGTTTGTGAGTGATGAGAGGTTATCATCCTTATCTTCTCCGCTGATCTACTAGATCTAATGGTTCACGAAGTTTCGGTATTCCTCCCTCTGAGAATTCCACCGTCCGTTCATATTTTCAATGACTTTCAACCACAAAATTGGCATCAACTCTTCTAGAATCATCCTTTGTGTTCAACCTCTGGAGCTTTCAAACTTTAACACAAGCTTGTTTCTATATGCACTCCTTGTGCTCTATATGCACACTTGGCATACAGAATTTCCCCATTATCATTTATGATCTTTAAGTTACTTACATGACTAATATCATAGTCATAACTCATACAGATGTTACCCTCTCTTTATGGGAACAACCAACAAGGGTCACTCTTGGGAATTAGTAACAGTCCCAAAGGACTCCTCTGAATATTGTTTAAACAAACTATCCTTGTTGCCGATTCTAACCATTACAAGTCAGATAATCTAACCCTACATATTTTCATCAATCCTCTCAATCATGAGGAATTATATTCTCAGGGTTTAGTCTTTTAATAATACAGTAATTATAACTTTCTAAGGATCCTACCAGTCCTTACTAGAATTCCTAAATCATGAAAGATTTCTTCATGAGGATCTTAATTCTTACCTAACCAACCATCTCAATTGCAAGAGACTCTACCTGCTTTAGTAGGTACCCATCGTCACACTATAATAGAACAACTCAGTTCATGTCTCTTTTCTCGCTCGTCCAGCTTCATAGAACAATTTATTCCACCTCTTTTATTCATACTCAAGTCTTATCAGTAATATTGATCAGTTCATCCCTACTCCTATAAGAGTAGTTACCATTTTAACAAAGGTGTTAAAGAAATTCCTCTGCTGAAATTCAATGAGAATTCCAAAAATCACAGGTTCAATTTTGCAGCCCTTCTCCTTAAAGAGTAATGCAGATAAAAATATCTCTTTTTGTGACTCGTGCATGAGCCCAAGAAGACCAAGTGTTGTAACCATGCTCTGATAACAATTTGTCACATACCCACTACGGAAAAAAAAAAAAATCGCTCTTCTTCAAGGGATAGAATCCCTGAATTCTTATGGGGGCCTAGCATAGGCTAGCTCTTCCCTTATCCACCTCCATGTGATCGTTGGTTATGACCACAGTCCAAGCCAAGAGGCACCTTTCGCATTTCATGACTCAACGATGCAAGAGAGTCAAGCCTTTCGACTCTTCAAACTCCGAAACCTGAAATCTTACCTTCGATGAGATCAACAACTTCGAATCTCTCCCTGATCTGACAATCCTGGCCATATCAAGATTTAGGTAATTGGGAATTCGAAATGCAGCGACACAAACCACTGGTCACTCCATTTCCTGAACTTCCGATATGCGAGTTCTTGTACGAGATCCAATGATCCTCAATGATTTGGATCCAACGATCTAGATCCTTTCGGATTTTTTTGAACCGAGAGTTCATGATGTAGCGACTCCAAATTTCTTGTCACTCGAATCCCCTAATTTCGATATCGGAATTCGTGTATGATATCAATGACTCTCATTAATCTGGATCTGAGGGTCACTATCCCTCCTGAGCTTAAGGGTGTTGAAAGACACTCATTCTTAATTGCACATCGAGGTTTATTATACCGAGATTTCAAAACTTGTGAAGACAAGGGGTCTTTCCCTCTAGTTTCCCAGATGCTAAAATGCCAAAACTTATTCACACTAAACTGGCTCATCCACAGAGCGCGTCGGCGTTTCGTATACTAGGATTTCATGACTTGCGAAGATGAGGGGTCTTTCCCTCTGGTTTCCCTAGATGTCGAAACACCAAAATTTATTCACACTAAACCGGCTTGTCCACAGAGTGCATTGGGGTTTTGTATACCAGGATTTCATGACTTGTGAAGGCAACGGGTCTTTCCCTCTGGTTTCCTGGATGTCGAAACACCGAAATTTATTCACACTAAACTGGCTCATCCACAAGGCCCATCGGGGATTTGTATACTAGGATTTCATGACTTGCGAAGATGAGGCGTCTTGCCCTCTGACCACTCCAAGTTGTGAGTCAGTAAAATTCTACCCAACTTCCACGTGTCTTATGCTGATGGACAGTTTTGAATACTTTGGGACTTTCAGGACTTTGACGAGTCCTCTATCCCCTGCACACACTAGGTTAAACCTCATGTTCATTTTTTGGATCCGACTGCTATTGGTCCCCTGTGCTCAATCTGATGGTTCATATCTATTCTCCTACGCACTCTTCTCCTGCTGTCTGGACGTAGGCTCCAATGGTCCAAATTTTCCCCTACGAATCAATGATTCCCCCTTCAGGACTTTGGGGAAATCCCCACCTCTATTTCCTCGAATTGAACCAATGGTTCAGATCCGATTTCGATCATGGTCTATTTTTCACTCTTGATATTTCATATTCTCTGAAACCTCCAAAGGGTTTCTCAACCTCTGCACTCCATGTAGGGTTCTTGCACACAACGGTGTGATCCTTCCTGAGCTTGTCTAGGACTTAAGGAGTTCTGGGTTTGGTTTGCCTCGCAGAGAGCCTGTGCCGATATGCACTACCTCTCCTGAGCTTAACCAACTTTATCCTCCAATGGACTCTAAACAATTAGGAGGGTTGTCATGCATACATGAAACTATGTCTGGGGTCGATGAACACACAGTTCATGACTCCGACTTATGCCTCCACAAGACACAATCATTTACGAGTATAAAATCATCTCCTAGCCATATAATTTCTTACTAGCCTAGTTATACAATCAAGCAGAAATAGGGGAGATACAATATATCCATTAAGAAATATCCACGATTCCTAAAACATACACAATATAACCAATTCATACACAGTTACGGCTAAATTACATAGGGTAGGAAATCGCTTATCTATTACAAGTTGCCACCAACCAACTGATTGTGGGTGTTCATCCTTCCACCTGACCATAGGCACAAAGACATTCATTCTTAGCACTCTGGCCACCCCCATGCAAAGCCATGATATCACCAGGGAGTTCTCAAAGTTCTTAGGAGCTATTTCTCTGTACCAGCTTCTGCTCAGGTCTTGTTCTCTACAACTCAAAGCTTTGTCTTTCGGTTATGGCCTTAGTGAGGTTTCTCAGATGCTCCTCGGCATCAAGATCCTGGCCTTCAGTTCATGACTCATTGGAGAGGTCCGTGCATCTCCCTTGTGAGCTTACGCTCTTTTTGTCTCATGTCCCTTCTCCCGTGTGTATCCCTCTTACCTTGGAAGGTTTGTCGACCTATCCTATTCCTTCTGTCAGAAGGAAGCTCAGGTCTATAGGTCCCTGTGGTACTTTGGGCTGACAACCCATGTTTCCATTCATGGGGGTGGTTGATAATTAAACCACCGGTCCTTTCTTCATTTACTGATTTCTCTCCTTGGGATCTGAAGGATCTTGTCATCCTCATCAAGGGAAATTTTGGGGTTATTTGTCATAATGAACCCTCTCTTATAGTTTTCACATTCTTCCTCTAGTGATATCATGGCCAGTAATTTCAAGGATTCATGCCCACAATTAGTTATTTGGAAACGCAGTCAATAATACATTTACATTGTCCTCATGCCTTGGCATGGTAATTCCTATTTTATGATTAATTACAAATTGGTGGAAACAGGGTGTTACACCCACTAGTAAATTGTGATGCAGATTTGAGTTTACCTACATATTGAATGCAAATGGAAAACTGCATAGTGTGTGTGTATATATATATATACGTGTACATTTATGATATATAAAGGTTCACACCGCAGTAGAGTAATTAACTAAGATTTCTTCCATGTACCAACTAAACAGTCATGATTTTTTTTAGGAGATAGACCTAATTGCAAGTGTCTAAGATATATATATATATATATATATATATATATATATATATATATATGTATATTTAAAGTACGGAAGTGACCTTACAAATACCAAGAATTATTATAGACCATCTACAACATTTACACATCTTTATATCTACCGATGTTTAATGAAAAGTTTTAGGTTGAAATGTTGGAAAATTATTGGAGTGAATCGAATTAACATAGTTTAATTACTAGAACTAATCACTAGAGGCATGAAGGCCCAAGGAAGCAGGGACATCCTGAAACTTAAAACATACCCCTGAGTAAATTCCTAACTGTATGAATAACAACACAATCACCTAAAAGTTCAAAAGGAAAGTCCTTAACACAAGTATAGTAAGTGCAAATTGAATTGATATACCAGCATACGATCTAGAGTCAACTATAAACAAGATACACATATAGTCGGCAATAGCCGAGTATTTTTTCCTTTTTAAAAATCCTTTCGAGGAAGTAGCCAATATGGCGCTAGTATATTAAACCAATAAAATAACCAGTATGCCATTACAAGTGGGCAGAAGGGAAACCGTGTAATTCTTTTAAAACTGGTATTACATATCTCGTTCGGAATTGAAACAAATGAACATCCCATGCAATGTTTCACTTCCAACGCTATATTTTTCCATCACAAAATGGGTTACCTTTAATCAACGGTACCAAAACCATGACTTAATCTCCATTTCGGAGTTTCAGATACTGGGAGTTGGAGGTGTCAAGGACACTCACGACAAGAATGATAAAATCGCGAAATGAAAAACCATGAATTAATCACCATTTCGGAGTTTTAGATACCGGGAGTTGGAGGTGTCAAGGACACTCGTGAAAAGAATGAGAAAATCGCGAAATGTGAAACCACGACTTAATCGCCATTTTAGAGTTTTGGATACCAGAAGTTGGAGGTGTCAAGGACACTCACGATAAGAATGATGAAATCGCGAAATGTGAAAGATCAAAGCATGTCAAAGACAATATTTCAGAGTTTCGTAGACTGGGAAATCAAAGATCAAAGGAACTTTGACCTTTGAAGTAGCGAACCTCGAAATCCCGAAACAGACACATCAACCAACCACATCATCTAAGGACACATGGCACAATCAGGCAATGACAAGTGTCAAGATGATTCAACATTTCAGGCACATGTAAGTCATGAATCAGAGTGGCACGTGGCAGCTATTCGACACATGTCAATCCACGTGTGACGTCAACACCTTTATTTCACATCGCAACTTTCTATTTCGGGGTTTTACATAGTAAGAAGAAACTCCACCATCATGAAGTCTCAAACTCCGAAATGCCGAAAGGGACTATTGTGAGTCTCGAAAACCCGAAAGGAAAAACTCTGAAATCCCATCAACCATAAATCTCAATGGGTTATGTGAACCGTCCGATCACTTTAGAGATTTTATGATCATGAATTTTATAATGTTGGAGTCACGATGAATCGAAGGGAAAAACACCGAAATCCCATCAGTCGTTCGATTAAGAAAAGAAGGGATCAGATTATGAAGTTTTGTGAACCATTGATCTGGCTCCATTTTGGGGATTGCGGCTTGTCGAAATGTGAAAGGCATTTTGATTAGGCCCGTGGTCACAGCTAGTGGGCATATGGAATAAGCGTGAGACCCAGTACTTGTAATCCAACGGTGTAGGTGAATTTGAATATGATCAAAGGATTATGAAATATTCGTACTCCGAGTTTAACTAGAAGGACTTACCTAACCACTATCCTGTATCCGGATATTAAAAAAAAAAAAAACTATAGGGGTCTATTTATATTTAAACTTTTTGCAGAGGAGTATAGACTAATACTCTTCTTTTACCTAAGTCTGTTTGGTCGTTTTCATCGTGCGATTATGTGTATGGACTAATGCATGAGCCCTAGGCCATCAACCCCCAAAGTCGTTTGTATTGTAAACATATGGTAATGGGTTATTTGTAGGGTCTAATGCATAAGGATTTGGCCATAAAGTCCCAAAGTTGTTTGTGTTGTTAAGATTGTGGTAATGGTTATAGGTACAAACAGATAGGAAAGTAATTATAATTACAGGAATTGAAATAAACTTTGAAATGAGGAGTAAAAACTTATTGTCGATCAGAAAAATTTAAGTTGAATGGTAATGATAGTCGACGAAAGTAAGGACTCTTGCAAACTTTTAGACTCAAGCTTTATAACATAAAGCTTACTTCCTTGAATCTCAAACTATTCAAGGATATTTATACAAACAATTATTTATTTTTCTTTTCAGATATTTTTTGAGGTATATTACATCGGTCTCCTACCCAACCTTTCCCTGCTCTGCTTTTGCCCTCTCGTACTCTGTTGTTGGCATATTTTCTCTCTCCCACTATCCCTGAGATGCTCCAGTTACGAGGGAAGTCGAAACGCAGGTTAGCCTACAAGCCAAACCAACCCCGCCTCGTTCTCCGTCCACCACCTTCTCCCTCACTGCTATCCTCCTCTTCAACCATCTCGTCCTCATCCATAG
The DNA here is from genome assembly GCA_009831015.1 of Picea engelmannii. Taxonomy (NCBI): domain Eukaryota; kingdom Viridiplantae; phylum Streptophyta; class Pinopsida; order Pinales; family Pinaceae; genus Picea; species Picea engelmannii. The sequence goes on along the minus strand of ML785093.1, from coordinate 174,294 downwards.
CGCAGTTGACTCAAATTCTCGCTTCTCTCCCACCCCTTGCTGTGTCCCTTGCCAATAGAATGGAGGGGTTGGACTGCTCAGGGCTCTCACTCGACTACAACCCAAGACATTTACACAATTCGACATCTGTTTCACACCCAGGCCCTTTGGCTCCTCCAAAATCTCCAGCCACCCACTCGCTTTAGGATAAGCCTCACGATGCCCAATTTCAGATGGATGGCTTAGAAGCCAGTGAAAATTCGCAATGACAACCCCAATCTCTAGCTGGTTCCAATGCTGACCTAGAATGCGAGTGGAAAACGAGCCTTGCATTGGTGCAAAGCCTCGTATTCGACCTACGTCGCGACATGGATGACCTTCGATTTTTCCTAGAGACCCTAGACAACAAGGCCTCTCAACTCCTGCAGTTTCTCTCCGCATTACAGGGTTCACATCACCTCCCACCAGAGACAGGCCAAGCAGCAACAACCCAACCAGCGACAACCTCCGGACGAGTGTTGGCACTGGAAACTTTGGTCCACGCAGAGGCAGACCACAAGGAGTAGAGGCTTCCATCACAACTAGAGGACGTCTAGAAGGAAGAGCACGTGCCATCACAGACGAAGGACACCATGCAACTGGACTAGACACCGGTCGAGGAGGAGAAACATCCTCCTCGGGACATGACATTTGGTGCCTTCTTCATGGCTACGTTGTCACACTACAACCCATACCGATGATTTGTCTCTTGTTTTTCTTTGTTGTTTTCTCATGTGCATTATGACCTTTCATGCATTTTTCCATGGTTTTTATAGTTATGTTGTCTACACTTTCCACAGTTATAAAGGCCACACTTACGGGCTAGAGTTTTGAACACTTTTTGCATTAGTAATAGTCTAGACTTTAGTTATGAAGCGGTTCGGCTGGATGAGCTTGTTTCCTCTTAAGGAAACTCAGTATTTACAACATGAAACCATGGAAATTCTTTGTAGTCCTTCATTTTGACAGATTTTTATACAATCTTACTTATAAAAAAAATTTATCGAATACAATTTAAATAATTGTTTATACTATTGATTAAGTAAAACATGTTATAGCATTTTATAAATTACTATAAATCTTCATACAATGTTATAATATTCTATAAATTAATCAGTCTCATGTACATGATGAAATTGTTGGGTGCAAAATTGACATAGTGGAAGTGTTTGGTGCAAAATGTATATCACGGAACATGTTGGACATGAAAAGTGTGAACCCACGACTCCATATTTGTTCGGTGCATTTATATAAATTACTCTTATGTATATGACTGAGTTGTTGCGAGCAAAATGTATATGACGGAAGTATTGGGTGAAAAATATATTTCAGAGGATAGGGTGGCCATAAAAAATGAAAAAAGTGAACCCGCGACTTCGCCAACCCCCCGCTCTGTAATTTTTGGGTTACATTGGTTATGCATTGAATATTTCATGTATTATCAAACTTAGATCCTAGGAACCTTCATTCATGTACCAAACATTAATAATTTTTTATCGATTTCAAATAAAACTAATTCAGGAATGCTAAATTCTGCATGAATACCACGTGTACTGCAACTTGCGGCCCACTCATTTACTCCCCTTCCAGCCTAGCAGGGACTACACACTTGTTATTTAAAGAAGATACTTTTCTTTTTATAAACAAACGCGAAGTTAAAGAACCCTTAGTGAACACATTTACAATTTGGTTTTATGATAAATTTTTATAATTTATTATAATAGATAAAAATTAAAACTTAAAGTTGTTGTTAATATTTTTAAATGTATATCAATATAATGTAAATTGTAATAGTTTTGATATTTTATTAATCTTAAATTAAAATGAATTTAATTGTATACATTTTATAATAAATTTTAAATTATAATAAATTTATTGATATAAAAGTTTAAAATTAGTATTAATCTAATTTATTTTATTTTAATAAATCTAAAATTTGAGTATGTAAGTTTTGACACTTGGTCATCTAAAATTTGAGTATGTAAGTTTTGACACTTGGTCATGATGTATTAGGTTGAGAGATTAGGGTTGATAATATTTAATATTATTAGCAAGTAGGAGTTAAAGGTTAGGGTTTAATTTTTCTAATTGTAAGGGCTAGTTATTAATGTTATACTCGATATATGGTTTAATGATTAAGAGTTATATAGGTTAATAGTTGCGATAATATTAATTATAGGAGTCACGGTTTAAATGAATTAGAGGTTAAATTCCTTAAGAATTATATGGACTAAGGTTTATATGATCGAGGATTAGAAAAATAAGTGTTTAAGAATTATATAGATAAGATACCATAGAAGTTAGAGGTTATATTTATAAGTTTAAGAAGTGAAAGTTGAATGAGTTATACTTCTTATGGTTCATATGAGTTATAAAATTTTGGGTATAAATGGATTAATTAAGCTTTATACTCATTACATGTTATAGGAATTAATGACTGGAGATTGAGGTGGTTGGGTTTGGGGTTAGAAACTATAAGGATTAGGGGTAATAGAGGTTAGAGGTTATAGTGGTGAGGGATGATATGGATTATATTAATTTGATATTACAAGGATAATGTATGCTATCTCTATGTATTTAATAGAGCTTAAGGTAAGATAGTTATTAATCCATCTTCATAACTAAAAAATTTTATTCAAAATTATATATGTGTATTTTAATTTATTAATATTCTTCTCAATATTTAATAAATAAAAAATTTAAATTAATTTATCTTCATATATTTCAAATTAAAATATGTATTTAATTAAAATAAATTACAATAATATATTAAAAATATATATCATATTTTTTCATATATAATATTTATTAATATTTTCTACTATGTTGATTTTTAAACATTTACTAAATTTTTTTATCTAATTAAAATAAATTTACAATAATATATTTAATATAATATATTAAAAATATATATAATATTTTTTTATATATAATATTTATTAATATTTTTTAATTTACACTTGCTCATTTCCAAACATTTACCAAACAAAACAGAGTAACAAATAAGGTCACAAACTTAGAAAACTTTTATGTTTTTTTAAAAAGTAGTTAACCTTGTTTTCCTATATGGCAAAATACTATATTCACATGAAACATTTATGTTGTCTGTGAAAAAAATGTTTGTGTTTTCCTATATCACAAAATACTATATTCACATGAAATATTTCTGTTGTCTGTGCAAAAGGATGTTCACTGGAAAATTTCGCAGTTATCGAAATTTTTATATCACTCAACATTTTACTATAAATATAGGTAGTTAACGATTGACAACAATATTTCTTGTGATAAGCAAAATTGTGTTTTTATTTGTTTATTTAAAAAAAAATTGACCATTTTGAACCATATAAAATAAAGTAAATCCGTGGGTTCGGTGAAAGAGTTGCGTAGGAATTTGAAAGAGTGGATTGAATAATTTTGAATGATCTCGATTAGTGCTTACTCGTCGTTTATTTTTGAAAATCTCTTATCTAAGGTGATTTGAACAAGTGGAATGGCAGGGGTGGGATAATCCATCTGTCTTATCGAAAGCCATTTGAACACGTGTGGTGGGATAATCCATCTCTCTTATATAAGGTGATTTGAACAAGTGCGGTGTGGGATCATGCATCTCTGCATGGAGTCTACATTATCAATTGGGCAAGCTTGTGGTACTTGAAAGACCGATTCTTATAAGAACAAATCTTCAACAGCTTGGTTTGATAGTAACGGTTTCATAATTATTATATTGGGTTTGAGGATAGAAGATTTAAGAAGATGTTTAAGAGTTTTAAATGGCATCATGCATGGGTAATTGTGTGGTTAAGGATTTCACATATTTTGGGGAGTTTTATTTTTTTGGAAGAATGTTAGGCTTTAGAGACTGATCTCATATATTTTGGGGAGTTTTATTTTTTTGAAGAATGTCAAGCTTTAGAGATTAGAGTTTTAGATTAATTGAATACATTTTTGAGACAAATTTAGTTTAGAAAGTATTGGGGTGGAAAGATTCTTAGTATTATGGTTACTGCCATTCTTACATAAAAATCTTACCTATTGACAATGCATAAAAACTAACATTTAAATGCTCTTCTTTAGAATTTCACAACCTTCTGGATTAAGTAAAAACCAACTAACTGCACAGGCTCTTTTCTGTGCTAAATTTATGAGGAGGATGTGAAACAAGTGTTTTGAGTTTGTTAATTTTTTTTATTAATTTACTTAATATTATATTTTTAATAGATATAAATTAATGTGGTATTTAATCCTTAGATATATAGTTTATATATATAATAGAAATATTGGATTTCTTCACATTTTTATGA
>ML785093.1:133843-156196 GCA_009831015.1 Picea engelmannii | reverse complement strand
TATGCAAAGCTGTCACAGGTTTACCAGAACTCAAGGTTGATCAGGAAGGCATATGCAATGGATGTGCACAAGGGAAGAACATCAAGGACCCGTTTCCGAAGAGGGACAACAAGACAGAAGGAGTCCCATAACTCATCCATTCATATGTGTGTGGCCAAATTCCATCATCCTCCATTAATGGATTAAGATACTCAGGTCAGAAGAGAATAAACCTCAGAAGAGTTCGTGAATATCTGCAAAGATGTTGGGATCAAGATCCCCAAAAGAAAGGTGTAGTTGAACGGAAGAACAAAATCATGCTGGAAGCTGTGAAGATCAAGATCTTCCTATGTGCTTATGGGCAGAAGCAGCAATGGCAACTGTTTATGTGCAGAACCGATTATCCCATAGCACACTTGGGCTCAAGACACCGGAAGAGATGTTCACCGGAAAGAAGCCAAAGAAAGAAGGGAATATTTGTGGGATACTGTGAGGTATCCAAGGCCTTCAGAATCTACATACCTGGTCACTACCATATTGAGATCAGCAGGGACGTGACCTTTGATGAAGAAGTTGCACTTAATAAATCGAGAAGATGCCCACTTGAAGATGTATGTGAAGAGGAACCTGTAAATCCCAGGACTACAGTATCCACGAGGGAAGTTCCTAGAGCTGCAAAACCTGTAAGGGAAGTCATAACTTCCCCTGATGAGGAGACTCCTGAATATCCCGATGTATCAAAAGTTCAATAACCTCATCATATGACCTTCTACCATAAAAGAAAGCCTGCTTGGGAAAGAGAGCTTATAAGATGGAGAGAAGTATGGTGTTCCAGAAGGAACCACGAGACAGGTGAGAAGACCAAAGCCATTCTCCAGTTACACAACTTTGTTGTGCAATCTACTTGATGAAGAACCCACATGTTGAAGAGGCCATCCAGAAAAAGGAATGGGAAGATGCCATGACAGAGGAATACCGATCCATAATGAAGAACGAAGTAAGGGAAATAGTTCCTAGATCGAAGAATAAAGGTGGGGTATCCTACAGATGGCTCTTCAAAATAAAAACATGTTGTTGATGGAAGTATTGAGAAATATAAAGCAAGATTTGTTGCTCATGGCTTTTCCCAGAAGGAAGGCATTGACTATGAAGAGACATTCGCTCCTGCGTCCAGATACACTTCGATCAGAACCATTATAGCTCTTGCTGCTAAGATGAAATGGAAGCTACACCAGATGGACGTGAAGACATCTTTTCTGAATGGTATTATCAGGAAGTGTATATAAAGAAACCCCAAGAATTTGAGGTTGAAGATAGGAAGTCTCATGTCTTCCAATTGAAGAAAGCCTTATACGGATTGAGGCAAGCTCCCAGAGCTTGGTATGGCCGTATAGACAGTTTCTTGATCAGCTTGGGATTTACCAAGAGTAAAGAAAATTCAAATCTCTACTTCAAGATCATGAAGAATGAACCAGTAATACTATTACTGTATGTGGATGACTTATTGATGCAGGAGCATCTCTCCATGCAACCATCCAGCCAGCTAGCCACGTGGGCGTGCATGTATTTCAAAATCTGAAGGGAGGCGCAGCCTCATTTTGAATTTAAAATTCAATGTAATTAAATGTCTTAGGCTGGTGAGCCAGGAAAGCCATGCCTTTGCGCAGGCTGTAGATAAGATAGGTATTTATTATAGATCGGTTGAGATCTACTTCTGGATAATAGACTAGACAACCATTGATTGGAAATTAATAGAGTAGGTGAACCTGGAGGAATGAGCCCTCGGGAAAAAGATATATTCAGATCTCATTTTGGAGTAGGGAGAGGCATGTAGAGCAGAGTAGAGAGGAGCCGAGAGAGCTCGGGAACACCATTGTAAAGTTACAGGCATTGTTGCCATTATTATTATAACAGAGCAGTTTTTCCTGCATTTCCTGTGTGTTAATGGATGTCTGTGTGTGTTCCTTTTATATTCAGAATATATGTTGTAGTTGTGTATTTGTAGGGTTCATTTGATTTCAGGATTGAAGTTCTTTGAGGTTTCATGCCAAGAGGGCATGACAGAGTGTTGAGACTCTGAATATCGGTGCACAGAGGATGCGCTTCTGAACTCGGAGGAGTCATACAAAGACGTGCTGAGAGCACAAGAATTGAAGTCAACAACTCATACAGAAGGAGGAATTTTGGGATTACTGAACACCTCAATAGTCAAGGAAGTGTAGCTGAGACACTGTTGTGGACAGAACCTCTGAGAAGTTCTGTAGGAGTTCTACCAAGAGGGTATTGAATATGTGTGTAAAGAGGAACTCTGCTGTGAGTTTTGAAGGAACAGAAGGTTGTTGAGGATTTTGAGAAGCTCTGTCTGGGGGGGACATTGAGCGAAGTGCGTGAATGCACAGGGAAACATAGCTGTTGAGTGTTCGGTGGAAGAGATGCTCCGCCAGGAGGGCGTTGAGGGAGTGCGCAAATAGCATAGGAGGAAGGAACTCTTTGCGTTCTGTCATCTGAAGGAAGCATCCACTGAGGGAGATTTCACTGGGTTATTAAATACCCAGAGCACTCAGCAATAGGTTTCTTGAGTTGGAAGACTACCAGGGGCATCATATTCTCCATCTGTGGGAGAAAGAGGTGAATGAGTTTAAATTGTTTCTCTGTCTGAGCCAGGAGATTCCTGCATAGAGTGCAGTGGAATTCATCTGCTTAGAGTGCGTTGATGAGGCTCAACAGTTAAACTCTCATTCTCGCTCTCCTAGAGTTGAATTTGGTTATTAGAGTCGTGCAGGTGAAGTGCAGGTCAAGGACGGAGTCTCAGTGGGAAGTCTGAGCAAAGGAAGGCAGGGATTCCTATGGATTTGAGCGCATAGAATTCCGAAGTACTCAACACTTTGAGAGCTGTTGAAGTCAAGCACGAGGAGCGTGTATAAAGACTCTGAAGGAGTCAGAGGAATCAAGATCAGGAGGAATAATTCCTTCGTGAACACAGTGATAACAGACTCAAGAGAGGTTTGAACTGGGAGAAGCTTGGAAGTGGAAGAGATATTCAAGGGAGAGAATCGACGGACAGGATTTGCGGAGGAGAATCACGAGATCCTGCTGACCGTCAGATCGCAGTGAAGTTGCGAGGGGTTTAACCCTTTGGTGCAGGAGAGAACCAAAGGCCATCGAGGTTCATACTTCAGCGTTTGATGAGGTGAGAGTTCATGCTCGTCGAAACCGCGAGTCGCGATTTCCTGAGTTATTCGGAGCCGTTGATCTCCACAAGATAGGTGGCACGCGATCCCGGAAGGTCGGGATTCGGCGTTCGGGGTTTTCGACATCAAAAAAAAAAACACTTGCATCGTGGATTTGCGATCCGCGAAATCCCAAAGTGACGTGGCAACGTGGGACCACGAGATCTGGTGGAATACAGGTGGCATCAAATCGGAGTTCGGGGATTGGAGAAGGCAATGACATACGACATTTCATGTGCCGATTTCCCGATAGGGAAATCCCCGATATACAGAAACGTTGACTGCTGACCCATCAGGGTTTGGGGTTTGGAATTGCACGAGAGCGTGCACACAGGTTTGCGATACCGCGAACCCCGATCTCCCGAGAAGTAAAGAGGAGATTGCCGAAGGAGAACTGTGGGTAGTGAGAACTCCCGAGTGGAGTTGGAAGAGTCTTTGAATCTATGGGCCAGTGAGAAAGAAGGTCCTGGTGGGAGTGACCATTCTCAGAGGAGTGAGAGGGGTTGCGTCAAGTGGTATCAGAGCTGGAACTTCGTTTGTATGTTTCAGGTGAAGAGAGAGGAAAGCGGAAGAAAATAGAGTTACTGAAGACTCTGTAAGTGGTTGTTTGTAGGTAGGCAGCAATCCATAGACAGTCGACAGGACTGTGGAAAGATGAAGCTGAGCACTCAGGTTTGTAGGAGTGACAGCAGCAGATCTATCAGGGAGACAGATAGAAGCAGCAAAATGGCTACTGATGGCCATAAGCATATGGAAAGGAAAAGTCAAAAGCTGATGAGCACAACAGAAATGGATAAAGAATTCGCTGACATAAAGCGAGAGACGGAGGAGCTCGAGATGAGGATGCAGCAGGATAGAAAGATGAAGTGGGTTGATAAATGGCTCATGAAGATGTCAAAGGTTAAATGGCCAGTCAGGGAACTGAGGGTCAAAAGGCAGCAGAGGCTGTTGAGAAGATGGTTGAGGTATGTTGAGGACCTCAGGGCCACAGAAGAAGAAATGATTTGTTACTGTTGGCCAGAGACTGGGAAAGGTCTTGATGATGATGATGATGATGATTGGGATAAGTTGGAATCAACTGATGATTTCAAGTACTTCCGGTTGGGCAGAAAAGAAGAAATTCTAGTTTGCGAGGAGGGCAACGAATTGGGATCAGTTGAGGATCTCAAAGACTGTCGTGAGGACGACCAAGGAATTTCAAATTGTTGATTGGGCAATGATAAGAGGTCATTGAGGGGTCTCGAATACTACCAGGAGGGCAGTGGAAGCATCCCTTATTGCCAGGTGGGCAGGGATGAGTAGAGGAATTTGGATCAGCCAAAGGAGATGACAGAGCAGATAAGCTTGCAAGTAGATCAACAGATGCAACTGACAGAGGAGGAAGATCAGAATGATATTCTGATGATTGGCGGAATCGATTTGTTCCTACCATTTTCCTAGGAGGAGGCAGAAAACTATATTTCATATGTGGCAATATCAGAGGAACAGTCAGCCGGGACTATCAAACAAAAATTGGAGCAGAATTTGGGAGCTACCCAAGCAGATGGAGAAAAGGATCATTTGGTGGAATGTGTCAACATGTTTAGCCTGGGAGCTGAAAACCGAGAAGCTGTAGCACTGAAGCTAGTAGCAGAGGAAGCAAAGGAACAAGCAGATAAAATTATCACTCCATGGGAGATGGAGCTGGAGATGCTGGAGGATTGGTTGAACAACCCAGAACCGACAAGAGAACTGGCAGAATTTGAGTTGTCAAGGAGGATGACTGAACAACAAATCAATCAAAGGGAGACTATAGAACCGAAGTCTGCAGCAGAGTGGCAACTTGAGGCCACAAAAAAATATGAAGATGGAGAAGGTGGCATGGGAGATCATAATGATCTGCCCGATGACCAAAAATTTTTGCAGCTGAGGAGACTGCAACAACAAAACCAGCCACTGGAGCAGCTGGATGAAGTGATCGAGGAGATCAGAGAGCTGATGTTGAAATCAGCAGGCACTGTGAGCAAGGAGCAGTTGAGCAGAAGGAAAGAAGCAGCAGCAGCAGCAGCGCAGCGGAAGCAGCAACAACAGCAAAACAGAGCAAATGAACAGCTCCAAAGACTTGTTTGGGACCCAGGAGGATTCCAACAACTACACGGGAGGCTCATTAGTAGGAGCTCATGATTTTTGCAGCTGTGGAGTATGATGCAGGATCATCTCTCCATGCATCCAGCGAGCCAGCCAGCCACATGGGCGCACATGTATTTCAAAAGCTGAAGGGAGGCGCAGCCTCATTTTGAATTTAAAATTCAATGTAATTAAATGTCTTAGGCTGGTGAGCCAGGAAAGCCATGCCTTTGCGCAGGCTGTAGATAAGATAGGTATTTATTATAGATCGACTGAGATCTAGTTCTGGATAGCAGACTAGACAACCATTGATTGTAAATTAATAGAGTAGGTGAACCTGGAGGAATGAGCCCTCAGGAAAAAGAGATATTCAGATCTCATTTTTGAGTAGGGAGAGGCATGTAGAGCAGAGTAGAGAGGAGCCGAGAGAGCTCGAGAACACCATTGTAAAGTTACAGGCATTTTTGCCATTATTAATATAACATAGCAGTTTTTCCTGCATTTCCTGTGTGTTAATGGATGTCTGTGTGTGTTCCTTTTATATTCAGAATATATGTTGTAGTTGTGTATTTGCAGGGTTCGTTTGATTTCAGGATTGAAGGTCTTTCAGGTTTCATGCCAAGAGGGCGTGACAGAGTGTTGAGACTCTGAATACCGATGCACAGAGGATGCGCTTCTGAACTCGGAGGAGTCAGACAAAGACATGCTGAGAGCACAAGCATTGAAGTCAACAACTCATACAGAAGGAGGACTTTTGGGGTTACTGAACACCTCAATAGTCAAGGCAGTGTAGCTGAGACACTGTTGTGGACAGAACCTCTGAGAAGTTCTGTAGGAGTTCTACCAAGAGGGTATTGAATGTGTGTGTAAAGAGGAACTCTGCTGTGAGTTCTGAAGGAACAGAAGGCTGTTGAGGATTTTGAGAAGCTCTGTCTGGGGGGGACATCGAGTGAAGTGCGTGAATTCACAGGGAAACATAGCTGTTGAGTGTTCGGTGGAAGAGATGCTCCGCCAGGAGGGCATTGAGGGAGTGCGCAGATAGCACAGGAGGAAGGAACTCTTTGCATTCTGTCATCTGAAGGAAGCATCCACTGAGGGAGATTTCATTGGGTTACTGAATACCCAGAGCACTCAGCAATAGGTTGCTTGAGTTGGAAGACTACGAGGGGCATTGTATTCTCCATCTGTGGGAGAAAGAGGTGAATGAGTTTAAATTGTTTCTCTGTCTGAGCCAGGAGATTCCTGCATAGAGTGCAGTGGAATTCATCCGCTTAGAGTGTGTTGATGAGGCTCAACAGTTAAACTCTCATTCTTGCTCCCCCAGAGTTGAATTGGGTTATTAGAGTCGTGCAGGTGAAGTGCAGGTCAAGGACGGAGTCTCAGTGGGAAGTCTGAGCAAAGGAAGGCAGGGATTCCTATGGCTTTGAGCGCATAGAATTCTGAAGTACTCAACACTTTGAGAGTTGTTGAAGTCAAGCACGAGGAGCGTGTATAAAGACTCTGAAGGAGTCAGAGGAATCAAGCTCAGGAGGAATAATTCCTTTGTGAACAAGGTGAGAATAGACTCAAGAGAGGTTCGAACTGGGAGAAGCTTGGAAGTGGAAGAGATCTTCAAGGGAGAGAATTGATGGACAGGATTTGCGGAGGAGAATCGCGAGATCCCGCTGACCGTCAGATCGCAGTGAAGTTGCGAGGGGTTTAACCCTTTGGTGCAGGAGAGAACCAAAGGCCATCAGGGTTCAGACTTCGGCGTTTGATGAGGTGAGAGTTCATGCTCATCGAAACCGTGAGTCACGATTTCCTGAGTTATTCGGAGCCGTTGATCTCCACAGGACAGGTGGCACGCGATCCCGGAAGGTCAGGATTCGGCGTTCGGGGTTTTCGACATCAAAAAAAAAAACTCTTGCATCGTGGATTTGCGATCCGCGAAATCTCGAAGTGACATGGCAACGTGGGACCAAGAGATCTGGTGGAATACAGGTGGCGTCAAATCGAAGTTCGAGAATTGGAGAAGGCAATGACATACGACATTTCGTGTGTCGATTTCCCGATAGGGAAATCCCTGATATACGGAAACGTTGACTGCTAACCCATCGGGGTTCGGGGTTTGGAGTTGCACGAGAGTGTGTACACAGGTTCGCGATACCGCGAACCCCGATCTCCCGAGAAGTAAAGAGGAGATCGCTGAAGGAGAACTGTGGGTAGTGAGAACTCCCAAGTGGAGTTGGAAGAGTATTTGACTCTACGGGCCAGTGAGAAAGAAGGTCCTGGTGGGAGTGACCATTCTCAGAGGAGTGAGAGGGGTTGCATCACTTATTCTTGACTGGAGAAGAAAAGCTCATCACTGAATGTAAACAGAGACTTGCTGCTGAATTTGAAATGAAAGACCTTGGCCTAATGCATTACTTCTTAGGTCTTGAGTTATAGCACAGTCCGAAAAGAATCTTCCTTAACCAAGGGAAGTACACGGTTGAAATCTTGAAGAGATTCGACATGCTCGAATGCAAGTCCATGAATACACCCATGGAAGAAAAGCTGAAGTTGTTGGTTGATACTTTGTCAGATTTGATAGACGCCACTCTGTACAGACAGATTATTGGATCACTGATGTACCTGACGAACACCAGACCAGACATCTGTTTTGCAGTGAACACCTTGAGTCAGTTTCTGGTGGAGCCCAGACGTGTTCATTTAGTGGCTACAAAACATGTGATGAGGTACCTTAAGGGTACAATGGATTATGGTCTCAGCTGTGATGTAGATCATGACTTCACACTGCATGGATATACTGATGCAGATTGGGCAGGAAGCGTTGCTGACAGAAAAAGCACTTCCGGATGTTGTTTCAGTTTGGGATCAGCTATGATCTCGTGGCATTGTAGGAAGCAATCCAGTATTGCTCTCAGCACAATAGAAGCAGAGTACATTGCCGCATGTTCTGCTAGCTGCGAAGCTATATGGCTTCGAAAGTTGCTGACATGCCTATTTGATTTGGAGATGAGAGCAACCGCGATTCTACGTGATAATCAAAGCTATATTAAAATGATAGAGAATCCTGTGTTCCACGACAGGTTGAAGCACATAGAGATCCTCTATCATTTCATCTGCGACATGGTACAGAGAGGAGCCTTGAAGCTCCAGTACATTAGCATGGATGAACAGGTTGCTGATGTGATGACTAAGCCTCTATCTCGTGTAAATTTTGAACACTTTCGAGATAAGCGTGGTATTGTCCAAAAGGACCTTCCCTGAAAGGGGGAGTAGATGTATTCCTTTCTTCTGACCTAGTTGTTAGACATAAAGCAATATGAGTCATGCTTCTGACCTCACTATTAGACGTAAAGGATGACGCCGTGTGATCCTTGCTTCTGACCTCGCTGTTAGATGTAAAGAAGGATGAGTCATGCTTCTGACCTCGTTGTTAGACGTAAAGCATGACGATGTGTGATCCTTACTTCTGAACTTGTTGTTAGACGTAAAGCAAGATGAGTTATGCTTCTAACCTAGTTGTTAGACGTAAAGCATAACGTCGATGGTTCCTTGCTTCTGACCTAGTTGTTAGATGTAAAGCAAGATGAGTTATGCTTCTGACCTAGTTGTTAGACATAAAGCATAACACTGCTAGTTCCTTGCTTCTGACCTAGTTGTTAGACGTAAATCAAGATGAGTCATGCTTCTGACCTCGTTGTTAGACGTAAATCATGACGTCGTGTGTTCCTTTCTTCTGACCTCGTTGTTAGACGTAAAGCAAGATGAGTTATGCTTTTGACCTAGTTGTTAGACGTAAAGCATAACGCTGATGATTCCTCGCTTCTGACCTCGTTGTTATACGTAAAGCGAGATGTTGATGTTCCTTGCTTCTGACCTAGTTGTTAAACGTAAAGAAAGATGAGTCATGCTTCTGACCTAGTTGTTAGACGTAAAGCATGACGCCGTGATTCCTCGCTTCTGACCTAGTTGTTAGACGTAAAGCATGACATTGTGATTCCTCGCTTCTGACCTAGTTGTTAGACGTAAAGCAAGATATGACTGACACTGAGTTGTGATGTTAAGATAGTGTAGTACTGTGATGTGACATCCTAGTGTTGTGATGAGGTATCATTTTTACTGATACATGTTTGATGCAGATGATGATAGCATTCTTTCGAGAATGATGATGCTGTTGATGAAGAAAACTTCTGATGACTCGTAAATGTGCTAGACAATTGTTCAAGATGATATTGATGATACTGTCCTTGAGATGCCACCGATGATGCATACCTCTCTCGCCTGATGCTGATGAAGAATACCCTTCTTGTTAAGGGGGAGTGTTGAAATAATGTAACTGCGAAGAGAATTCTTCTTATTATTTTGTTATTGGATTAAATCCCCATTGTGGATTAATCATGTCATTATTATTATTGGATTAAATCCCCATTATGGATTAATTATGTTATTATTATTGTTATTGTTATTGGATTAATCCCCATTGAGGATTAATCATGTCGGTAATTGTATAAGGACCAAATCCCCTTTTGCGGATTGGTCATCGGACAATTACAAAGTGCAGAATAAGAAGTCGTCCCCAGCAGTTATAATGAAAGGGCCAGAATTAATTAAAGGTGGGTTTACCCACCCAGAGTGAGAGGTCGGCCCTGCTAGATGGTGACTCTTCACACGTGCCAGATTGATATAAATAAGAGGCTAGCGCCTCACTTCTTACACACACTTCACTTGCTCATTCTCTTATGAGGAAAGTTGCAATTTCAAGTTGGTGAGAGGAGAAGAAGGGTGGCGCATATCTTGAGGAGGACTTTTCTGTATTGGTTGAGTTATCTCTTGAACATTGTATAAGTTATTTATGATAAGGAAGTTTTTGCTGGGTTTTCTTCCCCAAGAGGGTTTCCCAGGATAAATGATGTGTCTCTTGTGGATGTGTATGTCTCAGTGATCTTGTTCTTATTATGCTCTTATCTTATGAAATGCAAAGAACTATAATAATGGAATAAACATTAACACTCATGAGAAGGAAGATGAGAAGAAAAAAAAGGTTGTATCCCACTACAACCTTGTCCTTTTGGTTGAGGAATACATAAGGGAAGTGATGTGAATAGTTCAAGGACTCAGCCTATATTTTCACTTAGACAGAGAAATGAGCAGATTAGCTAGAAGAAAAACAGGAATTGTCAGTATGCATCTGGTAAGGTATACCTTATTTGTCATTGTTGCATGAAGAAAGTTCATAATTCGTTTATCTATTGGTAGAAACACAATCATAAGGAATTTTTTTAAGAGAAGCAATACACATGCCACAAGACATATTCCATTCAAAGGAGGATTGGAAAGAATAATTTTGAAAAACCACTTAGAATGAATTTCTTTTCAAAGAAAATAATTAAATACTAGTGTGATTCCTCTTGACCAAAATTTAGATGTAATGAACTACCTTATCACTCTATTGAAGAACTTGAAACAATGCACAACCACCAATTTGTATAGCCTTAAGAGATGAAGATGGTGTACGAGGGCTATGTACAACTTGTATGGCATGCATATGTCCCCAAATTTCTCTTATACACAATGTACAACCCTCATATAGAAGAATAAACAACATACGACTTCAATAAATGTCACAAGCACTGTATGAATTCTAGGTAATGATACCAATAGTGCTAAGGATTGAATTTTGTTGAATACAAGGAATAATAATAACAATTTGGTTGTAAATATGCAACAACTATGTCACTACAATGATTCAGATCATTCCCAATTGGATAAAGGAGTTGGATTCTCTAGTTTTTGGATTTCATCAATTGATAATGGAGAATGGAATTTTGAGTGAACTTAGACATAGATATAGTTGGGAATGGATTCTCACACCATCAAGAAAACACAAACAATGATTAAATATAGAGAATTTCCTCCAATATCTCACATATTAAATCCAATGTAGAATTCAACGTCAATTCTACACATATTGTACCATAAGAATCTGTTGAATGGAAATGTAAATTAGAATTCATCACAGAGTGATAAAATCACAAAAATAATTGACACAAATATTTTACCCTATAAATCCAAATGGGAAAACCAATGTTGAATGGTTTATCAATTACTTTCATTTCCACAATCTCTTGTTACAGTGCAATTCATGACACTTTGTGCATACTCCCTTCCTTGGTCAAAATACTCCTTTAGAGTGAAAGTAAAAAAATAAATAGGAAGAGATGGTGTAATGAGAAGTCCAATAGGCATGCCCTTTTTTTAACCAATTATTAGTTCTTCTCTCCTATTAGTACATTTTTGTTTTTCTTTTATTTCTCTTTTTATTCTTTGTTTGTCTCGTTTACTTTTACATTTTCATTGTATTTAATAGTTTATCTAACCTTCATTAATCACATAATTACACTTTTATGTATGTAGTCTTACAACCATTCACATTTTTTGGATACATTTTGGATCATATTATAAGCCCATGCTTTCTAACTAGAGAAATACTATTTAATACACTCTTTAAGCTCAATACAAATGATGGTGTGAGCTCAAAACTTATATTTCTACTACTGTTGTTTACATAAGTAATTTTAAGGAAAGCCCTTATTTACTTCATAGCACTCCCTATCCTTGAAAAACTCTCTCAACATCAAAAAATTCCATTCACAACCATAGATGGAATGAGATTGTTCTTCAACCTATCTAATGATATTATTGGCTCTCAACATTCACTATGATGGAAATTTCTTAAGATTAAAGCTATGTTATGATGGTTGAGATCAATGTTCATATAGTAATAAGTAAAAAAATTATAAAACACACAATGACATTATGAATCTACAATAATTTTTAGTAGCATGAGTGCATTATAACATCTAAGGATTATAAGTAATTATGAGCCAAATATATAATATTTTTCTAAATAGTAATGTCACACACTCGACCCCTAAGTAGCCTTTTAAGGGATGGGGTATAAAGTTGTGGCCTTCCTATAGCTTCTCTTAGTTCCTCAAATAGGGGAAACATTCCTTATTCTCTCCAAGATCTTTCCAATGACTATAAAGTCATCCAAAACTGAGCTCTGAGTCGAAATTTATGGTTTCATGAACTTCTTGGGGTATCATTGGTCAAAGGCCATGTCACACCCACGTTGCTCCACGTCATTCGTGCCATCCTACCTAGAACTGATGCAACCTCATTCTTCATCCTCTAGCGATGACATAGCCACTAGAGGGTAGGTTGCAAGGGATATCTCCCAGGACTTCATGGGTAACATGCCTTTCGCCCCTTCGATATTACTGTACAAGTATACAAACTTCCCAGGAGTTCTGAAGTCCAAAAGAATCTTACCACTATGGTGTTGGAAAACTAAGGAGGGGGGGGGGGTGAATCAGTTTTTATTGTGCTTAAACAATTATGCCCATTTTAAACTCTTTACAGAACACTCAATGATGATCACAATAATGCAGGGAAGTAAGAAATAGAATATTCAACATCAATCACACACATGAAATATACAAAGACAAATAATTTCTGATGAAACCCATAAAGGGAAAAACCTCTTGTTATTGATATGATAAATAATATTTATTTTCTGTACATTATCATTCTTATCACCTCCAAATCCCCTTGAGGATACAACCACTTTTTTACAAGCACCAACTTGCTGAGAGAACCAATTCTCTGGTTTCTCTAGAACCCACTAGAATGAAGCACTAATTCCTTGAGTTTTTGAACACCAACTAGATGGAAGAACCAACTTCCAGTAACATAGGCACCAACCTGTATAACAAAGAACAATAGTTCTCCCTTGCACCACCCTACCACACTGGTTTTTCTGGCTACACCCACATGGAGGCTACAACTCCCTATGTTCAAGAACCTACTTACACTATGAGGACAATAATCCTCCCTAGCGCCTCCCTACCACTGTGAAATATAAATCTTTGCTTACTGAAATTTATTACAGTGATACAATATTTATCAATGGCTTACCAGTCACTTCTATGTTCTGATACACTGCTCTACTCTGCCTGCATCAATGTCCTCCTTCTCGCATGCATCAGTGTCCTCATGCTCGCCTCCCTTGCGGTTTTTGTTCTTCTGCACTTTATGATATGTGTGTCATTTATGTTATATGCATTATGCCTCCACATTCTCTTCACTGCACCACTGTTCTTCCCTTCAGGTTGTTCACTACCTCTTGACCTTCCGACAATGTAGATGACTAGAGAATCAACATCTCTTCTATGTTTTGCCCATTTTTCTCATGTCGAGTCCTCTGCCTAATCATCATGGCAACTCTTCGTCTTCTTTGGCAGTTATTGTGAGTGTGTTCATCATCATTGGACATTATGTTGAGATTCCTTAGCTTCTCTAGCTATTGAAACTCTTCATCTTGTCTATCAGTTACAATCAATCAATTATGGCTTCTTTGGCTTCTAATCCCCTTCCTTCATGTGACCACTAGCGGTGACCATATGCCTAGGGTTAATGAGATCTTGAGATATTATCAATTCAACGATCACGATTCAATCTCCTAAAATGGACGACTATTGTAACTTTGGCATTTCGCCCTTCATAACTTTTGGGTTTGAAACATTTAAGAAATTCCGAATCAAAATTCTCAAACACATTAGATGATTTACATTTATTTCGCAGAAATGGATAAATCATCAGATTTGATTCTTACATTGCTTAATCTGACGGCTAGGAGTTAATCAACCATTGAGATGGATGGCCACCTTTTACTCTGGGCCTTCGGCTAATATACTTATGCTATTCTTCCACTGTATCTTGATCAATGGTTGAGAGCGCACCTGACATCATATCGACGATCGATATCTCCATCAGCTCTCTCGACTTCATATATTTCAGCTTACACTATCCTTCCATTGGAGAAGATCGACGGATGAGAATGCTCCCAAAGTGATCTTTCAGATCAGACATCTTGTGTCCGCTTTGGGACTTCAACATTCAGGAATTCAGATTTTTTTCCATTTACTAGTGGTGAAACTCTCGAAGTAATTATTCTGGAGTGATGTAACTTATTGACATCACATGTTGACATGGCATGAGTCAGTTTCCTCTTGAAATATGTCATCGTCTGATTATTCCATGTGTACTTTCCGATGTAGTCTTTTGACGTGATCTGCCATATGTCTTTGTTGATGTGGTCTGCCACATGTCCATGCTGATGTGGTCTTATGACATGGTCTGCCACGGGTCCTTGCTGACATGGTCTGCTGACATAGATCTCCCTGATCTAATGGTCATTGTATGTTCCCCTGATCCAATGGTCCTTATTCATTTTGGATTTCTGGGCTTCGGGTCTTTCAAATCTCAAACTTTCTGGAGCATAACCTCCTCGCATATTTATATCCAAAGTGAATCTTGTTCATTGATCAGAATCTTAGATCGACGGCTAGATCTTTCTACGATGAAACTCTTATGTATTATCCTATCCTTCCACTTAGAATGATATGATGGCTATCGAGAATTCGAATGATCAAATTCTCAACCTTTCTAGCTTATCCTTTCCTTCCACTAAAATGTGATCTAACGTTCATGAAGACACTCGAAGAAGATCAACGGTCGACAATGATTGTGGAACCATAACTTGTGAGTGATTTAACTCAACACCCAAACTCTGAAACTTGAAGTTGTGCATTGTTGGTGAGTCAACCACAAGCATCGATCTTCGAAGTTATAAGATCGAATGGTTCTGACTAATTGTGGGATTGGAACTAGGGGGATATTTAATTCTCCTTTAAATCTCTGCAATATATCCCTATCATTGATTGGGCGATTTCACATCTGACGATCACAAATCAATCCAACTTAAACTGATCGCTTGTTGGATCAACCACAGTCATCCATCTACAAGTCTATGAGATCTAATGATCTAGACCAATTGCAAGATTAGAACTAGGGAGTTCTTTAATTCTTCTTTTGCTCCCCGCAATTTATCCCTGCTATTGATTTGGCTTGTAGATCCGACCGTCACGATCCTCCAATCATCCTCAAGCCCACGATCACTCATATGACCAATATCCGCAATATGAGATGATCAACATGGTTGATTTCTTGATCAGAAGATTCTTGAAGCTTCTCACCCTAAGCTTAGATATTCATTTGCTAACCCTCTTGAGATTTTATCTTCATTATCTTTTGTATTGCGCTTTCTTTTCTGAGCTGTGATCTCTTCTTGTTTTTTTCTCCTCCTCCAGATCTTACGCTTCCTTCTGTTTTGCCTTCTATTCTTTCCATAAATGACAAGAACACTCTTTCCTTCAAAAAATGACAACAATATCCCCCTTTGGCATTGACGAAAACCATCAAAGGTTGTGTTATAATTCTTGGACCTCCAACTATAGCATCCAGGCCACTCCTTTTCTCCCCCTTTGACATCAATGTCAAAGAAAACATGCTCCCCTTGAGTTGTTGCAGTACTTTTCATAGGTATCAGATATTCAACCAACACATAATCCCCTTGACAGGATGGACTCACTTAGGTGAGAGTAGGGATGACACCCAACTTCTTACGAAGATATTCAAAAGGTGTCTTGGCTAGGGGTTTAGTAAAGATGTCTGCAATTTGTTTTATGGAAGGAATATAATTCAGATGAACATCTCTGTTTGTAACCTGCTCTTTGAGAAAATGATACTTTATTGGGATATACTTCATCTTTGAATGGATAACATGATTCTTCGAGACACTAATGGAATTGGTGTTATCACAGTGAAGTGGAATTGGATTAGTATAAGTTACCTTCAAATGTGCAAGAGTTTGTATCAACCATAAAATATGAGTGCATCAAGTAGCAACAACAATGTACTCTGCCTTTGTAGTTGATAATGAGATAGATACCTTCTTTTTACTAATCCATGCTACTAACGAATCACCTAAGAAGAATGCACCTCCACTGGTGCTCTTTTTCTCATCCAAACAGTTTGCCCAATCAACATCTGAATATTCAGTTAATTGTAAGTTCTGATTTCTGGGATACCAAGGACAATAAGTCATTGTACCCTTCAAATATTTGAATATCATATTGACAGTTGCTTAAAGAATTTGTTTAGTGGAAGACAGATAACGACCTACCATTCCAACAACCTGCATTATATTAGGACATGATGTTGTGATGTACAGAAGAATACCTATCATTGATCGATATATTCTTTGATCAACATCAGGTGAAATATCATCTTTACTAAGCTTGCAACCAACCACCATAGGTGTACTAACAGGAGAGGAATATTCCATCTGAAACCTCTTTAACATCTCTTTCAAATACTATTCTTGAGAGATAAATATCCCTACAAAACTTTGATTGATTCGTAAACCAAGAAAATATGACAATTCTCCTATCATGGACACCTCAAACTCATTCTGCATTGATTATAAAACCACTGATTTGAAAGGTCATTAGTGCATCCAAAGATAATGTCATCTACATAAACCACAACAGCTAATAAATCATCACCTTTAGACTTTATATATAGATTACTCTCCACAATACCTTTCTTGAACCCTTTGTCCTGTAGAAATTTTTCTAGTCTATGATACCAGGCTCGCGGTGCCTGTTTCAGTCCATATAATTCCTTTTTCAATTTACATCCATAGTTAGGATTATTTGTTAGTGAAAATCCTTTAGGTTTCTCCATGTATACTACTTCTTCTAAGTCTCCATTAAGAAAATGTGACTTAAAATCCATCTGATATACTTTAAATTTCTTATGACATGCATAGACAAGAACCATTATGATGGCTTCCAATATTTCCACTTGTGCAAAAGTTTCATCAAAATCTTGTCCTTGAACTTGTGCATACCCCTTACAGACCAATTTGGATTTATTCTTAACAATTTGTCCTTGTTCATTTATTTTATTCTTAAACACCCATTTGGAGCCAATTACATTCTTATATCCAGGTCTAGGAACAAGCTCCCAAGTATTGTTCTTCTCAATCTGATCCAATTCCTCATTCATTTATTTTAACCAATTTTCATCATCAATGGATTCATTGAAGTTCCTGGGTTCCACCATGGATATGAATGCTATATGTGATTGCTTGGTGTATTTTATTACCCTTCTCCTCATTTGTACACCTTTGTCTTTCTCACCAACTATCTGACTTGCAATATGATTCTTTTGAGTAATTATGGAGGAAGGATTTGATGTTGTCTGTTGATTTGAGTCTACCGGATTATTTGCATCTTTATTTGACTCAGAGTCTTCTTTTTATGATTCTTGGACCTGTTGATATTCAACTTCAACTATATCCTTTGTTGTTGATTCAATATTTCTCACCTCTCTTACTGGGACTCCATCAACTTTTATGTCAACACAATCAACCAATTTATGCAACCTCTTATTATAGAATATGTATCCTTTCTACTCCATTTTTTTGTGGAGTTCATGGGATTGTGTATTCTCTTTTGATCACATGTTTATCACATAATTCCTTCAAATCACTTGACATAAATTATCCTCCTCTGTCTAATCTTACAACCCTTAATCTATTGCCTATTTGATTCTCAATTAAAGCCTTAAATATTTTAAATTTCTCAAATGATTCATCTTTTTCTTTGAGAAAAGAAACCCACGTGAGTCTAGAGTAATCATCAATGATCAACATGAAGTAGTTTTCCTTCCCTTTTCCTTCCTGTCTTGATGGTCCACATAGATCCATATGAACTAATTGGAGTGGTTTCTCTATTGAAGTAGATTTCTTGGATTTAAACATGTCCTGGTTAGTTTTCCTACTTGGTAGGGTTTACACACAGAATCTTGTGGCTTTGATATTCTTGGAAGATCTTTTACAGCCTCAAGATTTTTGAGCTTGATTAAGTGGTCAAAGTTTAGATGTCCAAGTCTCCTATGCCATAACCAACTCTCATCATGTTTTCTTAGATGACACTCTTCTCTGTCTTCTTTCAGAACATATAAATTATTATCTATCCTTATACCTTTAGCCACCACTTTTCCTAAGTTTACAGACTTTATCTTACAATCTTTGGAAGTGAACACCACTTTACATCCTCTGTCAAACATTTGACTTACACTGAGAAAATTATGTTTCATCCCATCTACAAGCAAGACATATTAGGCTTTTCCTTTACCATTACTTAAAATCACCATCCCTTTACCCTTGATTTTACTTGGTTCATCATTTCCAAAAGTCACATTTCATGTTTTTCCTTTACTTATAGAAAGAAACTTATCCTTGTCTCTAGTCATGTGCTTGGAACATCCAATGTCTATATACCAGGGGTCTCTTTGTTTTTGAGCTAAAAGTACTAGACCACAATTTTCACTATCTTTCTTTGTCCATGTGCTAACATTTTTAGCCAAGGGTTTTATCTTTGTATCTGTTTTTTAATTATTCAGATGGCGGTTTGCAGCTTTGTGGCCAAAGATATGACAGTTATAACATTCACTCTCATTGTTCAATAGGTCAAAGTGATTGGTGCAACTTTGTTTATTCATTGGTTGTTTAGTTCTATGTTACAAAGATTGTTTATTTCTTGATCTTCTTAGTTGCATGTCTCTAAACTTAATTTGACAATTTTCAATCTTATGACCAAAATTAGAGCAGTAAAAATAGTAACCATGGAAGAAATTTTGGTACCTGAAGGATGACCTTCTTATCCATATTTGTTGCTCCATCTTCTGATATCTTCGTTTTTTATCATGGATCATCTTATCTTTATTATATTTTGGTGACAGAGTACTCACATGGTCTAATTGTCTATTGATTTGGAACTTGATCATCTTTACCGGCTATTTGCTTTCTGCCTGTTTGCTACTTGAACCACTTACATAGCCTAAACCATTCTTGAACAAAGGAGATCTATGTTTGTTCAAAATTTCATTTAATTCCGCTAAAGCTTTAATTCTTGGAAGATTTTGGAGATACAATTCTTTAAACTTCTCCATCTCTTTCCTGTTTTTTACTACCTCTTCTTCCAAGGCTTCAGATCTTGCCTTCTTTTCTGATAACTATTGTTTCAGAATGTCCTCTATTTTCTTTTCCTCTTCTAAATCCACTTTTATCAAGGCAAAGTCTTCTTCAGGCTTTTTACCATTCTTTTCAAACTGCATCAACAACTATTTTTTTTTCTCTTCTTAAGTCTGAGTCTATCAATCTCTTCTAAAGAACTGATTAGTTCACCTTCCATATCAACCACAACTTATTCATCATTAACATCACTTCCTGTGTTTTTATTATCATAATCCTCTTTGGCCATAAGAACAAAGTCATTAACCTTATCTTCACAAGAAGAGCCACTATCTGTGTCTTCTGAAGAGTCATCATTGTTTACACATAAACTTTTCTTTTTACAAAATCTCCTAGGTTTGTACTTCTTTTCACCTTCAAAATTATGATCCTGCTTCTTGTGAGGACACTTATATGCAAAGTGACCTATCTTTCCATAGATAAAATACTTGAAGGGAAACTTTCCTTGATACTTGTCTGATCCTTTCTTTAGTCTTGTCACAATTTTTTCTTCAGTTTCATCAGGCTCAGATTCCTCATTCTTATCTTCTTTAAAAGATTCTTCTCTAGTGGTGGATTTATCTTTACCTATCTTCATTTCATATGCAGTCAACATTCCTAGAAGTTGATCAAAATCCAAAACTTGTATATCATTAATTTCTTCTATAGAAGATACCTTTAGGTTGAACCTATCTGGCAGAGTTCTCAAAAATTTTCTGAACTAAAGAGGCTTCCTCAATTTTTTCACTAAGTGCTTTAATTGAATTTACTAGTTCTTCAATTCTCATAATGTACTTGCCAATAGTTTCATCTTATTTCATATGTAGATGTTCAAACTATACTCGGTAGGTTTGAATCTTGACATCCTTTACCTTCTCATTACCTTCATAACTGCTAATGAGTTTGTCCCACATGTCTTTGGAAAATCCTGAGTGCATAAATTTTACAAATTTTGATTCTACAAGACCACTCAGAATAGCATTCATAGCCTTGGCATTGAACCTAAATTCTAGATTGTCATCCTTATTATCTAGTACAACTGACTTTACATAACAAGTCTCTAACACATCTGAGATATCTGCACCTAAAGGCATTATGTAGGTTCTCATCCTAACTTTCCAGAAGGAAAAGTTTGTTCCATTGAACAAGGGGGGCTTATTGGTTCAATTTCCTTCATTACTTGACATGTTTAAGCTTACTTATCTACCTTTAAATAAAAGGAACCTGCTCTGATACCAATTGTTGGACAACTGAGAGGTGGGGGTGAATCATTTGTTACTGTGCTTAAACAATTATGCCCATTTTAAAATCTTTACAAAACAGTCAATGACAATCACAATAATGAAGGGATGTAAGAAATAGAATATTCAAAATCAATCACACACATGAAATATACAGGGACAGATATTTCTTGAGGAAACCCATAAAGGGAAAAAACTCTTCTTCTTGATATGATAAATAATCTTTATTTTCTGTACATTATCATTCTTATGAGCTCCAACTCCTCTTGAGGCTACAACCTCTGTTCTACAAGAAACAACTTGTTGAGATCACTGACTCTCTGGTTTCTCTAGCACCAACTAAAAGGAAGAACCAACTCCCTGAGAGTTCCAACATCAATTGGATGGAAGCACCAACTTCCAGTCACACAGGCACCAATCTATATAACAGAGAACAATAGTTCTCCCTGGCACCACCCTGCCAACCTAGTTTTTATGCCTGCAACTAGATGGAAGCTACAATTCCATGTGTTCAAGCACCTACTTGAAACTCTAAGGACAACAGTACTCCCTAGCACCTCCCTACGACCCTCAAATATAAATCCTTGCTTACTGAAATTTATTATAGTGATACAGTCTTTATCAATGTCTTACCAGTCACTTCACTATTTATCTACACTTCTCTACTCTACCTGCATTAGTGTCCTCCTGCTCACCTGCATCAGTGTCCTCTTGCTTTCCTGCATCAATGGCTTTCTGTTCTTATGCACTTTATACTATGTGCGCCATTCTTGTTCTATGTGCTATGCCTCTGCATGCTCTTCACTGCGCCATTGTTCTTCCCTTCAAGTTATTTACTGCCTCTCGACCTTCCCACAATGTAGTTGATGAGAGAATCAACATCTCTTCTATTTTATGCTTCTTTTTGTCACGTCGAGTCCTATGCCTGATCATCATGGAAACTCTTCATCTTTTCTGGTGGTTATGCTCAGTGCGTTGATCACCAGTGGGCATTATGTTGAGATTCATTAGCTTCTCTAGCTATCGAAGCTCTTTTGTCTTCTCTGTTAGTTATAACCAGTCAACTATGGATTCTTTGGCTTCTAATCCCCTTCCTTCACATGACCATTGTCGGTGACCATACGCCTAGGCTTAATGATCACTTGAGTACTTATCAATTCAATGGTCATGATTCAATCTCTTGCAATAGACGACTGTCACAACTTCAACATTTATCCCTTCAAAATGTTTGGGTTTCAAACCTTTCAAAACTTCTAAAACAAAATTCCTGAATAGATCGAATAGTTTACATTTATTTCACTGAAATGGATCAATCATAATATTTTATTCTTACAAGGATTAATTTGACAACCAAGACTTAATCAATAGTTGATATAGATGGCCAATGGGTCTTCGGCTATTATACTCACACTATCCTTCCACTATATCTTGATCAATGGTTGAGAGCACACCCGACATAAGATCAACGGTCGATATCTCCTTCGGGTCTTCGAACTTCGGATATTTCATCTTACGCTATCCTTCCACTGGAGTAGATCGATAGATGATAATGCTCTCGAAGTGATATTTCATATCGGATGTCTTGTGTCCACTTCGGGACTTCATCATTTGAGACTTCAAAGTTTTTTTCATTTGTTAGTGGTGAAACTCCCGAAGTAATTCTTTCAAAGTGACGTAACTTTGTTAAGCCCTAATATTGGATCATTACCACTTAATTGGGGCATATTAGATTAGTAATGTTATTTTATTTATGTCGGCTTTAGGCCATTAGTTGTAATTTAGATTAGTAATGTTATTTTATTTATGTCGGCTTTAGGCCATT